>CAUYUJ010015260.1:817907-892907 GCA_963575745.1 Prorocentrum cordatum
ACTGTAGGTAGCAAATGCCGGAGTCTGAGTCTGAGGCACCAGCATTATTTTCGTGCTCCATACTGCTTGGCCTCGCTGTCAGACCCCCGCGTCGACGAGCGCCGCAAGGCGACCATCGTCGCGGAGTTTCGGGCGACCCCTGAGTGCTGCTGTCGTCCTGGTGTGGCGCAACAGTTGAAGCGCAAGAAGATCGACATGCGATTGAAGGCCAACCAGGCGTGGATCTTCGGCTGGGCCCTGAGCCACACGTTGTCGATCAGCACGTCCGAGCGGCTGCGCGCGACCAACCGGCGCTGCGCCAACCTGGGCGAGAACAAGCAGACTTCGTTCACGTCGCTCGCCGCCAACAGCGTGCTGAAGCAGGCGAGCAGCGCGCTGGCGATCGCGCAGGAGGCCAAGTATCATCCGCCGTCACTCGCCCGAGGATCCACGGGCGAGGGGCGGGTGAGAATCCGACGGGGGTGGCGGCGGTGGCGGCGACGACGACGGAGACAGCGGGATGGCTAGGGAGGGCAATGTTGGCGGAGAGATCGGGTCAAGACGGAGCGCGGTGGCGACGGCGATGACGACGAGGACGAGGGCGACGGCGACGACGATCGCCGAGGAGAAGCGGCTGCGGCGGCGGCTGCCCCGGCCTTGCTGGACGCCGCGCCCGCGGCAGCGGCCGCCCCGCCGCCGCCCGCGCCCGGGCCGGAGCCGCCGGAGCAGCCCCGCCTCAAGGGCAAGTCGGTCAAGGAGATCTTCAAGGACCGTGGGGCGGAAGGGGATTGGACCAGAGAGGCGCAGGCTCAGGTTTCGAAGGGGCCGATCCTCTCGGGGGGCGGCCCGCCCTGGGTGCCGAGACTACTGAGACTACAGTCGGCCCAGATTAGTAGGTCGACCTTGCCAAATCAAGGGCGCCCTTGCGTCGCAATTTGCGTCCTGTGTCTCGCGACCCGTGCCTCCTACGTATTCCTGTGGCAATGTGGCCCTCGGAGGGGTCTTGCGTCCTCTCGCGTGCCCTCTCGCGCGTCGAGTCCTGTCCAATCGAGGCCGACTGCATGGGGCGCGGTCGCGGCCCGCGTGCCCCCCCCCCCCCCACTGGACCTCGCTGCCCCACGTGGCCCGCCCTACCCCCGCCGCAGCTGGGAGGATCATCTGTTGGAGGCCCAGAAAGCCATCGGTGTCCACTGGAGCGTCGGCACGGAGGAGTTCTGGGATTTCTTCCAGCAGGAGTGGGGCAAGGTCACGCCCGAGCGTCTTGCCCAGTACAAAATCGAGTCCGACCATGATAAGGCAACGTGCAAGCGGAGGCGGCAGAACTTGAAGCTGGAGAAGGAGCGGCATCAGCGGCTGGCGGCAGAGGAGCTAGCGCGGCGGCACGGGCGGCCTGCCTGGAGCAGGAGTTCTGCCGCTACAGCCGCGGCGCCCGAGGCTACGCTGCCCCCGCGCGCAGCGCAGGACGCCCTCCCCCCCCCCGGGCGCGACCGCATGCTGGTGGGCCTAGCCGTTTGCAGCGGAGAAGGGGCCCTTGCAGATCCGAAGGAGATCCCGCTTCCTCTGCCGGCTTCTAATCCTGCGCTGCAGAGCAGCAAGGCGAGCCACGATATTGATCTTGAGAGCCCGGTCGAGAACTATCCACTTGATCCTCGGGTGCTCGAGGCGCACCTCGCAGGGGCCGGGATTGGGGCTCACTGCAGAGACTTCGAACTCAAGGTCAACGAGGTGGTCTGCCAGAAGGCTGATTGGCCCACCGTGCCGGCCCGCGTGGATTACGGCTTCCAATGCCGCGGCATGTGCGTCGGATCTTCCGATCCCCGCGCGCTGGACCTGCAGGCCCGCATTCTCGCTGCCTGGGCGGGCTCATTCCCGCCGTCGGCAGTGCAGCAGGACGTGCTTCTCCGGGTCTCGGTGTGGGATGTTACGTGCGACGCGCCCACGGTGGAGGGCCCGCCCGGGGACCCCACGAAGCGCTTGTACGTCTTGCTGTGCGCAGCGAACGGGCAGTTTGGCATCAACCCTGCGGGCCAGATGTTCCTGTTCCTCGAGGAGTCAGCGCGGGCGCAATATCGCCCCCACCCCCCTCGAGAGGGGGGGGGGAGGATGGGGGGAGGGGGGGGGGGGGGCGCGAGGAGGGAGACGAGGGAAGGAGGGGTGGGGGACATGGGAAGGGGAAGAAGGATGGGGTAAGAGAGGGGAGGGGAGAGGAGAAACCGGTGGAAAGCAGAACGAAGGGATAGAAGAGGAGGAGGGGGAGGAAGAGGAGGAGGGGGAGGAGGAGGAGGAGGAGGAGGAGGAGGAGGAGGAAGGGGGGAGGAGGAGGAGGAGGAGGAGGAGGAGGAGGAACGGACTGAGAGAGGTCGTCGTCGTCGCTGTCACTCCCCGGCCCCCTTAGTGACTTGCCGACTTGCCGCCTCCCATCGCATATCGCATGGCGCCGCTGGCTCGGCCCCCCTGCGCGCCCCGCGGGCGCTTCGAGGCCCGCCCCGTCCATCCCCGCCCCGTCCCGTGTCCGGCCCATCATCCATCATCCCGGTCATCCCTGATCTATTTCAGAAATGAAACTTCTGGCAGTGGGAGGGTGGAGTGACAGTGACATACGAGGAAAGATAGGAGGTTGGCAACGGCTTAGGGCCTTCTTGGTCTGAGAGCCCCTGTAGGTGCCCTGGTCAATCCGACGCGCTGCGAGCTCGGCGACGCCCCTATGTGCCGCCACACCCCAGCGTCCTCGACACGCAGTTCGGCAAGTACGTTTCTGGGGGCGCTGGCAGGTACCTGATCAAGAACGAGGAGGACACGGCTGCGGACATACTCTCGCTGCCCGCCAGTCGTCCATCCAGAGTTGCCTTCGCGATGATGTACCGTGGCTTTCCCAGCCGGCACGTTCGGCCAGGCGCTTCCTTCCCTCCCCCTCCTTCTCATATTCTTTCTCCTGCCTCTCTCCGCCCGCTCCTCCACCCGCCCCGATGAGCCGACGAGGAGGGGCAGGGGGAGTAGGGGCCCCAGGAGGCACGGGGGGAATCATTGCGACGCAGTGGGCGGATCGGCTAGGGAGGCGGAGCAGGAGGAGGAGGAGGAGAAGGGGGGGGAAGGAGGAGGGGGAGAATAGGAGGATATGGAGCACAGGCAGCGCTTACGAGAAGTGGGCTGATGTCGAGAAGTGGCGCCTCCTGGGCGTGAGAACGAAGTTTCGCAGCCTGAGAGCCAAGGTGGGCAGCGTCTCAACGTCATTGGAACCTGTGGGCGACGCCCCAGCTGCTCCGATTGCAGACGACGTGGGCGTGGCCGCGGCTGCCGTGGGCGACGGCATGGACTTCGTGAGTGATCTGCTTGACAGTTCCAGCGCTGGCACTGATGCGCGCGATCTTGCGGATCAGATGCGCATGGAGGCGGCCGCGTTGAGCGGGCTGATGAGCGTGGAGGATCCTTTGTGTGTACAAAGTGTCTTATATCAGATCTTGGAGGGTGATGGCAGCGCTGCGCTACTGCTCTGGCTGACGACACCGCTGGGGTCGCCAGGGGAGTGGTCAGCATTGCAGCACCTGTGGCGAGGTAGTGTGTGTGTGTGTGGTGCGGGTGTGTATGTGTGTGAGCGTGTGTATGTGCGTGTGTGTCTGTATCTGCGTCTGTGTCTGTGCGTGCGCGCACGTGCGCGGGCGCGCACGGCGCGCGCGCGCGCGGCGGCGGCGGCGGCGGTGGCGTGGAGGGGGGGGCGCCCAGGAGGCGCAGGCGTTCGTGGAGGCCCTCAACGAGCGCACCCCGCCCGACGAGGGCGAGCAGGCCGCCGCTGAGCCTTGTGCCGACGACGACGATGCGGGCGCGCATGCTGGCCTCATCGAGGTGCTGAACGACGAGGCCCCCGTGCGCCGCCTCGATGGCCTGCAGCGCCGGCGCCGGACGGCAGCCCAGACTGCCGCAGAGAATCTGGCTGGAACCCTCCCCGGAGAGACGTTGGACGCCTTCTGCGCCCGACTGGCGCTCAGGGATCAGCAGGGTCGTCGCTGGCCCCGCGAGGTGCAGGACTTGACGCAGCTGGCAGCTGGGCGGCCTCCGCCGCTGCCGGTGCTCGGCAAGTGCTACCGGCTCTGGGAGGGGAGGACTTTCAAGATGCAGTGCAAGCAGCACCCCGGGAAGTGCGAGATCATGCTCAACGCGTCGTGGCGCCCGCGCGGGAGGGCAGGGGAGCGGCAGGAATGAGGGGGGGGGGAGGAGGGCGGGGGGGGGAGGAGGAGGAGGAGGAGGAGGAGGAGGAGGAGGAGGAGGAGGAGGAGGAGGAGGAGGAGGAGGAGGAGGAGGAGGAGGGGGGTGAGGAGGGCGAGGAGGAGGAGGGCGAGGAGGCGGAGGAGGATGGGGGGGGGAGGAGGAGGATGGGGGCCGGGGAGGAGGGGGGAGACGAGGAGGAGGAGGAGGAGGAGGAGGAGGAGGATGAGGAGGAGGAGGAGGAGGAGGAGGAGGGGGAAGAAGAGGGCGAGGAGCAGCGCGGGCGACCCCGCCCTCGGGGGAGGGGCCAGGGGGAGACGGCCGCCGAGGTACGGCTCCGAGGACAGCACCGCCACCGCGTGTTATGCCTGGCTGGCTCTTGGGAGGGCGGCGCTCACCACGGGCGAGCACGTGTCCATGGGCCAGGGCATCGTCGCGGCGGTGAAGCCGCGCCGAGCGCCACCTGGGGCTCTTGAGAATTAGGAAGAATTAGTATCGTCGCTTGTCGTTTGGATAGCTTGGATAGACTGTTAACTGAGTTAACTGTTAACTTTTAACTTTTCCTTTTCACTGTGGTACTGTAAGTAACAGTTATACAGTTATAACAGCCCTGGGGCCCTGGCTCAGGCCCCAGTCCCGGGGGGCACTTAACTCGACGTTCAGACGCGGGCTACTTAACTTCCGGCTATCAGGCTACCGAACGGCTGCGACGTCGCGAGTCGCGGGTCGTGGGTCCGCGATCGCCCCCCCGTCTGGGCGCCCGCCGTGGATGGCCTGCCTGTCGCCAGCCCGGCCCCAGTCCTGGACCAGTCCTCAGACGCCCCTGGAGGGCCCCGAAGCGGTTGCTCAGAAACAACACCCTGCCTTTTAAGAGGCCCCCCCCCCTCTTCGGCCTCTTCGGGCCCCAGCCCTCAGCCCGGGATTCCCCCGGCCCGGGATTGGATTCACCGATCGCGACTGATCGCAGTTGTGTTTCGCCCGGGCAATCCAGAATTCAGAATGTTTCACCCCCGCTCTTGTATTTATCTCTCCTCTCCTCCTCTCCTCTCCCCCGCCGGCCCCCCCCCCTCTCCTTCCTCTTCTATTCCTCTCCTCCTTCCCGTGCTCTCCTCTCCCCCCCCCCTAACCCGACCTCAGCCTCCGACCCCTGAGCTGACGTGCAGGCCCAGGCTATTCTACCACGGCGGGGGCGTCGCGATCTTGGGGGGCGCTGTTGTGGCGGGCCGTGCCAGTGGCGTCGGGTCGTCGACGCGGACTCGTCCCCCCGCTGCGGCATTGCGGTGGCCGCCTGGGCCCAGCCGCCAGCGACAGGGGGGGATGGGGCCCTCCCGCGTTGGCCGGCGCCGTGAGGCCAGCCGCGCGCAGTGGGAGCGCTCGGCGAGCCCCAGTGGAAACAATGCCCCCCCCAGTCACCAGTCGAACCTGCTGCTGCACTGCTGCCGGCGCCGCTGCCTGCGAGCGAGAGCGAGAGGGCCAGTTGCGGCGCACAGTCAGTCGCGCTCGATGGTTTGCGGCGAGAGGAAATGAACCGCTCTCCAGCCCGCTCGTTGCAGTTGGAACGCGGGGCGATGTCTCCGAAATCATCCCCTGCCGCCCCCCCCCCCCGCCCTGACTTCTGCAAGGGGGGCCCAGGTGGGGAAATTGAAATGGCGGGGGCGGGGGCTATCCTGGCTATCCCCTGGGCCGTGATCCGAGATAGACGCCCCGCGCGACATCGCGCTCGCGGCCGAAGCCGACCGCTATCGCGTCGACGATCGACAGGGCCGACGATCGACGCGTCCAGGGGCGACCGAGCGATGGGCGATAGGGCGATGGGGTGGTGCGGGAGAGGGGTGACTAACGACGACGATGATGATGATGATGATGATGATTATGATGATGATGGTGAGGATGATGATGATAATGATAATGATGATGCTGATGATGATGATGATGATGATGCTGATGATGATGATTGTTTGAATGATATGACGCAGGCTGCTGTTCTAGGCTCAGCTCGCATTTCCTGGACTCGTCCAGCACTCTAGAATATGGCTGACCACGAACCGAAGCCATGGGCCTTCCCCTTTTTCGAGGGGAGGGTGATCCCACCCTGGGTACCGCGGGGCTGGTACGTCCCGCCGTCGGCGACCAGCCCCGAGTACCCAGTCGAGCACATCAGCTTGGGTGGCTTGGACTTCCTTGTGCCGGGCGGCACAGTCTCCCTCATATTCGAGGGCCCGCCTGGCCTCAGCCCAGTGGTGGAGGTCATCTTCCGGTGGGACTTCCCGTGCTGGGACTTGTTTTTGCCGTGGGAGCAGCAGTGCCGAGGGCGCTGGAAGCCGCCCCCCCCCGCCACCGCCGCCGCCGCATTTCAACGCAGGGGCGAGCGATCCACCTGTTTGTTTCGTTTGTTTTGTTAGCCCAAGGTGGTGCTGTCGCTACAAGCGGTGGGCCGCCCCCCCCGCCGCGGCCGCCGCAGCGTTTCAACGCGGGGGCGAGTGATCCACTTGATTGACTTGTTGTTTCGTTTGTGTTGTTAGCCCAAGGTTCTGTCGCTACAAGCGGTTGGCGCCGGGCCAGCCGTACTTCATCACATCATGAAGGCACGGGGCCCCGCCAAATGCCAAATGATGACTTGATGATTGCGAGATGAGTGACGCAGAGGGGCGGTGCGGGATGGGGGGGAGATAGGAGGGCGGGTGGCGCGGGGCAGGGGGGGGGGAGGGCGACGCGGAGCAGGGCGAGGACGACGAGTAAGGAGGATGAGGAGGAGGAGGAGGAGGAGGAGGAGGGGGGGGGGAGAAGGATGAGCAAGGAGGAGGATGGCAAGGGCTTCCAGGGGTTTGCGTGCGAGGGCGAGTCGGCCCTCCCGTCCGTCTCATTCTACCCCCCCCTCCGGCCCCTCCCGTTTCCTCTGGCCTCTTGCCCAGCCCGCGCTCGAGACGCGCGCCGCCCCGGCCCGCCTTCGTCAGAATCTTCCGCTCGACGCGGACCCCGTTGTTGTTGACCGCGGGCATGCGCCCTGGGCCCGGGGCTGCTTGCGAGGCCCGGCATATAAGGGGCAGAGACTGAGGAGTAGAATGTCTGGATGCGGCCGGGACGATGAGGGAGATAGGGGGGCGGGAAGGATAACGAGGGGGGTGAGTAAGGAGATGGGAGAGGATGGAGGAGGAGGGAGGGATGGGATTGGCACGCCCCCGGCCCCAGGCCGTGGCAGAGGCGCCGCCGGCGCCTGCTGCTGCTGAGGAGGGGGCGCAGCCGGCCGTCGAGCCGCGACGGCGCCGTGCCCCGACGCCTTCCGGCCCGAAGCCGAGCGCCGCGGAGCGGGCTGCGAAGGCGCAAGAGCGACTGCAGAGGCTTGCCGACAAGGCCCAGGAGGCCCAGGCCAAGGCAGCGGTCGCCGCGGCCAAAGCAGAGGAGAAGAGGGCGCGGCAGGAGGTCAACGAGGAAAAGGCACAAGCGAGGAAGGCGGCCAAGGTTGCGAGGGCCGAGCGAGCTGCTGCGCGGCCGGCTTCGCAGCCGCGCCCGAAGGCGCCGCGCCGGAAGGCGCCGTGCCAGGAGAAGGCGGCGGCGGCGGCGGGCAGCCGCAAACGCCCGGCCGCGGCCGCGGCTGGTGCGAGTGGCGAGGGCGAGGGGGGGGCGAGGGCGCCGTCCCCCAAATCCCCGCGCATGGAGGACTCGGCTTCTTCGAGTGATGAGCGGCCGCTCGGCGATGCAGGCGATGCACCTCTGCCTCTGCCGCAGCCGCAGCCTCTGCCTCTCGAGGATGCCGCGCCGCCTGCGCCCGCGGCGGGCGCGGCGCCCTGTCTTCCTGCAGCTGCCGCTGGCGCCGCCGCGCAGTCCAGCCGTCGCCCGATGCGGCGCCGCGCTGGCGCGGGCGGCGCAGCGGCCCGCGTCGACGAGGAGGTGGAGGGGGGCCTCGCCGACGCGGTGCTCCGCCGCCCCGTGCGTCGTCGTCCCGCAGCTGCCACTGGCGCCGCTGCGCAGCCCAGCCGTCGCCCGACGCGGCGCCGCACTGGCGAGGGCGGCGCAGCTGCCCGCCTTGAGGAGGAGGAGGCGGGCGAGCGTCGCCCGCGCAAGGCGCCCGTGGACGAGCTGGCGAAGGCCGTGGCGAAGGCGGTCTTGCAGAAAGAGAAGGCGCGGGCATTTCAAAGTCGCGGACGCCCCCCCCCCCGTCGGCAGGATGGCGAGGAAGAGAATGATGGGGGGGAAGGAGAGGAAGAGGAATAGAGGAGGAGGAGGAGGAGGAGGAGGAGGAGGAGGAGGAGGAGGAGGAGGAGGAGGAGGGGAGGAGGAGGAGGAAGAGGAGGAGGAGAAGGAGGAGGAGGAGGAGAGGAGGAGGAGGAGGGAGGAGCAGGCAGAGGAGGAGGGGGAGGGGGAGGGGGAGGAGGGTGAGGAGGAGGAGGAGGAGGAGGGGGAGGAGGATGGGAGGGGAGGAGGATGGCGAGGAGGGGGAGATACGACGAGGGGAGGCGGAGCAGGCGGTTTGGCGCGCTCGGGGAGGGGGGGGGGGGGGGGGGGAGGAGGTGGAGGAGGAGGCGGAGGAGGAGGAGGAGGAGGAGGAGGAGGAGGAGGAGGAGGGGGGAGGAAGGAGGGGAAGGGGGAGGGGGAGGGGAGGGGGAGGAGGAGGAGGAGGAGGAGGAGGAGGAGGAGGAGGAGGAGGAGGAGGAGGAGGAGGGGGAGGATAGGGAGGTGGAGGAGGAGGAGGATGAGCAGGAGAAGGAGGAAGGCGGCTGGGCCCCGTCTCAAGACGCCCTAGCGCCCAGGGTCCGCTTCTTGGACCCCCTGGAGGTTTTTTTTCTGGGCCACGCGCAGCCGCAGGGGGGTGAATAGGTGAATAGGTATTCTCGACTTGCACAGAAACGAGCCTCTCATGACAGGCTTTATTTTTCTGGGGGGCCTTGGGCTTGGATGCCGCGGGGGCGCCTTGGGGCGCTTCCAATGCGGGGCCGTCGGGAGGGGGGGGGCGGCTCGACACGTGCGTTCGCATTCACAATATCACGCCACTCTGGGCCTCTGGGGGCCTTCGCACGCCCCCGCCCGCCCGGCTGCCCGGTTGATTGGGGCTTTGCCCCCCGCCTCGCCCGCGGCCCCCAGTTGCGCCCTCGCCCCCTCGCCCGTGGGCCGCCTCCGCATCAGGCCGTGAATAGAGTCAAGGAGCGGCTCCAGAAGGCTAGACAGGAGACTCTCGAGGGCAAGAAGGAGCTCAAGGCCGCCAAGAAGCTGCTGCCCTCGAAGGCTTGACGCGGGCATCGGCTAGATGCTAAAGAGTGACCTTTCGCCAGAGTGACCATTGGCGCGGGCGCAATGGGGCCCTCCGATTACCGCCCCGATTGCGATGCGATAGTAGCGTCTTGCGCGACTGAGTTCCCCCCCCCCCCCGCGGCCCTCCAGGCGCCGCGCGCCGCAAGTCACTCTTGCCCAGGGTCACTCTTGCGCGTAGCCGATGGCAATGTTTTTTTTTCGGGGGATCGATCGACGCGAGCTCGAGCGCCGGATCCAGCTGCACGGCCGCCGGCTCGCGTCGGCGCCAGCGGGGCTGACGTTCGACGTCGGTGGCAGTGGGGTGGGGCGTCGGCGTCAGCGGGGCCTGGCGGCGTTGCCAGCGGGGTCGGGGGGGGGTCGCCGGGGGTTCAATGAGGGGCGCATTCGATGTGGTGGGGGGGGATGACATGACTCATGACTCATGACAGTAGTGGGGGGTGGGCCAGGGGTCGACGTCGGCGGGGGGGGTGGCCGGTGTCATCGCGGGCGGGGGGTCGATGTCAGCGGGGGGGGGGGGGGCGGATGTTCAGTGGGGGATGCTTCGACGACGATGGGGGTGTGGCTCGACGTCAGCGGGGGGGGGGGGTCGATGTCAGCGGGGGGGGGGGGCGATGGTCAGTGATGGGGGGTGGGTGGCGATTGTCAGTTGGGGGGTTATTCGATCGTCAGTGTTGGGGGGTGTTTTCGATGTCAGTGGGGGGGTGATTCGATTTCATGTCAGTGGGGGGGTGTTCGATGTCAGCGGGGGGGGTGTTTCGATGTCAGTGGGGGTTGTTGTTTTCATGTCAGTTGGGGGGGTGTGTTGTTTTCGATGTCAGTGGGGGGGTTTTTGTTTTCGATTGTCAGTGGGCTGGTGGGGGGGTGTTTCGATGTCAGTGGGGGGGGGGGGGGGGTCGATGTCAGTGGGATTTACCCTCGATTGTCAGTGGGGGGGGGGGGGGGGGGTCGATGTCAGTAGGGGGGGGGGGGGGGTTTCGATGTTTTCAGTTGGGGGTTTCGATGTCAGCATCGATGGGGCCTCGAACACGCCCACGCTCCAACGGTGGCGTGTTCGAGGCCCCATTCGATCTGACATCGAACCCCCCCACTGACAACGACCCCCCCCCACGCCAAGTTGGACATCGAACCCCCCCCCCCACACACTGACATCGAAACGCCCCCCCCTTGACGTCGAAACCACGCCCCCCACTGACATCGAAACACCCCCCACTGACATCGACCCCCCCCCCCCCCCCCCCCCCCCCCCCCCCCCAACTGACATACGAAACCACCCCCCCCGCCTTGTCGAACCACCCCCCCACTGACATCGAACCACCCCCCCACTGAACATCGAAAACTCCCCTGCTGACATCGAAACACCCACCCCCCACTTGACATTCAAACCACCCCCCACTGACATCGAACCACCCCCCACTGACATCGAACCACCCCCCCACTGACATCGAACCACCTCCCCCACTGACATCCAAACCACCCCCCCACTGACACCGAATCCTCCCCGCACCGACATCGAACCACACCCCCCTGACATAGACGCACACACCCCCACCGACATCGAACACCCCCCACGCTGACATCGCACCCCCCCCCCGCCGACATCGACCCCCCCCCCGCTGACATCGATGCACTCCCCACACTGACGTCGAGCACCCCTCCTCTCTGACTCATCATCCCCGCTGACATCGCCACCCCCCCACTGACCACTGACGTCGACCCCCCCCCGCTGACACCGACCCCCCCCTGACATCGACCCCCCCCCCTCCCCACCCCACTGACATCACATGCCCCCCGCTGACATCGACCGCCCCCTGCTGCTGCTGTCACCCCCCCCCCTGGCGCCGACGCCCGCGCGCTGAATCGACCCCCCCCCTCCCCCGCTGACAGCCAGCGCCCCCCCCCCTGACGGTCGACCCCCCCCCCCCCCCGCGCTGCGCTGGAACCGATCGCACCCGCTGGCGTCGCCCACCCCCCCCCCCCCCCCCCCCCCCCCCCCACCCTCTCAATGAGAAACGCGCGCGGCCCTCAGCCTCCACGGACGTGTGTCTCGCTGAAGCTGTTCCCTGTGCTGAACTACCCGATCGATGAGAGCAGCTGGGCGACGACGATTCCTCCGGCAGAGTTCCAGGACGAGGGGTCAGGGGGAACCGGCCACCACGCACCCCATCCCCCCAGTGATTCTAAATTCGACGCCGCGCTGCGGCAGGACAGGTTGGCCTTTGGCGCCAGGGGGGGGGGGGGGGCTCCCGCGGCCGTCTCGGGGGCCTCTGAGTCCACCCTGGGGTCATCATCTTGTGCCCTTTGTGAGAGGGGGCCCTGGGCGCCCCCAGGGGGCCGCCGGCCCGAGGGCGCCAGTAGTTTGGCATCCCCTAGGGCTCCCGTTGGGGCCCTTTTGAAGCCATCCACAGTTTTCCTTTTTCCTCCTCCTCCTCCTCTTCCTCCTCTGGGTCGGACCCGCCAAGCCGCGGCCCCAGGCCCCTCAGTGCGGCCTGCGCCGCCGCGCCGTTGACCCCCCGTGCGTCGAGGGCGTCGAGGCGCCATTGGTAGGCGTCCACCTCCTCCTCCCCGCGCCCCCCCCCCGCAATCCCCATTTGGCCCAGTGGCAGGAGGGGCAGTTTTGAATCCACATCGCTCCGTGTCCACCGACGCTTCGCGTCTCCCGAACTGTGCCCAGGTCGATGCGCGATGTCTCAGCCCCCCTGCCCCCCCCAGGGATGGCAGTTTCGCAGATCGCAGCCCCCCTAGGCATGGCGAGGTCGCGAGGTCTAGTCTGAGTCTGCGTGGGGCGTCACTCCGCTGGCCACCCCAGCAGCCCTCGAACGCGGCGACAGGTTCACAGATCGCAGCCCGAAGAGAGGAAGGGGAAACAGAGGATGAGGTGGGAGGAGGAATCAGTCGCGACCGCAGTGCTCTATTCAAAACGAGAACCCAACGCAGGAGGGTTGGGGGACAAAAACAGGGCACATGAGCCAGACGTGGCCGCCCAGACTGCCAAGGGTTGCGCATCCTTTTTCCTCGGCAAAGGCCCCCGCCACGTACCTGAAGTCGCTCCTGACGATGATGGTACGACGTCTCAGCCACGAAAATAAACTGTCGCTGTGGACGTACATGCAGCGTAAACGTGAGGTGAAGCTTGGATCGTTCTGCGCTGGCACGGATGCTCCTGTACTATGCTTGAAGGCGATCGCGGAGCACGTCCCCCCGCTCCTAGAGAGAGAGTTCGGCCCCTGCGAGTTCGGCGTCAAACACACGTTCAGTGCGGAGGCGGATGCGGGGAAGCGTGAGTTTCTGAGGCGCATGGTTCAGCCCCCGCACCTGTTCGGCGACATCGCGACCATGACCTCGCTCGAGATGCCGGACTACGCCGAGGGCGAGTCACCCCCGAAGATGAGCTGCCCCCCCGAGCCCTCTGACGGGTACACGCTCGGGTTCCCGTGCAAGGACGTATCGGACCTCAACGTGAATCGGCGTTCCTTCGACCAGGTGATTACGGAGAAGGGTGGCAAGACTGGATCAGCTTTCGATTCGGCAGGGCGGTACCTGGCGTCAGACGCGATCCAGCCCCATACCGAGTTCCTATTGGGTGAGAATGTGCGCGGCCTGGCGTCTGCCCCAACAGTGACAAACCCAGATGGTTCGAAGACGCGGTGTTCGATCCACGAATCGAATTTGGCGGCCGTCCTCGACACCTGGAATGACACGTTGGACATGCGGGGGTTCGCGATGTGGATGGACCCGAGACTGTTTGGACATCCCCAGAGCAGGCAGAGGTTCTACGCTGCGAATCGGCCGCGCATGCGCGGACCATCCCGCCTGTCTATCATTGCCCCCCCCCGCCCCCAGGGATAACCGGGATAGCCGCCCATCGGGCGACGTCGAGCAGGGTGGCCCCAGGAGGGCCACTATAAAAACTTGGTCTAGTGGCCCAGAGACAACGCCATCCAGGGCGCAACGCCTAGGAGGGCCCCCCCCGGGGACCGACGACCCCCCCTCGCCTCCACCTCCCCGCCCATCCCTCCGCATCGCCCCCCCCCCCCCCTCTCAGCCTCCATCAGGCTCTTCATGCCGGCGTTCAGCAAGCGGCTCCTCCAGGAGGCGGGCATGTCGGAGAGGTCGATGTATGATGTCCTGGACATTAGCATGAAAGAGATTGTGAACGGTTACGGGATGGCGCCTCTCTCCGCGATGATCCTACCCGCCGGCCACCCCGCGTTGAGGCAGCAAGAGGAGGATCAGGATCAGGAGGTTGAGGAGGATCAGCCGCAGATGAGCCAAGGGGAGCCGCCAGAGGCCGCGCTGAGGCCGCACGAGGAGGATCAGGATCAGGAGAGCCAGGGGGGGCCACTAGAGAAGGATAAGGGGGCTGAGGAGGAGCCAGCGCGCCTTCTGGCCAAGCAGATAGAGGCTCTAGACGAACTGGCACCGTCGCCACCGTCCCCGGACTTGGTGGGCCCCGCGGCAGCAGCGGCCGCTGCGGCTGCAGACGCTGACGCGACAACAGGCCGCGCAGCCAACGCTTCGCCTCGCCAGCCCCGCTCGGGGATCCAGAGCAGCTTGCGCGCCCGCTTTGTCGAGGCGACCAAGGCCGCGATGGTCGACGGCAGCCTGGTGACTTTGTCGGATTTGGAGGCCGGCGGGGGCCGCGGGGCAGGACTCGGCAGCTTTGCTAACCCCCGGCCCTCTGGGCTCGCGCATCTACGTCCTGAATCACGACCGGAACCCGAAATTCATGACTCATGAGCTCATGAGTTTCGGATTGCCGTCTGTTTCGATTTCGCGCGCTTCAGTGTTTTCGGTTTTCCAATGAGGGGGGGAAGCGGGAGGCGGAGGAGGGGGTCAGGAGTTGGGGGGGCCACGATGGGGAGGAAGTTGATTCGTGTCCGCTGCCAGTTCTAAAACTTCGCGCTGGCGCGCGGCTCGGCTCGGAGCAGGCTCCTCCTAGTGTCCTAGTGTCTGTTCAATGTTTTCAAACTACCTAGCGCCGCATTGGAGCCCGCTGCCCTTAGCCTAGCTCGCAGCGCGGCGACGAAGCCGTGGGAGGAGGACGATGAGGGGGGAGGGCGGAATGGGCGAGAAGGAGAAGGAGGGGCCAGGATGGGTTGGGAACGAAGGAGGGATGTCTTCACTAGCACGGGGCCCGCTGCACCTGTCCCCGCCCCGGAAAGAGGCGGCATTCGCCGAGAGGGTCGAGCCCGCGGTGAAAGCAGGGCCAGGGCAGGTCGCGCCCCCGGCGCAGCAGGATGCGGAGCAAAGCCAGCTTGCGGTCGCAGCGGCACCAGCGCCAGACAACGACGCAGACCCCGACGACGGGGCCGAGGTTGAGGATGAGGAGGGCGAGGAGGAGGAGGAGGAGGTTGAGGAGGAGGATGAGGTTGAGGTGGCGGATGAGGCTCAGGCGGCTCAGGCGGAGGAGGCTGAGGAGCCGGAAGCGGAGAAGGTCGAGGAGGCGCCGGAGAACGCTCCGAAATGGGCCCAGCAGCACTGTGCAGTCGCTAAGCAGGAGAACAAGTCAGCGCACGCCCACTTCGTCAACTCACCACTGGATCTTGCGCGGTGGCCCGACCTGGGCCTGCTATCGCACCGAGAGCGCAGCCACTTGGCGCTCGCTGGCGTGACGCTCTCAGAGACTACGTTCAGGACCGTCGCCGCCCTCCTTGTCCGCCCACTCCTGTCTCGCCGCCCACCCCGCTCCTGGCGCCCTTCGCAGTGTCACACGGTGGGGGGGCGTTAGATGAGAGGAAGCCAATGATGCCTCGTGCCCTGGAATATCCGGAGGGCGATGGGTCCCGCGGCCCATCCACAATTGGAGCTCCAGTTGCCTCCTGGATTTCCTTACCCGATGATTCCGTGATTCCGAGATTCCTTATCCAAGGCAAGGCCTCCGCCGCATTAAATGCGAGGGACGGGGGGGATGGGGAAGAAGATGGGGGAGGGCGAGAAGGAGCGACCTGCGCCTCCCACATTATTCCCGTGCCAACGGATGCCGCAAGCGCTGTTTGGGGACGCACGTTGAAAGCAAGCCTCCGAAAAGAGGGACCCTCGTGCATATAGCATATAGCAGCAGCATATAATTTGCGCTTCTTTTGAGACCCCCTCGGGGCCCTCCCTCGCGGGGTCCTGCCGGAGTTCTTTCGCGACCCCCGGTGGCCTGTTTCAGACGCCTCCCCGATTTTTCCGAATCGGGAGGGTCTTGTGACATCTCGCGTGCCCTGTCCAATCAAGTCCGACTGCGTGTTCTATTTCCTTGCATCCTCTCCCCCCCCCCCGCTCAAAGCGGCCCCCTGGGCCGTCCTGGGCCCCCCCCACTCTCCATTCGCAATGAAGACGAGCAACTTTCCTCAGGTATTGCGCACGCCTCATTTGTCGCTCCTCTCGAGACAGAAATCAACGTGGCCCCCCAAGGGCCCATGATGCGTTGTTGTGACTCTTGCCAGGATGGTTGAGATAGGCCAAACATATGGTCGCCATGCGCCTGCGGTGCGCTACGTGAATTGCGTTGCCCCGAAGTGGAGGCAGCGGTGGCCGCAGCAGAACCGCTTCGTGGTCGGCGTTGAGGCTCTCCGCTTCCAGGCGATCTCTTACGGCCATGGCGACTCCAGCCGACTTGTGGAGACGCCGTCGCCCGCCCTGGTCGACTTGGCGGGCAACGCGTGGCATTGCGGATGCGGCGTGGCCGCGTTTCTCGTGATGATGGTGGCCATGGGGGCCGCGTACAGGAACAAGGCGCGGCATGGGGCCCCAGACGATTCTCCCCCAGACCCGCTCCAACACTTATCTCATCCCATCTCTCGCCCAAGCTCTCCCCCCATGCTCTCCCCTGTGCTCTCGTTCTCGCCCTCGCCCTCGCTCTCTCCCGTGCTCGCTGTCGTCTGTCTGCCCCGCTCGCCAGGGCAGCGGCGAGGGCGAGGACAACGGGGGCGCGGACGTCGAGGGCTAGGAGGCGCTGGCTGGCGGGGTCGACGACGACCTGGCCATGTTGTGGGGCTGAGCGTGGACCCTTGGGGCCAAGCCAGCAGTCGTCGTCTTTTCGTCTCTCGCTGTCGCGTCGTCGTCGTCGTCGCCTGGTCGGCAGTCGCCGCGGCCGATTTCCGCGGGCGCCTCTCGGGGCCCTCGTCGCCGCGGCCGGGCGCGGCTTTGTGGGCGGTAGAAAGCGGGGGCGTCTGTCGTCGTCGATGTCGTCTACGTCCGAGAGGGTTTGTGATTTCCGTGGGCGCCTCTTGGGGCCCTCGCCACCACGGCTGGGCGCGGCTCTTATATGGGCGGTAGACAGCGGGGACGCCTGTCGTCGTCGATGTCGTCTGTCGATCAGTCGGTCGCCCGCCGGGCCCGCCGTTGTCCGTTGTTCGTTGTCGTCATCGTCATCGTCATCGTCGTCGGTCGGCAGGTCGGTCGGCGATGCAGTCCGTCCTCGCCCCAGGAGCGGAGTGGCTGTTGCGGTCTATGAGCTACAGTCTACAGTCGCAAAATCTATAGAAGGAGCACGCACCTCGCACCTCAGCTCCCTCTCGGTTAGGGCACCCTTGCATCCCTGCACTGCTAGTGTTACTAGCAAGTCGTGTCCAGCTAGATCGGAAGGACCCTTGCCTTGCGTGCTCCTACTATAGACTACCGAGTTTGATCGTGCGCTGACTCTGACGGCGCCGCTGGCGGCATGCGGCATGCGGCATGCGGCTGGGGTCCTGGTGCTACTTGAGGGCGTTGTAGCAGCTCTGAGGGCCCAGTCGACGGCAGCCTGGGGCGCGACCGCGCGCCCGCCCAGGCCTGGCCCGCCCCCGCCCTAGGCCGCTGCCGCCCACTCCCGCCTGCGACTGCGTAACCTTGCTCACGGAGAGAAGTCACTCTTTGATGGGGGGCATGGTTTCGCGGTCGTCGCTGGCTGGGGGGTAGGTGGCGGCACCTGCTGGGCGTGCCGCGTGCTGATCTCATACATATACTGATATTTTTATCGCGGGGGGGCCCGCTGAAAATGTTGGCTCGCACTCCTCCCCTCCCTGATTCAAGCCGCCCACCGCAACCCCATGCCCAATGTGGATCGAATCTGATGCGGGGGCAATCGAGGCGGGGCCAGATCCTGGGGCGCGTTTCGAAGGAGCCGTGTAAATGTTTTATTCAAGTGACATGCGCCAGCAGGGGCCTTTTGGATGCACACTCGGGGCGCTGAAGAAGGAACCTTTCCGTTGGGGAGGGGCTCGGTGTTCCTTGATGGTTTAACAGTTTGCCTCAGGTTGTCCTGGGGATTTCCATGGGAAATGGGAAATGGAAGTTTAACTGTTGGGAACGAGGGGCCTCGTTCCTTATTTAGGGTTCCTTAGGCCAACGCCCCGACGGTACTAATACATAATATTACGAAGGTCTCTCGGGGCGCCTCTCAGAGGTCTTGGGGGCCCGAGGGGTTCGAGGGGGCGCGTGGCCAGGGGCGCAGCATAAGCTGCGCGAAGATGCCAAGCGCTTCGTTGTCACTGGTCACCGTCGCTGTCCCCCCGCTCTCCTTCCAGCGCCCTAGCCCCGCGCCTCAAGCTGGCCTCGCGGAGAGAGAGCGCTCCCCGGCCGACCGGGCGCTGGTGAGGTGAGCGAGCCCTGCCCCATTCTTACCAATCTCAATCTCCTGACCCCTGGCTCCTTGGATTCCCCCCGCGGCCGCTTGGCCCGAGAGCTAGAATCAGAATCAGAAGCGATACTTGCCTGTCTACTCTGCAGGCGCAGGGGGTCCAGAGTGGGGCCATGCCGGGCGCGGGGAGCCGAGCAGGCAGTGTCATGAGCTCGGGGACCTGGGCCAGCTCTCAACGGCCGCGCTCCGCCGTGCCGCCGGCCGTGCCGAACGACGCAGACGCCAGCATCAAAACCGAGACTATGCGGTTTGTCTTCGATCTGTTTTCCGATCCTGGGTTCGACCCGACCGCGCCCGCGCCCGAGCAGCTCAACGAGATCAAGCGGTTGGTCGCCCTCGGCCAACAGCGCCGGGGCGCGCTTGGCCCAGCCGTCCCGACGGCGGAGCACCCCGTGATCCCGCAGGGGCAGTTTGCAGCCTGGAATGTTTCTTTTTTTTCTTTTTTCTGCTTTAAGTTTTTGTTCTCTTTCTTCATTGTTTTTGGTTGTTTGTGATTTGCTTTGTTGTTTTGTTTTTCTTCTTTTTCACACTTTTTCAGTTTTCTTTTGTTGCACATTTGTTGTTTTGCTACGACCGCTGCTACACTTTATGCTATTACTAATATTACTTTTGTCTTTTCTTTTTTTTTTTTCGTTCATATGTTGTTTAATTGTGCTGTGCCCCTGTTTCTATTTTGCTGGCTTTTTTTCCCCCTTTGTGCTGCGAGCGCGACTTCGGCGCGCGCAACCCCATGACCCGGAGGACCGATAAGAACCCGTGCCTCGAGGCAGGCGGGCGGAACAACTGATCCTTCTCGATTTTTCGATTCAGCCGACGGCCGACCCGACGATTCCGATGGCGATCCTGTCGTTTCATGTCCCAAACAGTGCGCCCCCCCCCCCCCCCTCCTACGGATCCGACGGCGGGGGGTCGTTTAGAACACCTCGTCCGCCTTCGCCACCCTTCCTCTGACTCCGCGCCCCCGAGGAGGATTGATTGGAGGAGGAGGAGGAGGAGGAGGAGGAGGAGGGGGGGAGGGGGGGGGGGGAGGAGGAGGGGGAGAAGTCGGTTCAGGGAGAAGGAGGCGAAGGAGGGGAGGAGGGGGGTGTGGTGAGGAGGAGGAGGAGGAGAAGGTGGAGGGGAGGAGGAGAGAGGAGAGAGGAGGAGGAGGAGGAGGAGGAGGAGGAGGGGATGAGGAGGGCCCCCCCCTCCCCCCTCCCCCGACGCAGGCGAGTCGCGCAGGCAGCCGGCAGTGCAAGGTGCGCAGGTGCGTCAACAATTGGACCTTCTCGGGATTCAGCCCAGCGCAGCTCGAAGCCAAGATGCAGGTTGGTGAGTTCAAGTTGGCGTATAAGCTCATCGTGTTTGCGTGCGAGGACGAGGTTAACGCATGGGCTGGCAGGCGCGCGCCGCACTTGAAGCAGCTCGGAGACAGCGTCCTCGCCTCCATGACGTCCCGGGTCGAGGTCAAGAAGACGAAGAAGCTCACGGGCCAGAGGTTGTTGGGCATCTTTTGGCCCGAGGACACGTGCAGGGAGTGGGAGAAAAAAGGACCCGCCGAAGGAGTCTTGGCTCTAGGCGTCATAGATGGGACCGCGGCAGGTGGGGTCGGAGGATAACGCTGCATCGCTGCATCGCCGATGCATCGCCGATGCCGATGCGGCTCGACGGCTCGACGCTGTGCTTCGCGTGAAGTCGACGATGTATCGACGGCGCATGTCGCTGATGCATCGCTGCATCGCCGATGCCGCCGACGCATCGCCGATGCGCCGACGCGTCGCCGATGCGTCGGCGACGCGGCGCGACCCTCCGACCCCGTCTACTCCGACCCCATCTAGGAGGCCTCCACAGGAGCGCCTCACCTGGTACGCCCTCGACGACTCTGAGCCGGCGCAGCGCGGGTTGTTCCGCGAGGAGTGCGAGTGGGATGGTAAGCTGCCCTCCCAGTGCACCCGGGTCATGGTGGAGGCTTCCAAGGAAGTGGCCCAGGTCGACGAGATTGAGAACTCCATGGCCGCTGCCAGGGGGCATGCTCAGGTTGCGGAGACGTACCAGGCCATGGCTAGCAGGGCCAACGCGAGCACGCGAGTGTCGGATGGGCGCGTCGAGATCTCGCTTGCGAAGCCCGCGGGCGGCTGCGACGCCTTGGACGACTTGTGGGGCGAGCCCTTCGGGGCCAGCCGCGGCGCCAAGGGGCGGTCCAGCGGCGGCTCGGGCGGCGGCGGCGGCAGCAGGCCAGGCGGCTCAAGCGGCCGCGGAGGATGCGGAGGCGGCCGTGGCCGCGGGGGTGGCAGGGGCGCCGGGTCTGGCAGCGCAGTGACGAGGAACCTCCGCTTGTCGGAGGCCGAGGCCACGGTCCTGGCGTGCACCCAGACGCTGGACAGCCTGCTGAACCCCGCCATTGCGCTGGAAGTTGCCGCTGCGCGGATGAGGAAGGTGCTCGCCGAGATCGAGAAGCGGTTCGGGCCAGCCTACATGGAGGCGTACTCTGCTGACTACGCCGCCGACGGTGATGGCGCCCTGGCTCTCCCCATCGTCCTCTCCCTCGCCACTCCGCCCCTCTTCCGCTCTTTCCTCCACCTCCTGCCTCTCTTCCTCGCCTCAAGCGTTTCCCTTCTCCTCCTCCGCCTCCTCTTCTTCCCTTCCGCGCATCCCCCCCCTCGAGCCTCTCCCCCCCCTCCTCCTCCTCCTCCTCCTCCTCCTCCTCCTTTTTCCTCCTCCTCCTCCTCCTCCTCTTATTCCGACTCCTCCCCCTCCTCCTCCTGGTCCGTCTTCCTCCCCCGAGAGCGACCCCCAGTTGACGCCGTGCGATCGTGGCGACCCTGGCCCCGGGGCCGCTGCCACCCCTTGGTTCCATCCCTTCTTTCATCCTCCTATCCCCCCCCCTGCCTTCCCGCAGGCGCTGGCGCCGCGCCGGAGGATGGCGGCGCTCGCGACGGCGGCCTCGACCGCGGCATGGCGATGCTGGCCAACTTGCGCACGTTCAAAGGCCATGGGCCATCGCCCAGCCCTGGCGGCGCAACGCGCCCCCAGCCCATCCCCCCATCCCGTCCCTGGGCCCTCCAGCCCCCGCCACTCCCCTCCAGTTTGGGCGCCCGAGATGGGCGCGGAAAGAATGGGCGCGATGCCCAGCAGCAGTTCTCTTGTTCATTCTGAACAGGATTCGCTGTCCACTCCGCCGCGGCCTGCGTCCATTCGAGACAGAAGGCCGCCTGCCCAGCGGCGGCCGCTGTTGGTTTGGGACAACGTGTGTTGTTGGGCATTGACCCATTCTTTCGGTGCCCATTTTCATTTCGGGTGTCCAAATCCAGCCCAGGGCCCGGCGGGGGGGGCGGGGGCGAGAAGAGTGGAGAAAAGGGTGTGGATTTGTTTGGTTGGCTCGTTGGGGGGGCCCTCGTCGCCGCGGCGCGAGTCGCCGCCCTCGAACCCTGGTCAGAACGCTCGGTGGGAGGTCAGGTGCTGCCAACTGTCAGCGTTGCTGCGTTGCTGATTGTGCCAGGGCCACATCGCCAAGTGGTGCGACTGGCGCGGGGCCCTGGACGCGCCGATCGCAGATGGCTCAGATGGCGGTGACCTCGTCATGAAGACCGACTTGCTGGCGTCGACCGTTGGTGGGGGAAGCCAGCCGAACCAGCCATGCGTGCCCAAGCCTGTGTACTTGGCGGTGTGGAAGAAACTTATGGCGCCGTGCGTGGCCAAGGAGGATTGGCCGCGTTGGATTAAGGTCCTGAAGTGCGATCCCGAGGTATGGGGCTCTCTCCCGACCGATTGCATCGTTTCTCCTGGCCAGCAGGGTCAGCCCGGCGAGGCTGCTCGGGTAGTAGGAAAATAGGGGGGGGGCGCGGGGCAAGGGAGATATTCTGCTGTTCCGGGCCGGAGTGGAGGAGGGCGAGGAGGAGGGGGAGGACGGGGGGGGGTTGGGAAATGAGAGGAGGGGGGGGGGGGCAACGTGGGAGTGGGGCCTGGGTGCAATCTATTCTCATGGCCGCCAGCGCGCGCCTGGCGGGGTCGGGCCCACTGCAGTGACTGCCCCCCGCGCCTGCGCTGCTCCTCCTACCGCTACTGCGCTGCTGCCCATTCTCCTTCTTCCGCGCTTCCCCCCCTCCCCCTGCCTCTATCTATCAATCCTGCCCCCCCCCTCCTCCCTGGCAGTGTCCTGCTGGCTAGGTTGCCAGGTGCGACGTCGGGCCTGGAAGTCGACGAGGGGCGCTCGAACCTCCTCCTCCTCCTCCTCCTACCCCGCCCCTCTCACTCATTCTCTTCTACTTTCGCTTTCGGATGTTTCGCTGTGGCGAAACGAGGGTTGGGGGCGGGGGGGTGGGATGGGGGGGGGGGGGGGGGGGGGGGGGGGGGGTAATAGGGGGAGCCACCGGAGGAGGGGGAATCCAGGGGGAGGAGGGAGGAGGAGGAAGAGGAGGAGGAGGAGGGGAGGAGGAGGAGGAGGAAGGAGAGAGGAGGAGGGGGGGGGAGGGGAGGGGGGGGAGGGGAGGGGGGGGAGAAGAGGAGGAGGAGAAGGAGGAGGAGGAGGAGGAGGAGCAGCAGGAGCAGGAGGAGGAGAACGATGATGAGGAGGAGGACGAGGAGGAGGAGGATTCCAGGATAAGGAGGAGGGGGCAGGAAGGGGCAATACTTTTGTTTTTCGCCATAATCCAGAGGTTGAGACCGCCATCATGCAGACGCTGATCGAGCTGTTCACTGCTCAGCAGAAGTTGCCCGTGCTCCTCGGCCTCCTCGGCCTCCTGCGCACTGCCATGGAAAGCGGCCAGCTTCTGCAGGGCTCTCACGAGGCAGAGTTCAAGACTGAGCTCGAGAAGCTGTTCAAGCTCGCCTTCATAGCGGAGGTCGACGAGGCCGAGCTGGAGGACTTGATCGTGATGAAGACGCACATGTTGGACACCAACTCTGGCGCGGCTTCGCCGTTTCTGAAGGCCCCACCTGCCCCTGGCCCCTCGCTAATGTCGTCGGTCCGTCCTCGGCGTCGGAGGATTTGAGTCAGGGGCCCCGGGCCGCGTGCTGAGCTGCGTTTGCGCGGATTGGCCGCGCGGCAACCCCCGCGAGAAGTCGGTAATATCATAGACCGATGGTCCAATGTTGAGACCGACCGATGAGAGGATCGACGAGGAACGCAGGGGGCCTCAGGGGGCCGGGAACCTCGCCGCCCTCCGAAATCGGCCTTGAACCCGGGACATTGCGTTTTTGTTCTGGTTCCGCGCCCCCCCCCCTTTCCGCTGCCAGGCTCTCCGGTTCCTGCCCGCCGGGATGGATCTCGACCAGATGGTCGACGACGAGAGGAAGAACATCAATTCGGCCAAGTCTCTCGTGGTAGATTTGAAGGATACCGTCGCGCTCGTCACTTGGAGCCGCCCCCCGGAGCCGCAGCGCAGCTGCCGGGCCGACACGTCCGACCACGTCTGCAATTTCAGGCAGGACGCCCTGGACAAGATGGGCGCTGTGAAAGGCAAGTTCGAGGCCCTGATGTCCAAGGCGCCCCGGCGCCTGCTCATCATGCACAAGGATGATATTAACTTTGTCAGAGGTGCGCTCTCGGAGGCCACGGCGCTCGTCATCGAGAAATCCCACAAGCGCTACTCCAACATGCTCGACATGATAATGTTCCTGTGCACGCGGAGGAGCCTCGATGACGCCTTGCAAGTGGCGCAGCGTCTGGAGACGGTGGTGAAAGAACCTTTCGAGCATGCTTTCAAGACCTTCATGGGCGCGGACTCCATTGTACTGATGGAGACCTAGCTTTCGGAAGGAGCTGCACTCCGTGGTGCCATCGCTCATCTCGGGCATCCGCGCAATGATCAAGGACTCTCACTGTTTCGTGGAGTGCACGGAGGTGAGGGCCTTCTTCGATGCGACGCTCACGACCAGCGAACCCCCGTTCAAGAGTGAGGAGGGGGCCCTGTCGCTGGAAGTGCCCAGTTGGAAGGCAGGGCTCGCGTCGCTGCTACAGGTCCTGCAAGTTCGTTGCCTCCGCTTCCTGGAGATGCTCCCGTCTGAGAGTCGCTGTGCGCGGCTCGCGCGCTCCATGGATGCCGAGTCGTGTCGCAATGAGCTCGCGGTGCTCCGGAACACCTCGCTGGCTGTCTACGTGGACGAGGGTCTTGAGAACATGGTTGATGGTGTCAACAGCGTGTTGTATTACAGGCCATACTTCCAGACGGCATCGTGGTGGATTTCTGAACAGAGTCGCGCACCCGAGCCCAGCATGGGCCATGCTACCTCCCACGGAGAGCGCGGCAATGATGCCGCCCCTGGCAGTGGCACCGCGACCCCGCCATGCACGCTGCCGCATCCAGGCGCCGACGAGATCGGGATCCTCAACGTGTCCCTGTCCGGGGGATCCAGCGCCAGCGGGGGCCGCGGCGAGCTGATGCACCAGGGGGCGCCGGCGGCCCAGGCAGAGGCCAGCGCCAGCGCAGGCCGCGGCGACGCGGTGGAGCCAGCCCCGACATCCCCAGCGGATGCGGCCGCAGTCCCAGCGACGCTGGGGGCCCCGGTTGCGGCGGGCAACCTCTCTCTTGCCAGCGTGGAGGCTGCCGCGGAGGCCCCGGTGGCCGCGGAGACGACGGCGCCGGGCGGCGCTCCGCCGCCGCTGCCGCAGACGGCGCCTCAGCCGGAGGCCGCGCCGCCGCCGCCGAAGAAGCCGAGGGCTCAGACAGTTCTGAAGCTTGCGAACTCGGCGCCCGTTCCTGGAGGGAAGAGCCGCTTGGTGGCGGCTTTGGGGGTCAGAGTCGCGGCAGGGGCAACGACAGCGTGCCCGGGCGCCGATGCGGTCAGAGCAGCCAGCGGTTGCGACGCAGCTGCAGCGGAGGCAGAGGCCGCCGCGGCGGGGGAGGCAACGGGCGCCGCGTCCGCGGCGACCGCGCCGGCGGCGCGCGCCTCCGAGGCGCTTAGCAGCGGCGCAGGCGCCACAGTGGAGGAGGAGGCGGAGGCAACGGCCGCCGTGGCCGCGGCGTCCACGCGGGCTGCATCAGCCGAGGCGCTCAGCAGCGGCGCAGGCAGCGCGGCTGCATCAGCCGAGGCGCTCAGCAGGGGCGCAGGCAGTGCGGCGGTGGAGGCTCGTGCTGAACGAAAATGGGATGATATGGAAAGGGGGGGGGGGTGCGAAATCTGCTGCGCGCAGCCGGTTTCGGCCCCGCCGCCGGGCCCATTCCTCGATGCAGCGATGCACGGGCGCCTCCTGGCGCCGAGAGGCGCCGGGAAAATCAGCTACGTGAGCTGATTTTCACCCCCCCTTTGCTATCCCCCCCCTTTCCCGGCCCGAGAGGCAGCGGGCGCCGCGGCGGCGGCGACCGCGGCATCCGGGGCGAGCACCCCCGAGGGGGCCGAGGAGCGAAGCGAGGATCTCCTCCCCCTCCTCCTCCCCGTCCCGCATCTCCTCCTCCTCGCCCCTCCTCTTCCGAGGATCTCATTCTCATCTCGGGGAAGCGTGAGACTCGAGTAATACTGTAGTAATGCCCACTCGGTGCACATTCTTGTTCCCTTCTGGCATCTTTCTTCTCTCTCCTGATCCATCGTCGCCCTGATAACATGCGCGCCTCAAGCCCCCGCCGCGACTGAGATACTCGCGGTGGGGCGATGAGGCCGCGCCATATTGAGAGCCGACGGCAGTGGCCAGGCCGTGGCCGCGCCATTGGGGACATTGACTGGGGGACCCGGGTTCGGGGGTTGAGGGGAGGGTACGGTTCTGACTGGCCCCCCCTTTTAGCCAGCCGAACCTCTCCTTTCTTACAGCCATTCGAGGGGGGCAGGCTATCCGCACAGCTCGGCATGCGCCTGCCCCCCCAGTCCCATGGGCGCACAGTTCCCCGCCCCGCCCCACGCAGCATGGCTGCAGCAGGACGAGGAGGAGGACGATGAGGACGATGAGGGGTGAGAGGAGGCGGAGGAGTAAGAGGAGGAGGATGAGGAGGAGGATGAGGACGACGGCACCCCCCCCCCCCCTGCCCAGTCCGAGGGCGCGGCGGCGGCGACCGCGGCAGCCGGGGCACCCCCGAGAAGGCCGAGGAGCGAAGCGAGGATCTCACTCTCATCTCGGGGAAGCGTGAGACTCGAGTAAGCTGGAAGTCGGGTTTGCCGATTTTTGTTCGACGATTGCGCCCTGGATTTTGACGGTCCAGTTCCCGCGGGGTGTTTGCAACGGGGGCCCGGGAGCCCGCGTCAAATTTCAGATTGGGCCTCGTGCCCCCGCCAGGCCAACCCGAGCCCCCCGTGCCCGAGTCTTACGTTTCCCCGGTCGTCGAAGGCAGGTCCCAGGACCGGCGGGCGAAAGGGGGGGATTGGGAAAGGGGGTTGCGACATTTGCTGCATGCAACTGGTTTCGGCCTCGCCGAGGGGCCCATTCCTTGATGCATGGCCGCCCCCGCTGCCCGACCCGAGTCCCGAGAGGATGAGGGGGCGGCAGCGGCGGAGGAGGTTGAGGAGTTCAGCGCTCAGTTGTTCGGGCTCGGCGACGCCGACGACGACCGCGGCGGCGCGGTGGAGGAGGAGCTCGACCGCGTCAATGCTGCGATTGGCAATGGCAGCCGCGTTGGTGGACAGGTGGGCCCCGGCTACGCGGCGGATGCCATGATGATGTCTGTGCACGTGCTTGCCTTCGCGAAAGTCTTGCGCGTCGCCCGCATTGCCGTTGAGGCGATCCCTGACGCGTCCGCCGGCGCATGCAAGATCGTCGGTGCATCGGCGACCCCCGAGGGGCTGGTTGAGAGCAGGGACTCTTTCGTTGCCATCGCGTCGCGGGCAATCACCTTGACGTCCGACTTGCAGTCCGGCCAGTTGTCAGTTCTCTCCCAGTTTGTGGACGAGTGGACGAAGACGGTGACCAATGGCGCAATTGGTTGTGGCCAGGCCTCTTGGGGTCCAAGGGGGCTGGAGTTCCGGGCATTCCAGGGGCGTGGGCCGGGCTCAGGGCGCAAGGGGCCCAAGAAACCGACATCGGGGAAGACCACCCGGATTGAGAAAATCAGGGGCTGCCGAAGCCGCGCCACTGGCCCAGGAGGGGGGGGGGAGGGGGAGGAGGAGGGGGGGGGAGGGGGAGGAGGAGGGGGAGAAGAAGAGGAGGAGGAGGAGGAGAGGAGGAGGAGGGAGGAGGAGGGAGGAGGACGAGGAGGAGGAGGACGAGGAGGAGGAGGAGGAGGAGAAGGAGGAGGAGGAGGAGGACGACGACGAGGAGGAGGAGGAGGAGGAGGAGGCTGGCCTGCCCCAGAGCCACAGATCGCAGGAGGACGGGGGTGAGGGGGAGGAGGAGGAGGAGGAGGAGGAGGAGGAGGAGGGGGGGGAGGAGGAAGGAGGGGGGAGGAGAAGAGAAACGAGGAAAAGGAGGGGGGAGGATTTTGTTTGTTGCCACATCCCAGGTGCAGAGCTTGGACTACGCCTGCAACGCGGCGGCTGACAGCTCGAAGGCGATGCTGCTGGGGCGCATGCAGGACCTTTTCAAGACCGTGAAGTTGCACTTCAAAGCCCTCTCCGATAAGATCGTGGCGCAGGGGTTCAACATCTCGCTGGTCGATTACCTGGAGTCCCTCAGCTCTCAGGGGAGCTCGCTGCCAACTGGCGGGCACCGTGCGGCGCTGGCAGCGGCGATCCAGGTGCCCACTGCGAAGACGATGTGCCGCGACTTCCGCTGGTTCGTCGACAAGTGCGCGCCGCTGTTCCAGATGGCCAACGACGCCCTCGAGGCTGGAATGGCGTGGGACTCCGACCCGACGTTCGTGGGTGCCGGCATGCTCTCGGGATCGATGACGTGCATGCAGTCGCTGCTCGGCTCGCAGGATACCGAGTCCATGGCCAAGACGCTGCGAAGCCTTCAGTCCGTCCTGCCGGCGAAGCACATGGCCCCCCACTCGTGCGCGACGGCCAGCATCAACGCGGTCCTGGCCCAGGACTGCCTCGCAAAGTCGGCTGAGAGGCCGGCGGGTGGCCCCGAGCCGAAGCGGCGCAAGGGCGGTGGCAAGCAGCAGGCAGCCGCCGCCGCGGCGCCGGCCTAGGACTCCTTAGCTTAGCCTGAGCCTAGGACGACCACGACGACGACCACGACGACGACAACGACGACGATTGACGAACCAACAACACACACACACACACCCATGCCCATAGGTGGAACGGAGAGGGCTATGGGCGCGCGTTGTCGGATGAGGGACCCCGCTCGAACGGGGGCGTTCCCCAGGGTCCGACAACCCGCACCCGTGCCCATAACCAGTCTTCCTCCCTACGACCTCCCTATGGGTTGGGTGTGTGTGTTGTTCGTTCGTCAACGACTGCGACGACCGCGACGACTGCGACGACGATGACGACGACGACGACGACGACGACGACGACGAACGACGACCTCTGTTGCCTCTGCTGCGGCAGCACTTGCCGCTCCGCGGCTGTTTTCGCGCCCTCGCACCGCTGCCCGCCGGAAGGGGCGGCCCTCGGTCACTGGGCGCGCGGGCCGCCCTAGGCCTAGTGCTTGGGCCGTGGCCCTGGCACAATTTGGAACCCATGGAAGCTAGGGGGCGGCCTAGACCTCGCCGTCACCCTCGCCCTGGCTCGAGGCTGGGCTGTGGCAGCGCAGCAGCTCGCGCGATTCGGATCGGTTTTTTTTTTTTTGCCACTTTTCTCACCTGCCTGTCAGTGGTCAGCTTTAGCTGATAATGTATATCACCGTAGTTCAGTTTAGTAATAGATAGGAGGACCGAGGAGGTTCCGCGACTGCTGTCTGCTCTGCACGTGCGTGCACATGTGGGCTGGTGCCATGGCCACGGCGCAGGACAGACGACGAGCGAAGAGAGTCTGGAGAGCGAATAAGATCGGCCGCCCCTGCCTGGGGCCCCCCTCCACGAGGGGGGAGGAGTCGAGGAGAAGCCCGAATGTTCGAGTGGATGATGTCCTCCCTCAGGCCTCCCCCCTCACCTCCTCATCCTCTTCGGGGTGGTCCTCTGTCGGGACCTCCGTGGTTCCTCCTCCTCACCCTCTCCCTTCTCCTTTTTTCATGCCCCTCCCCCTCCTCCTTCTCCTCCTTCTCCTCCTCCGCCTCCTCCTCCTCCTTCCTTTTTATTATTCGACGATCCCTCCTCCGTCATTGCCCCAGTGCGACCCTGCCCAGGAGTTGGAGCATTTAGGAAAGCAACATCTACATCTACACCAACAGCTACATTTACATCTACACCTGCATGCGAGACTCACATCTGCCTCTGCGTCTACACCTACAGCTACACCTACATCGACACCCACATCCACATCTACACCTACACCTACAAGCATCTATGCTAGGCTGTGCTATGTTAGGCTGCGCTATGCTATGCTATGTTGTTCTATGATATGATATACTATGCTATGCTGCGCTATGCTATGCTTTGATATATGCTGTGCTGTGCTATGCTATATTACGCTATGCTGTGATAATGCTGCGCTGCGCTATGCTGCGCTCAGCTTAGCTAAACTAAGCTAGGTTACGCTAAGCTACGCTGAGCTAGGCTTGGCTAAGCTGAGCTAAACTGAGCTAAGATGAGTTAAGTTAAGGAAAGTTAAGCTTAGCTAAGCTAAGCTAAGCTAAGCTGGGCGAACCCAGGGGGCGCATTGCGCACTGCTTGCGGGGGCTCCGGGCTGGCCATCGAGGCTAGCTCGGCATCTGTCGCGCATTGCTTTTGCTTTGTCTTTCCTTTGCTTTTGCTTTTGCTGTTGCTTTGATTTGCTTTGCGTTGCTTGTGCTTTGCTGCTTTGTTTTGCTGTCGCTGCTGTTGTTTTGCCGTTGCCTTTGCTTTGCTGCTATGCTGCTATGCTGTGCTGTGCTATGCTATTCTATAGGCTATGCATGCTGCGCTGTGCTGTGCTGCGCTATGCAAGGCTATGCTACGCAGCGCTAGCTATGCTACGCGGCGGAATCCAGCCGTGGCGAGGAGATTCCAGCCGTGGAGGGATCCAGCCGCGGCGAGGATAATCCAGCCGTGACGATGAGAATCCAGCCGTTGAGGACTCCAGCCGCGGCGATGGGGTCCAGTCCCGTGCTGCGACTGCGTTCTCCGATAATGCAGAGCTCAGTGAAGTCCCCGCCCACCGTCCTCCTGCATCTGTTCTGGCCCAAGCTTTTCGCGCGACCAGCAGCGCTGCAGGTTCGCGCGCGACCGCGCGCATCACCAGCGCAACCAGCCGCACCGCTGTGAACCAGCAGCACCGCGCGCATCGGCGATGGCAGAACACGTGATGAGGGCGACCGAGCACACGTTCGGGTTCAACATCGCGAACGGCGAGTGCTACCTGAAGGACGTGGAGGGGGGGCAGTGGTTCTCGGTCGAGCCGCCTGTGGGCGCCAAGGATCGGGCGAAGAGAACTACGCACATGCGCTGATCCTGGCAAGGCCCATCCTTGACCCAGGATCGGTGCATATGCCGTCCTGGCCAAGGTAGGAGGGCGTATGCACCGATCCTGGGCTCAGGATGGGCCTGGCCAGAATCGGTGCATGTGCATAGTTCTCTTCCCTCTAAAGGAGTGGCCGCTCTTCCCCGCCGCGCAGATGCTGAAGGGCGAGCTGGAGGAGAAGTTCAGCTTCTATTGCGGCAAGAAGATCTCGCTCTACCGCGCATTGCACGTGAACGGCCAGGTTCGCCGCGATGGAGAGGCGCACGAGGACTGGCACGCCATCGACCAGAACGCGGCGAAGGTGGGCGTCTACGTGCAGGTGGACTCGTTCGAGCTGCCTGCGGGCGATGGCCCCGGCGCGTGCGACATGCGCGGCGGAGCGGGCAACGGCGACTTCGGCGACGGCGTCTACCTGAGCATCTACATTCTCGACGAGAAGTTCAAGGGGTGGTATAGGGTCGAGTTGGTCAGCTCCCTTGCGACGTCGACGGTGACGTGCAAGGAGCTGAAAGCGGGCATCCTGGACAGGCGGAAGGTGGTCAAGTCGGACCGCAAGATTGCGAGCATGCGCGTCTACAAGCACAACTTTGAGCACGTCCCGAAGCCCACGCCCATCCCGACTACGGACCACATCAAGGTCAATGGCGAGGGCAAGAACAGCCCGACCTTCACGGTGGCCCTGAAACCGAGCTTGAAGGTGGAGACGACCGAGGGTGACAGCTTGGGCAGCTCGTGGGCAGCGGCAGAAGACATTCGGCAGTAGGCAGTAGGCGCGCCAGCACCTGCGCTGACGACGGCACTTGCAGAGCCTACGCCAGCGCCTACACCAGCCTACGACGGCACCGACTGCGCCTACGCCAGCGCACACGCCATCGCCTACACCTTCAGCGCCGACGCCAGCGCCTACGCCAACGACAATTTGTTGTGGGCCACGGCCGCGCTCGTTTCGCCTCGGGACGCCCGAGACCGGTAAGCGTTCTTGGCTTCACGGCCACTGAGAAAGAATCGGGGGCGGAAAAGAGGGGGGCGATGACTGGGGGGAGTGGAAATCATGGCGGGGGCCATGATATATATTTCCCCAGATGTTATGCCGCCTTTTCTTTTTTCATTACGTCCCTGGCCCCCCCGCTGGGCCGCGCACATGCCGCCGGTCATGATTTGCACCCCCCCTCTTGGACACCCCCCTCTTGGCCGTTCCCGAGAGAAAAACTTTTTTCTCGATTCAAATGGCTTACTCTACGCATGTCCCGTCCTCCGACACAGCTACATCCTGGTGCGACCGAATGCTATGCTATGCTCGGCCCCGCGACTATGCGATGGAATGCTATGCTCAGCTTCCCGACGCTCTGCTACGCTATGCCACGTTGGGGGCGAGGGGCGGTCGGGGCCTGGCGTCGCTGACGTCGTGAAGTCCGGCCGCTGGGCACTCCGGTCGCTGACGTTGTGAAGTCCAGCCGTGGCGAGGGGGGCACCGTAGCCGCTGACGGGGAATCCAGCCGCGGCGATCGGAATCCAGTCGCGAAGAGGGAATCCAGGCGTGGCGATGGGGGCCCAGACACAGTGCGTTGGGATCTGGTCAAAATGAGACCCCAAACGCGCCAGTGTTAGCCGTTTCTTTGTTCGAGAGTGTGAGCACTGCGAGCTTTGGGCGCAGCGCGGGGTCCCTCGGCCCACGGACGAGGACATTGAGGCCCACGACAAGGCCCACCGCAACTATGATATGATGTGTTGCGCTATGTTATGCTACGCTATGCTGCAATGCTATACTATGATGTGCTCTGCTATGCTAAAGCCCAACGAAGCTAATATGAAGGTAAGCTAAGCTACGATAGACCTGAGCGAAGATGAAGCTAAACTAAGCTAAGATGAAATAAGCTAAGCTAAGATGAGATACGCAACGCTAAGCTCAGGGGACGTAGCTGGGGGAACCGCGGGGCGGATGCCGGGGGAACCGCCCGGGGCGCTTTCCACGGCCCGGCCCATTAAGCCCAGAGGGTGAGTAAGAACCCTTCTAGCCTCTAGGCAGAGCCTAGGTAGGGAATAACATGTATCAATCCTCCTCAATTCCATTCAACCTCCAAACCGTTTGGTCCAAACCTCCATCAGCGGAGGAGGGGGGGGGGCGACGACGTTGGCGGCGAGAGGAGGAGGAGGGGGGGCGAGGAGCCCTCGTCAGCCTCCTCGCCCGCCGGCCCGATGGGGGCCCTGCCTCCAGCGCGGGCGCCGTCAGGCCTGGGCCGCGGCGGCCGCGGCTTGAGCGGCTTGGGCTTGGGCCGAACGGGGGGGGGACGCTCAGGGTGGAAGGGGCGGAGGAGGAGGAGGGGGGGGAGGGGGGGTAGGAGGAGGGGGAGGAGGAGGAGGAGGAGGAGGAGAAATAATATTCTCATGACTCATGACGATGATGACGAGGAGGAGAAGGGGGGGCGGAGGCGGGGGCGGAGGCGGGGGCGCAGGCGGAGGCCGCGGGGGAGCTCCCCAGTCGTTCCGATCTCTACTCTAGAGGTACCCTGGGTACCCTTGCACCCTTGCCTCCTCGGTCCATCCAGCGCCACTTTCGCTGGCCGCGCCCCGCTCGGAAAGCTTCGAAATGCGCGTCCTAGGCCCTTGCATCCCATCGCCCATCGTCGCGCATCCTGCCTGTGCGCGCCCTCCTTGCTTGGCCAGGGCGACGCGCGTGATCCGATCCAGCGCCCAGGATCGCAGGATCGGGAGGGGGGGGGGGAGGGGGGGGGGGGGGGGAGGAGGAGGAGGAGGAGGAGGAGGAGGAGGAGGAGGAGGAGGAGGGAGGAGGAGCGAGGAGTGAGGACCCAGGACTGAGGACTGAGGAGGAGGAGGAGGAGGTGCGAGGAAGAGGAGGAGGAGGAGGAGGAGCAGTCAGTCAGTCAGTAAATCAATCAGTCAATCCAATCAGTCAGCCGCCCGAGTTGACTGACTCGTGCGTCTCCTCCTCCTCTCTCCTTCTCTCGCCCTCCTCCTCCTCCGCCCGTTCCTCCGCCCTGCCCCTCCTTCCGTCTTCCGGAGCTCATTCAGTTGTGCAATTGTCCGGGCGCAGAGGCGCGCGCGGGCTTGCGCTGCCCGGAATGGCATGGGAGCGCCTCGTGAGGTCGCTTGTCGCGTTGGCTCGCCTAGGCGGCTATTGGGGCCAGCTGGGGAATTACTTGAAGGACGGTCGCCATGCGATGATTTTTTGGCCCCCATTTGCTCGCGGCAAGTCCCGCCACCGTCCCCGAGTTGCGGGTTATAGGCTTATGGGTTATAGGCCTCTTGTTCGTTCGTGTGCCAGGCCAGTTGGAGGCAGTTTGCAAGCCTCGAGTTTCTTGTGGGGGTTGCCCGGTGGCTTCTTCGGGTTTGGGTTGTCGGGGCTTCTTGGGGACCTCGTCGAGGCTTGCATTGCAGGGGGGGTCTTTGCAGGGTCTTTGCAGAGGTTCTTTGCAGGGTCTTTGCAAGGTCTGTGCAGGGGGCGGTGCAATCGGGATATAATATATGATATATGATACATGTGACTGGGGGGGGGGGGGCCGTGCCCTTTGAAGATTCGCGGTTGGCCCCGAGAGGAAGTGAAAAACCGAGCGCGAGTTGACCGCGTGGTGCTTCGTCGCAGCTCCTGGGCCATCATCGCCGAGCCCGGCCCCAAGTTCCAGCCCGCGCCGGCAGCGCATCGGCGCATGGCCATCTCGATTCTCGCGATCTTCCGCGTGAGGAGCTATTGGGGCCAGCTGGGGCAGTATCTGAACGAGGTGAAAAAGAGGGGTACCATCGCGCAGTGAGGGCAAACGCGGCAGCCCGCAGCCGGGCCGAGCAGGGCCCCAGAGGGAGAGGACGGACTGGAGGAGGGTGGAGACGACGGGGGAGAATTGGGGGAGGGTGGGGGAGGCCGGGAGGACGAGGGCGAGGAGGACAGCGGAAGGAACGCCGACCTTGCACGCCAGAATGAGCTTCGCTCGAATTAGCGTCCGGGGGGGGGATAGCAAAGGGAGGCGCGCGACATTCGGGCCGGGCGAAAGGGGGGGATTGGGAAAGGGGGGGTTACGAAATTTGCTGCGTGCAGCTGGTTTCGCCTTCACCGAGGGGCCCATTCCTCGAGACATAGCCGCCTGCGGCGCCGGGAGGCGCCGGGAAAATCAGCTACGCGAGCTGATTCTCACCCCCCCCCCCCTTTGCTATCCCCCCCCTTCGCCCGACCCGAGACATCTGATGCTGACGCACGCAGCCTCCTTTCTTACTCTGGCGCCTCCCATCCCTTGGGCCGCGGTCGAAAAACCAGCTGCATCAGCATTTGTAGTCGCCGCCCTTTTCCACCCCCCATTTTCGACCGCCCAGATCTTGCGCATGGCGCGCGCGTGGGACATGGATTCTGGGCCTGAACTTGCGGAAATGCCCCCTCCTCCCTCGCCCTTCCCCTCCTCCCCCCCCTCCTCAGCGACGGGGGCTGCGGCGATTTCCCAGAGAGGGGGGGGGCGATTTACAGAGCGGAATTTGCGGCGAGAGAACCCCCCGGAGAGTTGAGAACAGGAGGCGCGTTTAGCAAAATGGGCTTTGTTTTTTTTTTCGCCGCCGGTGGGTTCTGAAAGCTTGATATTTGCGATCATCCTGGCAGCATTTCGATGTCAGTGGACCCCCCCGCGACGTCAGCGCCCCCGTCTGCCCCCCCCCCCTCTTCGATGTCAGTGCCCCCCTCCCGCGGGGGCCCCCAGGGGCCCCGTCGTCGATTTCCTTGACATGCTTATCACCCCTCTCAGTCCATGCCATCGCTCCTTAGCCCAGGTATGTTGCGTGCCCGATCGGTGGGGAATTTGTCGTGTGGTAGTCTGCTTCCGCGCCATGTCCGCGTTGCGCCGTCTTGGGGACCGGACAGGGGATGGGACGCAGCCGGGCGGCGGAATGGCGGAAACCTCTGAGGGAAGGGGGGGGGCTAGATTTTGTAAGTAGCTCTCAGTATCGAGTTTCCCACGCCACTCAGCCCGGTGACTCTGTGGATCTGTGCTCCTTATCCAGAGCGGGAGGCCAGAGGTAGCCAGTACAAGCCCGAGACCAGCCAGAGACGGCCTGAAAACTGCCCTGCCGGTGCTCACAAGGGCGAAAGAAGGCCCACGGGCCCAAATAGGGCCAAGATGGGCCCGAGGCGGCCCAGGCGGGCTTTCGGGCGGCCCAAGCGACAGCACGTCCGCGTTGGGCCGTAACCCTGTCTAAATGCCATCGGAAGTTTGGCCAGTTCGGGGCTGGTTTTGGATCCGTCTGGGGGCCCCAGTTGGGTCCAGAATCGATCGAAATTGTTACCGCAATCGCCCAACATCGGCGACGACATTTACACGACTGAAAATGGCCCAGACGAGCCCGACTGTCAGCTATAACAAGCGTTTGGACGACCCCAGGCGAGGCAAACATTATGGAACATCTAGCGAGTTTGCTATATGTTTGAATGTTTGAAGCTCCCAGTTTCGGAGGTGGACAGACGGACGCGACCACCACCCCCGCGTCCGACCGACCGATCTGGTTTCGCACCCAACCGTAGTGCGATGATGTGAGCGCGTCACTTTGCCAGGCTGTTCCTCAATGCTGTCAGGGCGCTAGGCCAGACAGCAAACGTGCTGTATGCGGGTCATCTTGCTTTCTCCGCCACTCTGCAGCGTGCAAGTGGAATGCAGTTTGCGCGCTGGCGTCTGCGGGCAGTTCCCCGACACGGTGGCCAAGACTGGCGCTGGGGCGTCGTCGCCGCTGCCATCACAAAGATTAAAAAGTCGGGGGTGGACAGACCTCCTACCCTGACACGTCGATTCGCGAATTGGCCGCTTTCGGTTTGCGAAAGGGCGTCGTTGTCGTCATTTTTGCGGGTCCAGGTCCGTCGGTTTCGGTCCTAGGCCGTTTTTCACTAAAGGGTGGTTTGCCAAAGGGAGGTTTGTCCACCACCGACAGTTTGTACGCGCAGTTGGGCCCCAGAGACACTCTGGAGGGCCTCGGGAGCTGGTTGCGAGCCGAGGAAACGCCCCGAAGGAGCCGAAATGGGGCCGAAATGCGCCCCGAAGTTGTCGCCATAAGGATCTCAGAGTCGAGTTCGTTTTGGAGGCCGTCTTGAACCCGACCAGAAACAACGCCACGGCTAAAACAAAGTGTCTCTGCGCTCTATTCCCTCGGCGATGTCCGTCTGATATGCATGTAAGCATGTGTGCATGTATCCTCCTCCCTTTTCTCTTAATGTCTCTCTATCTCTATCCATTTGTCTCTCTCTGTCTTGCCCCCCCCCTTTCAACCGACCTTCGGTTTTACTACGATTCAGCCATTACCCAGTACGAATATCAATTTTCTTTCGTGACCCCCGTCTGGGAGATGTGACACTCTCCGCTTTCTTTGTTGTGCGCACAGGAATACACAGTGATACCCCCCATGCATTTTCAATCGGAGCGTTTTCGTTGTCTCAGAATGATGCTCCCGCTGTCATCTTCAAGAAAGGTGCCAGGCACGATTTACGGAACTACCGACCTATCTCGATCATCCCAGTCCTGGCGAAGTTGTTCAGCCTTGTGCTTTACGACCGTATCAAAGACAGTGTGGAGAAACAGTTGCGGGAAGAACAATATGGCTTCCGTCGTGGCAGGGGTTGTGATGACGCTTTGCATGTTTTGAGAATGGGTGTTGAGAAGTCTGGAGAGTGGGGAGAAGAGCTCTGGGTAGCGACCCTGGACGTCGAGAAGGCTTTCGACAAAGTGCATCATGCGCAGCTTTTTGATGCACTCAGGTTGGCGAACGTGGATTCTGCCGTGGTGGCGGCTCTTCGTAAGCTCTACCAAAATATGTCGGCCTATGTGCAAGTAGATCCAGTCGCATAACATGTCGTTCGCCCGTGCCCGTGGGTATACAAGCTCATGGGACGTGGGGACCGTCTCCACCCCGGAGGCCCTTGCCAGGCCCAAGCCGGACCCAAAACGATAGCGGATGGGCCGGCACGCCGGTTTTTTGGCGTCGTATCCAAAGGTTGTCTGTCTTCTCGCGTCGCGCCGCGGCCGTGCGGTGCGTGAGGCATAGCACGAGGCCGGTTTGGGATCACCACCGGCCCTCATATTCTCGCTGTTTGTTTTTGTTTTAGTTCCTGCATGCGCGCCCGCGCGACGGGCCTCTCCGGAGATGCGCACACTTGCCACTTGCCACTTGTCCCGCTGCAGCGTTAGCCTCATGATTTGGTCGGCGCTTTGCTCCCGTCGTTCCGGATTGTGGCTCTCGCCCCAGCGCGGGCCGCTTTTCTGGATCCGAGTGTTTCATTCTCGTTATCGCCCCGTGTGCTTCCTATCCCTCGCCTTTCTTTGGACATCTGGCTTCTCGCGATTCTCCCTCTCCTGCTCCTGCTGCTGCTGCTGCTGTTCCCCCTCGTCTTCCTCATCCCTTATGTCGCATCCTCCTGCTCAACATCCTGCTCATCCCACTGCTCATCCGCCACTTCCTCCTTCAATGTGATTGCGCATGACACCATGGGGTACTCTGAGGGGTCTAAACCGTCGGGGAAATGGTCAGATGGATTATAGATGCGCAGTCATAAGTTGTGAGACCGATTGGTTGTCAGTCAAGCCGGTAGATGACGAGACCGTTAGATACTGGTATGTGTACGCCCATATTTTTATGATTGCAAGGAGGAGTTGTGCACGACCTCCAGATGGTCGCAACTGCGGTCCAAACGGTGTCTTTTTATCCCGAGCTCGCCAGGGAGTCCATAACTTTGCACACTGGCGCACCGGATACGCAAACTCTTCCATGTCAGACACCGAGTGCGTGCATTCCATGACTTGCGTTTCTCTATGTCATTCTAGGCCTCCCAGAAGGGGTCCGAGTAGAGTGGGTCGAAGGATCGCGCCGGATTGCCGATGCATCGACGGTGCGGCTCGATGTGGTGCCAGAGTTTCTCCACGCCGATGGCGCTGGTGCATCGCCAATCCATCGGCGATGCATCGCCGATGCATCGGCAATGGATTGGCAAGGTGCCGCGATCCTCCGACCCCATCTACTCGGACCCCATCTGGAAGGCCTCTAGTTCCTTGCATTCCATGGTCTGCGCTTTTGCATGTCATGGTGACGCCCCTTCGCGCATCGGCTAAAATCGCCCTTTCGCCGCGCGACCCGGCCAGGCGGGGAAAGTGGCTTCGTGCCGCTGTCCGGGCGCTTCGGCAACAGCCTGGATGCGGCGGTCGCGCACCCTGCCAGCCCTTCGCTTGGCCGTTCTAGTAGGGAGGGGCCGATGGACGGGAGGAAACTGGCAGAATCAGCGCCTTCGTCTCTCGGCACGTGTTGTGAACAGCTTAGAAGAATTCTGGGGGGTCGGGGGCAGCTTGTCCTTGCCAGTCTCTCCTCGCCAGGACCGCGGCGATCCTCCTGCGCACGAACCGTCGCATATGACTCGTTTCACTGTGCGTTCTCGCTCCTGGCAGCCAACTCCACGGAACTAGAGAGGTTTAGTAGTTAGCAGTCCACTCAGGCAAATATCCCTCTTAGGAGGACACGTGTGATCAGGGGGTTCGGAGTCTGAAGGGGAGTGAGAGTTAGAGGAAGGAAGGGCAGGCAGCAGCGACCGTGCTTCGAAGCTCGACAACTTTCGAGCGTACACCGTCGATGCCTGCCTGCGGCAGAGCCCCGCCACCATGCTGGCGCATCAGCAGCGCAGCAGGGAGGATGTTGATATCAATATTCATGATGGGCCTGTTTTCCACCACCACTACCACAAGAAGTTGGAGGGGGGAAGAAGGTGGAGGACAAGGAGGAGGAGGAGGAGGAGGACGAGGAGGAGGACGAGGAGGAGGTGGAGGAGGAGGAAGAGGACCCCTCACCCTCCAACTTCTGGTGGTGGTGGTGGAAAACGGGCCCATCAATTCATTTCAGTTCAGCCCTGTCTGACACGACGCGGATGTCAAACATTGCCCCCATTGTCTGAAGCTTTCTTGCGATCTTGGAGTCTCTCGGGCCTTCTCTATTATACTTCTCCGTCACACGCCCATTCTCGGAGGCTTTGTGGGCTTCCCATGGGGGGGCATGCTGGGCTGTCTTGGGCACGATGCTTTCACTGGTCTTTCTTCGGAGCCTCTTAAGGGGGTCGTTGGGCTGTCTTGGGTTTGGTGTTATGGCATCTCGGAGCCGCCTTCGAGAGGTCATTGGCAGTCTTGGAGCCGTATAGAAGTCTACAACGGCGCCGCAAAGTAACATCGTGTTGGACGATCTCGTGCATATGCTCGCTAAGAGAGGGGGAGTCAATTAGCGCGAGACAAGCCACACACGCGTTATCCGAGAATAAACCGGCATTCCGAATACGCGCACGATGGCGGACATTTCACCGCGCGCCCCAACCAGGGCATGTCTATTCTTCCAGGCGTCTATCGGTGGACACGTCTGTACGTGGTGACGAAAATATGCATGTAGTCGCGCCCTGTGCGTCCGAGTTGGCCCACAGCCAGCGTCTATGGTGTTACGTTGCGTGGAGACCTACGTATATTGATTTCCTGTTCCCTCTTCCGCAGAAGCAGCCATGGACATGCCGTTAGGAACGCTACAGCGACGTATGTTGTCGTCAGCTGATTGCAGCAGGTGTCTTGCTGCGGCAGCGGCAGGAAAAAGCTGGACGGGACCCGAAGCGAGGAATTGGGCCCGACACGATGAGGTGCGGGTATGCGCCCTCGGTTTCGCGCTGTTGTGGTGCCGCAGTTGTTCTTCAGTCTGCTTCGTGTCAAGCCTCCTGCAGCTCAGTCACCCAGATTCGCACTGCATCCCAAGGAGTATGCCGGCCAAGTCTGCTGCGCGCTTTTCTGTTTTGATGCCCCCTTGGGTCAAGGTTGTGGTGGCAGTGCCACGTTCGAGAATGGCACGGAGTACATCATGAACCACACCCATCGAGCATGGATAACGTAGACAACATCAAATACACAACATTGTTGAATGGGACTATTGTTATCCAAGAAATCCGCATGGACCTCGACACCGTCCCTCACCCTCTCGGCGGCGAGCCCAGGGGGAGAAAGAAGGAGAAGGCCTTCCCAGAAGGCGGCGGGAATTCTCAGAAGTACCCGCGCCTTCTGAGAAGCTCTTTGTGTCTTCGGGGAAGGCTCAGAGAACTTCTCATAATGCCAGGGGGCTTCCGAACCGTCTGAGAAGGCCCTGCCTTTCTCACCCCACCTGGGTCGCCGCCTATGTCACACCATCCGGCCAACAGCCGTGATCAGAGCTGCGGGAGTAGCGGTGTCCCCAGCGGCCGATGTTCTATCTCTCTTTCTACGTCGTTCGCCCCCTGCAGGTGTTCGCGACGAAGCTCGCCCAGGACCTGAGCTTTGCTTCCTCCCAGGCGCTTTGCGCTTGTGCTCTTCTGTAGCAAATCATTGGAGCCTGGCGTACCCTAAGAAGTCAGTCTTTAGCGTCGACTAGCGTCTGGGAGCCAATGAGATGTGCCGATTTAGCGTCGATCAGGGTCGACTTAGCGTCGACTTTGCGTCGATTAGCGTCGACTAGCGTCGACTCGCAAGAGCCGACAAGATGGTATGGGAGGCTCCCATGGGTTGCTTCGCGCTTGTGCTCTGGTGTGATACGAGGGGCTTCGCCATCAGCCGCCACCTCCTCTGATGGCTTGCGTGGCCGTGTCGATTGGGCTCGTTTGGTGGACTGGCCGATGGGATTTGCAGGCTGGCGGCCCGACTGGTTGGCCGGCTGTTTGGATGGACGGCCGGCAGGTCAGCTAATTGGTTGGTTGATTGGCACAGAGTAGAGGGGTCGCGCCGCATCGGCGATGCCGCTCGATGTGGAGCCCGATGTTCTCCACGCTGGTGTCGCCGATGCATCGCAGATGCCGCCGATGCATCTTCGATACATCGGCGATGCATCGGCGATGTATCGGCAATGCGATCAGATCCTCCGACCCCGGACGGCTGGCAGGTGAGCTAATTGGTTGGTTGATGGGTTCGGTTCGTTGGCTTGCTGTGTTGGCTGGATGGAAGGCCGGTTCGGCGGCCTGTGAGTTCGAGGAGCGGATCCATCGATGTTCTGCGATGTGTCGTGGCGTCGGGGGCGCGGACCCATAGTTCTGTTACGAGGGATCGTCTTCTTCGGAAGTGGCCACCCAGGTTCTTGCACAGCGGATCGAGGCCCCTGGAACTCTGAGCCACTGCTTTTGACACTGTCTCGTGGCCTCGGGGTCGCGGATACGCTTGGCATCGCTCGGACGTGTGCATTGTTTCCTTTTGGCGAGGACCATGGAGGAGCATCCTCGATCCTCTGGCGAAAACACCTAGCACGCAACCGAAAACACACACACACAGGAAAACGTCGACGTGATGGAGGAGGAGGAGGAGGAGGAGGAGGAGGAGGAGGAGGAGGAGGAGGAGAGGAGGAGGGGAGGAGGAGGAGGAGCGCCGCCGCGCGGGGCCACGGCTGTCTTTCTGCAGCGGGCCGCGGGGCTCGGACGCGCGGCCGTCGGGGCGCTGGAAGGCGAGGGAGCGCGGCCTCGGGAGGAGGAGGAGGAGGGGAGGAGGAGGAGGAGGAGGAGGAGGAGGAGGGAGGAGGAGAGGAGGAGAGGAGGAGAGGGAGGAGGAGGAGGGGAGGAGGAGGAGAGGAGGAGGAGGAGGAGGAGGAGGAGAGGAGAGGAGGAGGAGAGGAGGAGGGAGGAGGAGGAGGAGAGGAGGAGAGGAGGAGGAGGAGGAGGAGGAGGAGGAGGAGGAGGAGGAGGAGGGGGGAGAGGAGGGAGGGGAGGAGGAGGAGGGAGGAGGAGGAGGAGGAGAGGGGAGGAGGAGGAGGGAGGCGGAGGAGGAGGAGGAGGAGGGGAGAGGAGGAGGAGGAGGAGGAGGAGGAGGAGGAGGAGGAGGAGGAGGGAGGAGGAGGAGGAGGAGGAGGAGGCGAGGAGAGGAGAGGGAGGGGAGGAGGGAGGAGGAGGACTCGGGGGCGCAGATGCACGGGCTCGGGGGCGCGAATACTTTCGAGGCGTTGGCCTCGGGAACCCTAAGTAAGGAACGAGGCCCCTGGTCCCCATGGGTTAAGCTTCGAGCTCCCGTGGGAGGCCTCGGGAAAACCGGAGGTCCAGGAACACCGAGCCCCTCCCCGGCGAAAAGGGTTCCTTCTCCAGCGCCCCGACTGTAGACTTCCTACCCTGACACGTCGATTGGGGAACTGGCCGTTTTCGGTTCGCGAGAGGGCGTCGCGGCCGTCATTGTTGCGGGTCCGGGTCCGTTGGTTTCGGTCCCGGGCCGTTTTCGCTAAGGGGAGGTTTACTAAAGGGAGGTTTGTTCAACGCCGATGGGAGCGCGGACACACTCTGTGATGTGATGGGTCGTGGCCATTGCTCCCAGGAGGCGGTGGCACCGCGTGGTTTCCTGGGAGTGTGCACAGCGTCTTCGGCACCGCCTGATTCCGGGGCTGTGCCCTCTCTTGGCCTTGACGTGAGGCCCTTCCTTCTGCCTTCCCCCCTCTGTCAAACAAAAAGCTGTGCGCGGCCTGCTCAGCTTCGACCGGCAGAGGTGCGCTCTCGACCCGCGGATCAAAAAATGTGTTTTCCTGGGAGTGTGGGTGAACAGTGGAGCGACGAAAGAAAACGGGGTCGTCTGCGCCGACATTCGCGCGTAGGCTCCCCGCGTGAGGGTCGTGCGCAAGCGCCCTCGCTGCCCACGCAGCGTGCCGCGCTCGCGGCCTGCGCAGGCCGCCGCGTGAGGTCGCTGCGCCGTCGCGCGGAAGACGCGCTTGTGATCGTCCGTCAGTTGCTTTTACGAAGGATCGTTGCTTCGAACGAAGGATTGCAAAAACGAAGGATTGCAAAACAAATATTGCAAAAAAAAGGATTGCAAACAAAAAGGATTGCAAAAACGAAGGATTGCAAAAAAAAAGATTGCAATCCTTCGTTTTTTTTTGCAATCCTTCGTTCAAGTGAGGGCGGGGGGGCACGATTTGTTGCCCCTCCCGGCGGCAGGGGCGAGGTTCCATTTTGCTGTGTGGTGTTGGTGATGCTTTTGACGATGACGATGGTCATGATCGTGGTCAGGTTCATGATCATGACCATCGTGCGGATCCTCGCCCACGTGTTTTGTTTCGCTCGCGAAAGGTCCCGGCCTCGGGAGCCCGGAGCTTCCCACGGGGTCTGCTGGCAAAGAGGGGTCTCTCGTGGCCTCGGGAGCGCGTGCCTCAGGAGGGAGCAAAAACACACAGACACAGTGAATCGCCGATTCCCCAGGACATCTGGGAAGTGGGGGAGGAGACAAAAAACCAGGAAGTATGGGAAAGGATAGGGAATCTGGTTATTTGTGTCTATTTATTTGTGTGTCCCCCTTTGTGGGCCCCCGGAAACGGCAGGGCCGTTTTTTCACCGTTCCCCCTCAAAAAATGCCTCTTGAAAATGGAAACGGCAAAAAAACGGCGACCGCAAGCGGCAACAAAAACGGCTCCAGGATTGAAACCGGAGCCCGAACCGGTCAAACAACGGCGACGGAACGGGTAAAAAAACGGCGTCGGAACCGGCAACAAAAGCGGCTGAACGGAACCAGTAAAAAACGGCCCTGTCGTTTCCAGACCCTTTAAGGGCCCCCCCATCCACCTTGCCTCCACCTCCTTGCCTCGTCCCCCCCCATCCACCTCCACCTCCTCCTCCTCCTCCTCCTCCTCCTCCTCCTCCTCCCCCTCCTGCTGCTCCTCCTCCTCCTCCTCCGTAGCCATTTTGGCTCAAGGCCATTTCGGGAACTCCAACCCCCCGACTCAAGTGGCCAGCGCCCGCCGCGCGCGCGCTCGGGGACAAAGGAGCTCGCCCGAGCAGTCCTCGGGCTTTCTTTCTTTTGCGAGAACTGCCACACAAGCATTTTGCCTCTGTGTCCGTGTATTGTATACCGTTCCCTTCTAGTAAGAAGGCTGCAGCAATGGGGCGTGGGCCGAAGGCCAGGCGTGCGGGGCGCACGTCGGAGTCATCCAGCCCGTCGAGGCCAACATCGCCGTCGGCGAGAAGATCATCAGCTACTCCGAGGCGCGCCCGTAGGGAGCATCGGTCGCCCAGCTACTCTCCACCTCGTGATGATCGGAGTAGGAGTGCTGGGGAGGAGTCAGGCTGCCACCCACCAGTGTGGATGAAAGATATGATGAATGAAGTTCGTGGAATGAACAACAACATCGCTAAGTTGGAACAGCGCATGCAGCACTATATGATTTCGTTCAGGAACGCATTGATTGTCCAGGACCAGAACGTGCAGAGAATGAATGAAAGATTGATCGCTGTCGAGGAGAACTCGCAGGACAAGATCACGGCTGCCGTGGCACTTGCAGTGCAAGAGAAGATGGAGTCGGGCCAGGTTCAGCTTACAGAGTTGCAAACGCGTTCGGCCCCGTCATCGAACATGAGCACGTCTGACGCGGCCGAGGAGGGAGGTGAACGTCTCGCCCGCGCTGCTCGTGGGGGGGGGGGGGGGGGCGTTGGGCCTAGTCGTCAGGCTCCATCAGATGCATGCGTTCGCTTCCTGGGGACATTCCCGAGGCCGTTGCTCAAAAACACCAGGGAGAAGGCTTTCAATGAGACGGTGCTGCCTCGCTACGGCCACCTGCTGAGAGGCGTCACCACATTTTTCCATGGAGTATCCCAGAGCTACAAGATCACCTTCCGGACTGCCGTTGCAGCAAAGACGTTCCAGCAGAGGCAGCGAGGATGGAGGTCACGAGTTCCTGGATGATCGCACGCACAAATGTGCATCGATTCGCTGTCGTGCAGATTTACCAGTGGATGTGAGAATGCGACAGAGGGCGTTCAACCGCATCTACGAGCCATTCTTGGCGGAGCTGAGGAAGAGTCCCAAGTGGGGTCCCACTTGCCGCCTGGGAGTGAATGTATTCAAAGGGGTCCTCCTTGTACGTGATGAGGACGATGTCTGGGAGATTGTCGCTGCGACGGACAAGTCGAAGGCGGATGTGGAGTTCATCCCGATCCATGAGGAGCTCGCAGAGTGGGGTATCAGCGCTGAGAAGGCATCCGCCATCATAGAGCAGGTGCGAGCGCAGCTCTGAGTTGCACAACAAGGGCATCACCGTAGTGACCATAGGGGTGCAGAGCACGGTGGTCAAAGTGAGGCGGAGGGGTCGCCCCATGAGACCAGCAGTTCTGTTTTTTTCCGCCTCGTTTGGAGGCGATGAGTCATCTGTTAATTCGGATAGCAGCAGCAGCAGGGACAGCAGCAGTCAATCGTCTTTGCCAGGCAGTCAGTTTCCCTCTCCTCCTCTCCTCTCTCGTCCATACGAAGTGGGTCAACGGCTCAGCGTGCGCTCCTGGAACGTTCAGACTCTTCTGGGATCGGTATTCACGTGCCAAAATGTCATTCGGGAAAAATGCAGACGTCTGAGAACACTGCTCGACAAAAACGAGGCGGCGTGCACTCAGGAGCCCCATGGTATTGAAGCAGACCTAGATCAGTTGGAAAAGTCACATAAGCCGTTCGGTTCCTTTTTGCGCGTCCGCCTCTGCTGGTGGCCTACTGTTCTTCGTCTCGCGACGTCTGCTGGCAAAGCTTACCTCAGTGCAGCTCGAGCCGCTCTGTGCCGGTCGCATTGCCTCTCTCCTTCTCCAAGGTCCTCATGGGAGTCTCCAGATAATCAATGTGCATGTTGTCCCTGATTGGCAGGAATGGGAGGTCAGGGGGATGTTCGCTGGTATCCATCGTGTTCTTCTTCCCTCCACGCTCTCGCTCGGTTTCGTCTTGGGAGATTGGATTTGCATGGCAGCAGGGGAATCGCGGCTCCGCGCAGATACTGGCCTGGATGGCCCAGTCGGCTCGCGGCTGGCTAACCATTTTCTTGCAGCGCTTGGCCAGCTGGGAGAGGTGGTTCAGGAGAGGGACACGCACAGGATCATTCGGCACTTGGAGGGCGCTGAAGGACCATCCCCCCAAGTATCGTTTGCGCGACTGGACCATATCTATACGACCTCGGCGTCTCAGGATATATTAGATTTGTGCCCGCGTACGGGGGCGTACTGGCCAACTGCGGATATCAAGGCCCCCTCAGACCACTGTCCTGCGTTTCTCTCGGTTGCCTCATGGACCCCCTCGGGCACTACCAGGATTCCTAGCTGGGTTAGCAAACGCGCTCAGTTCAGCATCAAGCTCCAGGAGATTCTCGATCCAGAGGCGTTCTCGGAGGTGCCAGCTACCCGTCTTCTGGAAATTTGAGAAGTTATGAGATTTGCCGCGCAGCGCGTCAAGGACTGGGCGTCTGAAAAGGGGGCCAGATCTGTGGAAGAAAAGCTTGCTTGTATGTTGAGTGTGGTTCGGGGTGCCCGGGGTGGGGGCCTCCGTGAGATCTCCAAGGGCCTCTATGGGTTTCCCGATCTCTGCAGGCATATTGATCCCCAGGAGTTGTGGTGGACTGACCGCCCAGGGTTCGACATGCTTTTTGCCGACCTGATGCGCCGGAGCCTTCGTGCCCGCGAAGTCTCTGCTCGAGCGGGGGCCGACGGGGGCGGCGGCGGGGCCCGTGCCGCGCAAGCTCTTGCCCGCGTCCGTCGGTTTTGTCAGGCCTGGAGGAGATCTGGTCGACAATTGTTTCTCCAGCAGGTGACGGGCGCTGACGGCGTGGCCCACAGCGATCCAAATGAATGCCCCCGCCTATTGGCTGACTTCTGGAACGGGATCCTTAGTGCGCGCGAGGTGGATAGGCAGATGATTGACTCGCTGTCGTCAATGATTACGCCGATTCCCGACGACCCACATCAGTATGTCTCTGCCTCTGGTTCGATTTATCCCTGGATTATTCCTGAGGTCGTTTTTGAGGAGATCCTGGACAAGAAAACTGATTCGCGCCCTGGGCCGGACGGCATTCCGTACTCTGCGTGGGAAGCATCTGGGGAGATTGGCGCGAGTTGCCTATATGCAGTCTATCGCGAGCTGGTCGACAACCAGTCTTTGCCGCCCGACTTCAACGACAGTGCGGCAGCTTTCTTACCGAAGGGGAACTCGCAAGAGGGCGAGACCATCACCCGTAGCGCTGAAGAAACTAGGCCGCTTTCGCTTTCGAATACGGACAACAAACTAGTGAGTGCAAGCATTGGTTGGACCCTCTCCATGACTGCGAGTGACCTGGTCCAGGATGCACAGAAAGGCTTCCATAAAGGTAGGCAGATGATTGACCACATAATAGAGGTTGACGCCAACCTGATGCTCGCGCACTCTGTTTGTGACTGCCGTCGAGCAGGAGCTGCCGTGTTCGACTTGAAGGCTGCCTTCCCCAGTATTAATCATGGTTATATATGGGCGATTTTCCGTGCGCATGGTATTCCTGAATTTATTATTAACAGTATCATGGCACTATATGAGAATAGTCGGATGGTCGTCCAGTTCAATAACTCGGATCCGTATTATATTCAACTATGTCGTGGTATAAAACAGGGGTGCCCGCTCAGTGGTTTACTGTTTAGTCTCTGCTTCGACCCTGTAGTGCGACGGCTGCAGCGTGTCTCGCTTCAAGATGCCGTCACGTTTAATGTGTTCGCTGATGACCTTGCTGCGACAGCATCCGATCTGGCGGCGGTTTTGCCGCGCATCTGTAAGATTATGGTGCAAAGTGGGAGGGCTACTGGTCTGTCTCTGAAAAGAAGTGCCAGCTCGTCTTCCCTGATGCGGCGACGTGCGCCCAGGCGATCTCTTTATGTAGGGGGGCGGGGATTAGAGTTCATCGTTTTGTGATTTCCAGGTGTGGGTGGCATCTTGGAGTGGGAGTTGGCATAGATGGTGGGGAAAATCCTGGGATCCCGTCCTGGCCGAGCTGAAAGAACGGTGTTTGAGGATCAAGTCCCTGGGCCTAGGGCTTTCCAGTAGTATTGCAGCGTGCAACCTGTTCGGGCTGCCCGTCGTTGCGCACGCTGCACAGGTGCATGTTTTTCCTCCCAGTGCACGGTCGGTGGAAAAGGATGGACTCCAATTACTAACGTGTTCCCCCAGACACAGTTTTCCACCGATGCCCATGTTCAACCTGAAAATGCTTGGGCACCAAGTGGAAGCTAGGAGGCTGGAAGTATTTGCACGGGCCTGTATGATTCCTACTGCGACCCGTAGCACGTGCTACCATTTCTATTCCAGGCTGCTAGATCTCTGGGCTGAATCTGATGAGTGCTGTGTAGCATGGCGTTTCATGATCATGACCCAGCACTCAATATTCATGCAGATGAAGGAAGCTTATGAGAGTTTGTTTATCGTATTCTTCCCCAGCCAGGTGATACTCCAGCTAATCGAGTACAAGCATATATATCTAAGCAGCTGGTAGTATCCATCCCCATGCCGCCATTCGCCTCTATCCTTTACCCTCGGATTGCGAAGTGGATCCCTCACTGCCCCATGGAGTACGCTGATCGAGCTTTCATGCGCCTGTATCGTCTGGGTATGAAACTCCCTTGTTTTGTCGCCACTGCTTGCCTAACAACAATATTTAATTCTTGGAATACGACCAGGCGTTATCGTAGTGGTGCTGTTGGGTGTCGTTTCGGGTGCCGAGCGATGGGCGGGGATGATATATTACATTATATGGCATGCCCTATTGCTGTTGGTGCTGTGAAACGAGGATATCGACTTCTCCCAGAAGAATATGGAGTCGACCCATATGCGTTCTTCCTCCCCCACCTCCTCCCCCCGAATCGTGATGAGTTTCTGTCAGCATGCCTGGCCATTGACTGCATGCACTCTGCCTTTCAGTCTCTTCGGTATTCCTGCTCCGCTCCCTCGCCTGTGCGTGCGGTAGGTCTCATTCGTGCTCGCATCCGAACCCAGGTTCGTCGTTCGAGGGTTGCCGAAGCACTGGCCAGAGCCGGTGTGGGATCGGCGGGCTCGGGACGGCCGTGAAGTTTATAGCCATCTCCCAGGTGGGCCCCGCGCGCGCCCCTTGCGCGCGTGCTTGCTCTCTGCGGACGTGGACCTCCCTCTCCCCCCCCTTGAACGCGGGTCGCTCCTCCTCCTCCTCCTCCTCCTCCTCCTCCTCCTCCTCCTCCTCCTGCTCTCCTCCTCCTCCTCCTCCTCCTTCTCCTCCTCCTCCTCCCCAGGGCCCCCAGGGCCCCTTCAGTGCCCGTTTTTGTTTGTTGAGAGGGGGTCGTGGCCTCGCGAGCACAGACCCCCGCTGCGGCTGCGGGTGGCCGCTCCTCGTGGGCGGACGGGCCCAGGTCTTCTTAAGTCGGGCCCGTCCTTCTGCAGGGGGAATGCTCAAAACCAGTCAAAAAATAGTCCGGGGACGATTTTCTGAGCATGTGTTTGATCATTTTGGCGCGTTCTTGGGGCATGTTATATTTCTCGTCGAGCATCCCCCTGTATGGGGGGCACGCCCGACTTCAGTCCAAGTCCCGAGCGGGTTCTGCCCGAAGGCGCTTTTTGCTCGCAGTGTGGCGCTGGTTTCGCCCGCGGGCGCAGCGATCTTCAGAGGATGCGTCCGCGCGGCGTGACCTGCGGCAGGTCAGGATGAGCGCGGTGGTGAAGCGTTGCGGTGTTTGCAGGAGGCCTTCCCTTCCGGGGAGGGCCGTTGGCTCGAGGGCGCGGGCCTGTCGCATGACGAGAAGTGCCGGGCGCTTCTCGTGAGGGTTCAGTCGGGCCTGCCACTCTGCAGGGGAAGTATCAAAAAATAGTAAAAAATCGTAGGGGGACGATGTTGTGACCATGTTGGACAATGCTTGTATTATTGTAGTGGCCTTCGGCCAGTGCCGCCGATCCGGGGCGCTCCGACTGATGTGATCCTCCTTCGCCCTCGTCCCTCCTCTCTTTTCCATTCCTTCCCCCTTTCATTCCGCATTTATCCAGTGGCCTTCGGCCTATCCCACCACCGTGCGTGGGTGGTGGGTCAGAGGCCTCATGGACGCTGGTAGGGATATCGTGGTTGGCCGGGACCTCTGGGGGCCTCTTGGAGGCCTCTTGGGGCTTCTTGGGGGCCTCTTGGGCCTCCTGGGGCCACTTGGGGGCCTCTTGGGGGTCTCTTGGGAGTCTCTTGGGGCTTCTTGGGGGCCTCTTCTGGGCCACTTGGGGCCTCTTGGAGGCTTCTTCGGAGCCTTTTGGTGCGGGAGGGGTGGCACTCGAGTTCGGAACCCCCTCGGAGGCCACGATCCTTGTGAATGGTGTCAAAAAACGCATCCGCCGGAAACTCGCACCCCCCCCCCCACCCCCCTTCCCCGGCAGAGCCACCCCGGCAACCCCCCCGGAGGCTGAGGCTCAGCTTCGAGGCTGTAGCTGAGACTCCTTCTAACTCACACGCCGGATCGGCGGATTTTTGACTGTTTTTCTATTTTTCTTCCAAAATCCGGCTGTAGGGGAACATGCCCGACTGAAGACTGGATGCGCGTGAGGTCTTCCCTTGGTGGCGGAAGGGACCGGCGGGGACGCGAGTTAGTCAGGCGACGACGACAACGACGACGAGGAGAAGTACGGGGGACTGGCGGCGGGGGGGGGGGCGAATGGAAGATCTGCGCTGGGTTCCGACGATGCTGCCTCCCACGAGCGCGGCGGGCGCCCTTCACACCCGCGCCGCGTCGGCGGGTGAGCCCCCGGCGGATATTTGGGACAAGTTGATGAAAAGTTGGCAATTATGCGTGTAGGGTGGGGGAGGGTGTCTCGATAGATCTAGGCCTCCAAGATGGGGTCCGAGTAGATAGGGTCGGAGGATCGCGCCGTATCATCGATTCATCGGCGATAGGGCTCCATGTGGGGCCCGACTTCCTCCGCGCCAGCGTCGCCGATACTCGGGCCGGGCGAAAGGGGGGGATTGGGAAAAAGGGGGTTACGAAATTTGCTGCATGCAGCTGGTTTCGGTCTCACCGAGAGGCCCATTCTTCGATACATGGCCGCTTCCGGCGCCGGAAGCGGCCTGTATCGAAACCCCCCCCCTTTGCTATCCCCCCCCTTTGCTATCCCCCCTTTGCTATCCCCCCCTTTCGCCCGACCCGAGATACACAGCCGACGTCGCTTCTGCATCGCCATTCCACTGCTGATGCGTCGGCGATGCGGCGCGATCATGCGACGCCACCTCTTCCGAATCCACCACATCTAGAGGGTCTCTAAAAAGGGAAAGCATGTGTGTGGGGTAGAAGTGGGTGTTTCGATATAGCACCTCGGGTCACTGTGCAGTCCGTGGCTATGCTTAAGCATGCTGTTGCACACGCGCACATATACACATACACATGTACATATACACAAATCTGTTTATACAAATAGCCTCATGCATATACGTACCACCCCGCAGTTGCGGATAAGGGTGATGGGGGCGGCGAGGACGTCGTCAGTCTGCGAGGCGCTGAGGAAGCCCGCCGCAATCGCCGAACTTTTGCAAATTATGCATCGAGCCTGCCGCGGGTGCCGACTTTTTCGTTAAAGCAATGTGGGTGTGTCGCAGAGTGGGTCGCGGTTGGGTCGCGGGCCAGTCGCGGGCCGGTCGCGGGCCGGGTCGCGGGGGGGAAGGTCGCGTATCGCGGGTGGATCGCGGGCCGGGTTGCGGGTGGGTCGCGGGGTGGGTCGCGGAGTGGGTCGCAGGGTCGGTCGCGGGGTGTGTCGCCGAGTGGGTCGCGGAGTGGGTCGCGGGTGGATCGCGGGGTGGGTCGCAGGGTGGGTCGTAGGGGGGACGACGACAACAAACAACAACAACAACAACAACAACAACAACAACAACAACAACAACAACAACAACAACAACAACAACAACAACAATCATTTAAGACTGGGGACACTCCGTTCTCACCAGTGCCAGGGTTTTCATAGGAGGCGGGCAATACCCCCACTTTGTGGGGGGGCCGGTTCAAGCTCTACCAAGTTTCCAAACGACTCTTCGCCACCACCCACACCCAGCTTCCCGCCCTATGACGTTCGGACACTTCACTTCGTGGCCTGCGGACGACCTTGGCTACTACACTGGCGCATGGTTACAATGACTTCTTGTGGTAACATCTTGTGGAAACTAGCTTAGTATACGACTTATACCCCTGTTCCAACAATGGGCACGTGTACCGTTTTCCGACGTTTTAACGTTTCTGTACCACACAAGCCAAGACCCTTATTTTGACTGGTATCACGTGCGTGGCGCCAGCATACCACAGGACTTGTTTCCGTTGTTGTGAGACGATATATGCTCATTCTTGTTCTGTGGTTCTCGTTCCGGCCTCAATGTGCAATACTGGCTCACTCGTCGACGAAATACACGTGACTACCTCTCTCTGGTTGGAGGTCCTGATGGTTGTGGTTGTCCCGATAATTGTCGCGATGAGTGTCCCGATGATTGTCCCGATTGTTGTTCCGATGGTTCTCCCGATGGTTGCCCCGATGGTGGTCCCGATCGTTGTCCCGATGGATGTCCCGATGGTTGTCCCGATGGTTGTCCTGATGGTTGTGGTTGTCCCGATCGTTGTCCCGATGGTTGTCCCCATGGTTGCCGCGATGGTTGTTCCGATGGTGGTCCCGATGGTTGTCCCCATGGGTGCCCCGCCGGAGGAGGAGGAGGAGGAGGAGGAGCAGCAGGACAAGGCGAGGCGGACGCATACGTGCTCTGGAAGCATACTAAAGAGACGAGTCTGTGTGCTCATCGTCTTCTGGCACGCGCCTGTCCCTAATGGCACGCATCGGGCGCAATACTGCAAGCTGCGCTCCTGGCGCCCATACATCAGGGGCCAAGTGTCCCAGCATGGTGCCGATACGCCTCCTCGCGGACACATCGCCCGTGCGTCCGTGGGGCGCCAATACCGCCAGGACGCCCTGGACATGCGCCGGCATACCCAGATCCACACGGTAATCCATGACATTCCCATACTCGGACTGCCCGAAAGAACGCCATACAGGCATGTGCCACCAATGATCCTGCTTCGGGAACAAGGTGATACCATCCTTGACGTCGTGGGAGGCATTCCACAGAGCCATACATGGCGGCTCCATGCCCATGGATGCCGTGTGTGTTGCCACAAATACATCCAGGCTCGCCATGCGCCTGTATGACAGACCTGATACCACCTCGGAATGCACGTGAATACGCAGGAGCTGCAACAGCCTGCGCAAGCCAGCATACACCCAGCCGCCGGGTCGGACGAATACGTGCGAACTCCAGTTCGCTATACCAGCTTGGGTGCACAGCCGATTGAATACTTCCGCAAGTGTGCCCAGATACTGCGCGGCTGGATCTTTGAAACCATCAAAGTTGCCGAATACCAAGCCAGGGTAGAAGTATACAGCGAACGCCATCCACTCTGGGGTCTCGATGCCTCCCATACGCCGCTGGTTCTCGACCATACCGTTCTCCTTTGAACGGCGCGTGCTCTCCGCGGTCGACACACACAGGCATACACCCGTGAGTCCCTGCCACATACACGGAAAATACACTGCGGTCGCGAACCACGTGGTCTCGCGCAGCACCTTTCAGGAGAGAAAAAAGTACCAATACCACCAGCTAAGGGGGTGGCCGCGCCTTCCCCTCGAGCTGGTGGCACCTCGTTCCAGGCACTCTCTGGAGGCATGCCCGGAAGGAACCACCAGCTCGAAGAGTGAGCGGCCACCCCCCTAGCTATGTGGTACTGTTGTCTATCCTGAGGCATGAGCCATTGGAATACCAATCCGTCCCCGCCGGGTGGCACAGACCAGCGCCTCATACCCTCGGCCACCTCCTCGTTGGATGGGATATACTCCCCAGTCTGTTCGTCCCACTGCCCTGCCATTGCCAACAATACGGACGCGCGTGCAAATATGGAAAGAGATACGAAAAGCAATATACGACTGGAGCCCCAATGGCTAAGGCACACACATAATGCTGTGGGAAAGTGCCAAAGTCCATACGAACGGAAACGAAGCACATACATGCGTCAAACTGATCAGACAACTCAATCTCACAAGCAGGTGAGGTTGATGGCGGCTCCTGTTTCAAAACAAGAGTTCCCGATGAGGCACTCTGGAGGGACCCAAGGGGAGGCGCCGTGAGAGGCGGGGCCCGAGGCCTCTGGGGGCTGGGGTGGGCCAGGGGGATAAGGTTGAGGGAGGCCTGTTTCAAAACGGGGTTCTCGCTTGAGTTCCCGATGGGGCGCTCTGGAGGGACCCGAGGAGAGGCGCCGTGAGAGGCGGGGCCCGAGGCCTCTAGGGGCTGGGGGGGGCCAGAGAGGGCACGGAGGATTAGGTTGAGGGGGGCTCCTGTTTCAAAACAGTGCTCTCGCTTGAGTTCCCGATGGGGCGCACTGGAGGGACCCGAAGGGGGGCGCCGTGAGAGGCGGGGCCCGCGGCCTCTAGGGGCTGGGGGGGACCAGAGAGGGAGGATGAGGTTGAGGGCGGCTCGTGTTTCAAAACGGGATTCTCACACTGATAGGACAACTCACACTCACAAGCAGGTTAGTCAACATATTGTCACATTTCTGGATCAAATTTCAGACACATGCATTTGTTATATATGGTACATATTGCACATGATACATATGCTAGACATGAGACAAAGACACACAACAGTTGGTCACATTTTTGGGACAAGTTTCAGACTCATGCATTTGATATAGATGATACATATTGCCATTGATTTCCTGGACAGGAGACTAAGACACACAACAGTTGGTCACATTGTTGGGGCAAATTTCGTACACATGCCTTTGTTATATATGATACATATTGCACATGATACACCTGATAGACCTAAGACAAAAACACACAACAGTTGATCACATTTTTGGTGCAAATTTCCGAAACACGCATTTGTCATACATGATACATATTGCACATGATACATATGATAGACATGGGATAAAGACACACAACAGTTGGTCACATTTTTGGGGCAAATTTCGGCCTCATACATTCCTTATTGTGATACATATGGCACATGAATAGATTAGACATGAGACAAAGACACACAACAGTTGGTCACATTTGTGGGGCCAATTTCGGGGACATGCATTTGTTATACATAATACATATTGCACATGATATGATAGACATGAGACAAAGACACACAACTGTTGGTCACATTTTTGAGGCAACACCATGCATTTGTTATACACACAACAGTTGATCACATTTTTGGTGCAAATTTCAGAATCACGCATTTGTCATACATGATACATATTGACATGATACATATGATAGACATGAGACAAAGACGCACAACAGTTGGTCACATTTTTGGAGCACATTTCGGCCTCATGCATTTGTTATGTATGATACATTTTGCACATGAATATATTAGACATGAGACAAAGACACAAAACAGTTGGTCACATTGTTGGGGCAAATTTCGGGGACATGCATTTGTTATATATGATACATATTGCACATGATATGATAGACATGAGACAAAAGCACACAACTGTTGGTCACATTTTTGTGGCAAATTGCAGACACATGCATTTGTCATATATGAGTCATATTGACATGATACATATGATAGACATGAGACAAAGACACACAACAGTTGGTCACATTTTTGGGGCAAAATTCAGACACATGCATTTGGTATATATGATACATATTGCACATGATACATATGCTAGACCTCAGACAAAGACACACAACAGTTGGTCACATTTTTGGGGCAAATTTCGTCCACATGCACTTGCTATATATGATACATATTGCACATGGCACATATGATAGACATGAGACAAAGACACACAACAGTTGGTCACATTTTTGGGGCAAATTTCGGACACATGCACTTCTGATATATGATACAGATTGCACATGATGTGATAGACATGAGACAAAGACACACAACAATTGATCACATTTTGGGGGCAAATTTCGGACACATGCATTTGTTATATATGATACATATTGCACATGACACATATGATAAGCATGAGAGAAAAACATTATAGGACAACTGAAACTCACTAACAAGTTTGTGGGGCACATACACCCACAGACCAGGTGGTCTCATTATTTGGGACATTTTGTTTTGCCACTCCCGCGCACTTCATATATACACTCCCGAGATGCAGAGAAGCAATACCCTGTTCTAAATGCATGCAGCCCCTGCCTCCCCAGTGTGCACGCACGACTCTGGAAAATTGCTCATATACCGTGCCATCAGGCAGTGCCGAAATCGTTGACGGCGGAGCCCTGTGAGCCCACCGCCTCCACGTCAATACCGTTGTGGCCCAACGCATGACGGACCTTCACAGCAGCCTGGAACTCTTGAAGTGATACCTCCTGCTGCTCTGGACCAGCTCCGTGAAAACTGTTCCCGTGATACCTGAAACAGGTGGCGGCCCTGTGGTGACACTGAGCCACGAATGCCAACCCCCCACAGCTTTGCCAATGGGCCATCATACGCACTCGCGAAAGTTTACCCTTGTCGAGCCACTCATACACTTTCTTCGCATGCTGGTCCAATGCCGGCTCAGTCTTCGTGTCCGGCAGCACTGCTTCGTCCATGCCGCTCGCACGCAGAGCGGCAGCACCCCTTTTCTCATGCTGCTTCTTGGGTGCCAGGCAATACTGCAAGGACGGCAGGATCTCCTCAATCTCTTTGTAGAACTCCTCATACATCGTCGGATTCAATACCGCCTTGTTCGCCGCCTGTACCGAGGGATCGTTTTGATACTCGCAGAAGGTCTTCATCGCGTGAATGAAACGGTTAATACCGACACCCCTCCGCTCCGGCTCCTTGCTGCACATCTCCGACATCCATACGGCCCCACTCTTCAGCGGCTCCTGCATCTCGTTCCATACCTGCTTGTCCGATAACTTCGCGAACTTGGAAGGCCCGTATACGTTGAGCAACTGCGACGGCAACGTCTCGAATACCTTCAGCCACTCCCGCTTCTTCTGGTCCTTCGCCTTCTCCGCTGAGGCCGGGGCGCCCGGTTGCGTCCCTGGAACCAACATCGCGAAGTCAGTGGCCATGCCACTGTCGAGGCTCATTGCGACCGATTGGATCGAAACCGCAGGGAATATACTTCCGAGTGGGAAGACTGGTACTGCCGCGCCAGCTGTGAGATTATATGGCTGCAATGGGAGACGTATGATACACATGAGACAAAGTCAACACATAGCATTTTAACATTATCGCCTTTTCCGTCTTAGAAGCGCCGAAGACGTTCCAAGAGGCCCAAAAAAGAGGAGCAAAGACGGCCCAAGAGGACCCCAGTATAGCCCTGGAGGCCCCCCAAGACGACCCCGAGAGGCCCCCAAGATGGCCTCAAGAGAGTGAACTCGAACAGACCCTTCTAGTCCTCCACCCCAAGATGACCCCAACAGCCCCCATTTTTGGGCCAGTTTGGAGACGCAACATGTCGGTATATATGATACATACCAGCCTTGCTCTTTGTCGGAGATACACGCGTAGGGAGCCACCGTGTGCTCAACAAGTCACATTTTTTTGGAACAGGTACGTGAAAATACTCTTTCTATGCATGCATGTATGTCTGTATGTATTTCTGCATTGTGTATCTATGTAAAAATGTTATATGTCATTCATACGACGTATGTAACTCTGAGTGCATGTCTCGACGTACGCATGTGTATGTGCATGTGACTGTGTAGGTAAGGTCTATGTGTAAAGAATGGCTATGCGCGTCGAACTAGTATGTTTACATGTGTGTATGTATGTATATGTGAATGTCATTGCTGCTATATGCTCTTCTTTCATACTTTTCTGGTCGACCACTGTGTCAGACAACATGCAACTATACAAATGAACACCGCCCTCGGGGTTCAGCCAGCAACGCCTCCAACTTGACTTTGGATAATCGTCTGGTGATCCACCTTCCCTGCATTTTCATTCTTTCATACTCAGAGCCGCCGCGAGCGTGCACTGCGGATACCAGCTCCTCGTAACTCCTCTTCCGCGCCCCCGTGCCTGCAGGCTTCTGCATACCGCGCTGCACCAGCACCGCGAGCTTCTTCTTAGTATACGACTTCGCGTACTTGATACCCAGACCCTTCGCGGCCTTGACCAAGCCGCGATACTGCTGATTGTGCTGGACCTTCTGAGTCACAACGCTCAGACAACTCGCGAGCACACGGAACTCTGGAATGCCATCCAATTCAACCTTGGGACACAAACGGCGGCGACCCATCTGAAACGCCACCTCCCAAGGTCCGCCAGCGCGTTTGGAGGGTAACTTCCGCAGCACAGCGAGTGATACACCCACGCAGCTGCGGATCTCCTCCAAAACCTGAATTGTGTAAGGAAGCGTGGATACACTGTATGCGAGCCCATGTCGGACACGCGAAACATTTGCCCGCACGGACTTCCTCTTGTCATGCTGCTCAATGAGATACCAAAGACCATGCAGCGAATACCTATTGATAGCCTGCCGCGTCTCGCAGAACAATACATACATGGTCGCGGCACTCACTTGAGACGTGGTGTTTAGAGCCTTCCTCATACGACCCAATGCTGCGGTCACACTGTCGCAGGACACCACGCCAAAATACGCGAGCTCCGCCGCAGCATTGCGTCCATACTTCCGACACTGCCGCTTCAGAAACCACTGATGCAGCTCCTCGGTATACTCCGTGGGCGCGCAGCCCATGCAACACTCAAGCATGTGCATAAAACACCGCATACAGTCCATGCTGTTATACTTACCTGCCATCTTCACCTGGTTCTTCTGAACAGCCACGGCCACATAGTCCGGGATGCTGTCCCCGATGGCCATGATGTCAGCGCTCGCGACCGAGACGCCCGCCACACGGGGACGCTGAAGCCCCGATACTACGTGCGCCCACTTCTCCGCAAATGCAACAAGGCGCCGTCGTATACGAGCCCTGCGAAGAGTGCGAATGAAGTTCAAACCAGAATGCGCCATGTGCAAACCTTCCCGATGGGCCAAATACGAGCATCCCCTCTCTTTGCATACTGCCTCGCAGTGCCGCACGAGTCCACAACAAAATGAATCGAAGTTCTCAACGAATACACTCCACTGATCCAAAAGGTAGTCACATACGACAGGTACTCCTGCCTGACCTCTGGTGAAACGCAGTAATACAAAGGAGAGCAAGAAAAAATACCCTGCGGAGTCCATGCCAAGGCAAGACGCGGCCAAGAATAACCCCCTCTTGAGCCAAAGTGCCTATGAACAACACACAGAGACATCGTTGTTGTTGTTGTGTCGTGATGGTGATGATTGGTGGTGATGGTGATGATGGTGATGATGATGGTGATGGTGGTGTTGGTGATGGTGGAGGTTTCCTGATGGTGGCGATGGTGATGGTGATGGTGATGATGGTGATGATGAGATGAGAGGGGAAGGAGGGAGAAGAAGGATGAGGAGTAGGTATCAGAAGAGCCAGAGGCCTCTTGAATGCCTCTCGGAGTCTACTCGGATGAATCTTGGGCAAGTAGAAGCCTCTTGGGTCGTCTTGGGGCCCTCCTCGCGTGACCCGGGGGCCTCGTGGGGCATCCTGGGTGCCCCGGGGAGCCCCTTGGAGCTTCTTGGGGATCTCTTGGCCGCCTCTTGGGCGCCTGTTGGGCGCCTCTTGGGACCTCCTGGGGGCCTCTTCAGACCCTCTTGGGGCGCTCTTGGGAGCCTTGGGGGCGCTCTTGGGGCCCTCTTGGAGGACATTTTTTTCTATGAAGGCAGACACTTGGACTCCAACGTAGAAGCGGACCGGAGACGATGATACACACATGCGCGTGTGTACGTTTATTTTCAACGTCCGCCACCATACGTCACAGATCATTCCGGCGTTGCCGTGCCGCCGTATACGAGCAGCTCACCGTTCTCGCCCCACACTTCCTCCCTCACTGGAAGCTCTTCATACACTGGCGCATCGGCAGCCTCCGCACTGGCACCTGCAGCAAACTCTGCCAGGATACGTTGGCACTCGGTCTTGGATACATCTGCCGTATCCTCTGTGCTCACGAGGAAGTCCAAGAGATTGTTGCCCATATCCATGGACAGAACAGGGTCCGCGTCATACTCCCCTTGATCTGCACAGGCATACTCCAAGCCTTTCCCCTCGTCGTCAGATGACGATACCGAGTCGTAGCCACGCTCCAGAATCTCGCCGGCCTTCTCAGGGCCAGCGGGGAGGAAGTCACTGCGGCGGAGCTTGCCGAATACATAGCGGCCCTCGCGGGACTTAAAGCGACTGCAGGCAACGTAGCCGTACCCTCTCGTGGCCACTCTCTTCTTCTGCTCGAAGTAAATACAGCCGTGAAAGAGATCCGCACCCTGCGCTCGACGCACCGTGGTCGCATACCCGTAGCAGCAGGGCAGGAAGATCCCCCCATTCTCCTCGATGGGGTGCACCAATACCATGTTGCCCGTGCCCACCAGCCTGGCTGTAAACACAGAGTTTCCACGAAGCGACTCGCATACCGTGGCCAACGCCCCATTGACAAAGCCTCGCTGTTTGTCAAAGTTCCGACTGAGGCGAATCACGATACCAGGTCTGGCCAAAATGCGTAAGTTGGACTTCGTGGTGGGATCGGAATACCCACCCTTTTGCAGATCGGCCTCACTAATGCCGAGTAATGCCAGAGCCGCTCTGCATACCTCTGCCGAGCCTGCGTTCGTACACGTCAGCCAAGAAAACGGATGTCCTTTCTCCGCCGCCAACGCCATACCGCGCTCAACACAAGCCTCCAAGGACTCATGCTGCCAGTGCCGGTCGCCAAAATACTCTGTCAAACACGCTCGATCTGGCTGAGCCTCGCGTATACGGTTCAGGAAAACCAGGTGCTGCTGGTCTGCGGTGCGATACACTGTCTTCAAGTCAACCTTGTCCATTTGGTTGCAGAAGTGCTCGCATTGCCCCCCGCTCAATACTGGCTGCAACTGCTTAAAATCGGCCACGATACCAGTGAAGGGTTTATGCGGCTGCTCCCGCACCGCGGCGAAAAAACGCATCCATTCCTGATCTTCATACTGGCTGCCTTCATCGCAAAGAATCAAGTCAATACCTCTCAAAGCCGAGGGTGGGGCCCAGCGGACCTTCCCGTCCTTCCCGGCCCTCTTATACTTCAGGACTCCTTGTATGGTATCCACTCGGATGTTCTCAATACCAGGTCTGTCTGGCAGCTTGGACTTGTACTGGTGCACGAGATACCCGGTGGGACACACGATCAAAACCTGAACAGACTCACATGCCCAAATGGCCAGCTCCAGCAATACTGCCGTCTTCCCACTGCCTGGTGGTCCACTGATATACAAGAAACGCTTACTGTTCTGCTTCTCCTCCTCGTCCTCCAGCGATACACCCTTCTTGACCCGTTCGATGGCGTCAGCCTGCTCGGGACTCCAGGTGCGCTGCTGATACTTCGGCCTATTCAAGACATCCCACGCCTGCCGGAGGCACTCGTACTCTGGCTCGTTATCGCATTGAGCAACACGCATATACAGCAGAAAATTCGCGTGTTGCTTCTGCTCGAAGCAGCCGACACGCTCATCGCGCATACCTCGAAATTGCAGATCGCGTCGGGCCAGCGAGAGCAGGTACTCGAATGCTGCCCTATCATTGGCAAATACAGACACTCCAGCAGTATACTCCGAGCCGAATGACAGTATCTGGCCGTCCTCACCCACTCGCATCGGCAGCGCATGATTATGGAATTTCAATTCACACGACGTCTCCACGATACCAGCAGTGTCGGACCACTGCCAGGACATGAGATACTCGATCATGCCCACGAAGTTCTTCATACTGTCCAGGTGTTTGAACGTCCGAGGGAGTAATTGTGCAGCGTATACATGTGGCAGCACAGTCAGTGAATGCTGGCCCCAATAACCGTCGGTCAGCTCGTACCAGTACCTGCAGGCGACCACTTGCGTGGACGCATGCCTTTGCTGATGTCTGCCGCCGCGGAACTGTACGCAGTGGTTCGAGGTGTCATACTCCCTGCCACGGTGCCACACCAAGAAACTCTCCGATACGGGAGTCCCTGCGACCAGCTGCTCCCTCTTCTCCTGAAGATAGAAACCATGCATCCTCGAGGAAAAGTTTCCTTGCCGCCCGTCATAATTCAGCATGGCTGCAGGCTGCGGTGGATACAGCAAAACATGGGAGTAGGACCGCTCAAATTCCGACAGTTGCGCCATACGGATCGCCACTTCCGGCAAGCACGGGCTGCTCTTGCTGAGCAAGCGATACGCGGTCAGCCAGGAGCTGTTTGCATTCTTCTGCACATACTCGCCGAGCCCCACGTCGACGGCATCATGGTCCTTCGCCACATACCCGGAGATGTAGTTCAAACGGCCGTTGCCTATCTGAACATCTATCTCGGCGCAGAATACCAGCGAGAGGAACTTGACGAATGCCGACACGACAGCCGTACCAGTGCGCCCTTGGAGATTCTGCAACAGCCCAAAGCATACAACCCACGCGCAAATGTGCCAGTGCGGGGTGCCACGGCCCTGGTACTCGGTCTTCATACACCACTCGTAAACGATGAAGTACCTGGACACTGTTCTTTATGTAAGCACACTGTAGTGACATGATACATATGATACACGATGCGTCTGATACTCACGAGACAAACTCGAAGAAGAGTTGGTCACATTTTTGGGGCAGTTTGTGGAACACATCCAGTTGTTATATGTGATATATGGGGTACATGATACATATGACATGAGAGAAACTCGCAAAACAATTCCTGGAATTGTGTTATACAAGAAACGAACCTGTGGCCCCAGCGGTTCGCCAAGAACAACCAGATACAGCGAACCAGGAAGTACATATGGAGTGACATCATATAGGCACCAGCAAAAATACAGCGAAGATACGGCTCCATGAAATACGGCCTCGGGAACTTCCACTCCGCGGGCGCGATGGTGATAAACAAATTCGGAAACGCGCACAGCCATACCTGTCCCCGGAGAGTGCGGCAGTGCTGATACAGGGCCTCATAATTCTTCTCGTCGTAGCAGCGCACGAGCATGATACGCACCAGATCAGCGAGGGAGTCTTGCACAATCTCCCAATACCCCGTAGAGGCCTGCGAATCTCGTGTCATAACGTCCCCCGTGACGCCGAGGCTCTTGGCACGAACTTGCGCATTGAAATACTTATTCGCCAGATGCTTCTCGTACAGGAAAAACGGCAGATCCCGCTGCTCGCCATATACACGGGCACTGGACAGCACCTTCCGAGTCCAGGACAGGCCGATGGATGCCACCCGATTCGTGCTATCCTGGGTCTGGGCATAGTAGTGCTCCATAATACCCGTATCAGTGAAGTCCGTAGTCGGATACAAGACGGGATACATGGCACACTCGATACCTTTCATGACAACAAAGAGGTCGTAGGAGGAAAGATTTAAGGAGCTGCGGTTCTCGATGCGGATCCTGTGGGAGTCAAAAAGCTATTGTAATACCTGTCATGCGCCCCCAGAAAATGAATAGCGTTTGTGTTGATGTGGTTTTTGTTGCCGGCGTGTTTTTTTTGGGGGGGATGGGTTGGGGGAGGGCGGGTTCGGGGCGACCGGGGTGAGTTTGGGGAGAGGTGGGTTGGGGGAGGGGTGGGTTGAGGGAGGGTGGGTTTTTTCTTTGGGGAGGGGTGGGTTGGGGGCGACCGCGGCGCCCCTGCTCGCGCGGATCCTCTGCTCCGTCAGAAAGCTGCGGTAATACTTGCTGTGCTCCATCAAGAAATGAAATGCAGCCTTGCACCGATCGGTAGGCATGCTCGCTTCGCAGACCAGGTCCTTCTTGAAGTACGCGCGCGAGAGACCCACCTTCTTCCAGTTGAACTGGTGCGCAGCGCCATACCTCTCTTGCTGTACAGAGGTCCTCAAGACGACGATGCTCAGAGCACGACATTCGTCGAGGGTCATCTCGTGCATGCAGGGCCCAGTGCTGTGGTCCAGCGAAAACTGCCGAAACGAATATCGAGGCCAGGTGATGCACTCCTTTGCCTCGTAGCCCGACTTCGTCGCCAAGGGGATCCTATACAGCTCCGACGTCTTTGCAACCTTGAGGGCCTGCCCATGGTTCTGCATACGGCGGTTGAACTTCTCGAGAGGAGTCTCTTTACCAGAACAGCAAGGGCAGCTGGCAACCACAGGCGTGTACATGCCTGGCTTATACCACCATCTCGAAGATATACCAACTTGGCCACAGGCGTGCACCACCGGGTCCTGCGGTACTTGCCGACGATACGCCGCCAGCATGTCTGGTTGTTCCGACGTGCTACGATCCTGATATACACGGTTCGAGAAATACTCGTCATTGAAGAAGAACGAACCGCAGGCCTCGCAAGCGGACCAACTCCCGTAGCACACCCAAAACGCAAAATCTGTCAGATTATACTGCTTCTTGTAGGTGGCTTGGATACTGGTGAGTAATGACATGGACCAAGACTGTCGCTGAAATACCTCCTGGCACTTTAACATGGCATACGCAGCAATAAGACAAGCGTCCGCCGCCATTTTCGGGAATACTATGCAACCGTCAGCTGTCGCCACGCTGCAAGCTCTCGCATACCAGCCTTGCTCTTGGTCGGAGATACACGCGTGTGCAGTCCTCGGCAGCACCTGGCCCAAAAAGGTCCTCTCGTAGGCCTCCACCACAGGACCTGGCAGCGCGTCCTTGTATACGAAGGCATCTGGATACGCGAGTGCCAACTTGGCATGCCGTTCGTGGCCACCAAAAAATACCGATAGATTGTGCAAAGGCACCAACTCTTCCGCCACGCCCAAGCGCTGACATAAGGATACACGCACAGCCTCCAAACCAGGTCTAGCCCGGGCGCGACAGCCAACCGCCCAGTTGTGGCCGAGCTTGCTATCCAGAGAAACCAAGGAATACAAGAACTCCCACTCCTGTTGCTCTAGGTGCTCGCTGGTCCAGCATTCGCCACGTTGCTCGCGATAGCGACGATGCGCTACGAGCCGCTGCGTGGTCCTGCAATCCACGAGATACTGCGCCAATAACTCCTTTTTCACCTCCTCGGCCGAGACACCCTTCTGCAGCTGCTCCAGGACATACTCCCCGCATACGTGGCTGTGTATCTCCTCAGCATTCTCCAGTATTGCCAGCTGCTGGGAGGGCGCCTTCAGCCACCTCTCCAGGGCGACCCAATGTGCAAATACCCCGGTCTCCGCGCGATACTTGTCCACCAGCGCTCGCCCCCTCAAGCCTTCTACGTGATGCCAGTACTGGAGGTCCCTGCGCGACAACGCGTAGACGGCGCAATTGCCATGTTTGGCACCGTCTCCGAGTCGATACTTGCAAAGCCACTCTCGCAAGGCATATGGACCCGCCTCATACCCCCAGGCCTTCAGACGCACCTGCATATTCTGGTAAGTGAGGCCAAGGCCCAAGTCGGAGACCTGCTCTCGATACCGCTTGCCGCATGCCGCCTCTACAGCATCCCCCGTCAGCAGCTTTATACAAACCACTTCTGTGGAGGAAGAAGCTGCCGTGGCCTGCTGCTTCGATACGGGCTCCTCCCAGTCGACCGCGGCAGGCCGTTTGGCCACGCGGGCAGATCCGGCGGCGGCTGGCCGTTTCAATGCCCCGCCTGCGACCTGCGCCGCCGGGCGCTTCAATACACGCCTGGTGACGGCCTGGGCGGATGAAGCCGTCGCCTGCACTGAAGAGCTCACCGACGCATACGCATCGCACCACTGTCTCAACACTCCTCGGGACACCAAGACAGCTTTCCGTCGCATACGCAACACGGCATGCAAGGTGTGGTACTTCAGCCCTGGATATACCGCGCGCATGTGGTCACCAAGTGCCGCGTCGAGCTTTTCAGCCGTGTCATACTGCAAAGGTCCAGAGTCAGGGTGATACTTCACGTACCATTGCCTCAAAACCATACCGCTGACAGCGACGGGAGGGTCGCTCTCCGAGAGAAGCTGCGAGAGGACCTCCGCGGCGGCCTCATCGGCGAAGCTCTCCCGATACTGATTGAGTCGAAGACGCTGGCCTATACGTTCCTCCACAGCTTGGGCAGTATTCAATGCTCCCTTGGCGCCCCACTCCGTGCTGAGCCACTTCTGGCATACCCTGGCGTCAGCAGATACAGATAAATGTCCCAGGAGCCACTGCTTCAACACGGCCCCGTCAGTAGTCCCCTCGGGCATGTCTTTGCGAATACGTTCTCCATACCAGGTCTCCAGATGGCCAGCGTTCTGCACTTTGACAAGCGTCTCTTTGGAAGAATACTGCAGTAGCCACATCTTTGCGACCTGATCTGTCACATGCAGTGGTGGATCCAACTGTCGGAGCGCCCCGCATAATTTGAAAGGTGTATTATACTCGATGCCCAGGTGGCGGATGGCAGAACCGTGCTGCTCCTCCAGCTCCTGGGCGCTAGAAATACTAACCTTGCCAGGCACAACCCGATATTTGCCCCACCAAGTCTTGCACGCCTGGTGACTGACCTGGATACCCTTTGCAACGAGCGCCTGATGCAAATAATACGGGCTCTCGCAGTCGGCCAAGGGAGGCCGCGACAGCTCTGGGCCATACTGGTCGTCAAGGGCTTTCGCCGACAAAGCCATGACCCATCCAAGAACACAGGCGATACCTTGATCCGAGATGGCTACGGATGTGACAGTGATCAGTCGGAGGCTTCCTGGGGCCGCTTGGGGTCCTCTTGGGGAAGGGGGGAAGCCTCCTGGCGCCGCTTGGGGTCCTCTTGAGGGGCTTTGGGGGGCTTCTTGGAAGCATCTTGGGGCCTCTTGGGGGCTTATTGGGTCCTCACGGCGGGCTCTTGGGGCCTCTTGAAGGCCTCCTGGGGCAACCTATGGCGCAACCAGTAGGGGGACGTTTTATTCTCGGCGGCCGAGGGCGCAACCTATGGCGCAACCAATAGGGGGGCGTTTTATTCTCGGCGGCCGAGGGCGCAACCTATGGCGCAACCGCAAGGGATTATGGCCCCTGGCAGGCGCGCGAACCCCGTTGCAAGAGCGTGCGAAAGTAGCTCGCGCGAGCTCATGTAACATAAATGTTGGAAAACCATTGTTTTTTTTAGGATTCGGACAGCGCGCGCGGGTGGAAATTTTGAAAAGTCGTGCAGGTGTTTTTCGAGGACCTACGGTGCGATTCGTGTGATTTTATGATGCGCGGTGCTAAAATTCTTAAGAACCCAATGGTTTTTGGAGATTTCGGCGTGCGCGCGCGAAGAAAAAACGAATGTGTCCCGCATGGTATTATTTGACAGGGATGATGGCCCTGGCAGGTGCGCAACCGTTGTCGCAGAAGTTCGAAAAAGTTGCTCGCAAAAGCCCGTTTGACAGAAATGTTTAAAAAGTGTTGGGTTTCCTACGAATCCGCAAGAGCGCGCGGGATGAGATTTTGACATTTTTTTGTTGAAAAACCATTGGTTTTTTGATGTTTTTATGTTAAAATCGCTCCGAACACTAAGCTTTTGGAAGGATTTCGTCTTGCGCGCGCGAATGTCCACTTTACCTTATTTTTTGCAAGGGATTCTTGAAATTTGATTATATTAGAACAAGAAATGTCATTTTATAGTGTTTTTTGCAAGGGAAAACGGATTACAACAAAACAACCGGATCTGGATCACATCGTTTTACCTGAGGCTTCCTCACGAAAATGATGAAAATGTAGCTGCGGCCTAGGCGGCGCAGGGGGGGCGTGCACCAGGGGGCCCAACAATAATTATTCTTTAGAATAAATAATGTTCAACAACAACAACAACACCAACAACAACAACAGCAACAGCAACACCAACAACAACAACAACAACAACAACAGCAACAGCAACAGCAACAGCAACAACAACAACAACAACAACAACAACGTTGCAACCACCGTCCCGGCCCCGGGCTGGGGCCGGGACGGTCGTACGCACACCGAGGTGTGCCCCCCCTCTCACCCGGCCCCGGGTGAAAGCGTTCGCGCTCTCGGTGTGCCACCGACTCTCCCGGCCCCGGGTCGCTTCAAATGGTGCAAACGTTCGCGCGCCTCGTGTGCCAACGACTCTCCCGGCCCCGGCAGGTGCGCCCTTGCAGTGCGGCGCCCCCTGGTGTGCCAACGCCTCTCCCGGCCCCGGCAAACGCTGAGCAATACCTAAGGAGTCCTTAGAGAATCCCCTAGGAGTCCCTAAGGAATCCTTCGGAATCCCAAGGGAATCCTTCGGAATCTCCTGTTGGGCCACGAAACGTGTGAGTGGTGCACCGAAATCGGCTCTCGGCCCTCGGTGGAACCTTTTTGGGTTGTGCAGACATGGGCCCGAAGCCTTCGGTGGAGCCCCATGTGGGGCCACGAAACCTGTGAGGGGTGCTCCGAAATCGCCCCGAAGCGTTCGGTGGAGCCCCGTGTGGGGCCACGACACGTGTGATGGTTGTGGAGAAATGGACCCGAAGCCCTCGGTGGAGCCCCCTGTGGGGCCACGAAACGTGTGAGGGGTGCGCCGAAATCGTCTCGAAGCCTTCTGTGGAGCCCCCATGTGGGGCTATCAAACGTGTGAGGGGTGCACCGAAATCGGCCCTCGGCCCTCGGTGGAACCCTTTTTTTTTCTGGGGCCGCGAAACCTGTGAGGGGTGCGCCGAAATCGCCCCGAAGCCTTCGGTGGATCCCCTTGTGAGGCCACGAAGCGTGTCAGGGTTGTGCAGAAACTGACCCGAGGCTCTCGGTGGAGCCCCCTGTGTGGCCGTCATCAGCCCATCATTGCGATCATCATCCGCATCACCATCACCATCATCATCATCGTTTCCATCGTCGTCGTGGTGATCATCAACAAAACAATCGTCGTCGTGATTCTGGTGATCGATCGCAGTCTTAAATCACCCGAACAGTTTCCTAGGGTTCCTTGAAGCTTCCCTCACGGCTGCCAGATATTCTTTAGGGATTGTTAACATTCCCTAGGGATTCCGAAGGATCCCCAATGGATGCTTGGGGATTCCCCAACGGGTTCCTAAATACTCCCCAGGGCTTCCTAAGGATCCATCCTGGTGTTTTAAGATTCCAGATGGTTATTGTGGATTACGAAGGATTCCCTAAGGATCCCTAAGGAACGATTCACTCCCAAGGGACTTCTAAGGATTCCTCCGGGATTCCCAAGATTCCCGAAGGATACCATCAGGATCCCGAAGATTCCCTAGGGAGTCCTAAAGAATCCCGAGGGAGCCCTAATGATTCCCTTGTGATTCTCAAGGATTCCCTGAGGATTCCTCTGATTCCCAATCGTTTCTTAAGATTCCCAAAGGATTCCTAAGGATTCCCTGAGGATCCCGAAGGATTCCTAGCATTTTCGTGGAATTATTAAGAATTCCTTATGGTTTCGTTACAACCTCCTAGGGCTCCTTAGGGATCCCGAAGGTTTTCCTGGGGACCCCTAAGGATTCCCTGGGAATCCCCTCGGGGGTCGTACGATCCCCTAGGGAATCCTAAGGGAGTGCTACGATTCCCCAGGGAATCCTACGATTCCTTAAGGAATCTTTGGATTCCATGGGATTGGTGGTCGCACTCCCCGTGTGCCAACGACCGTCCCGGCCCCGGTGGCCTGGCCGGGGGCGAAAAACTTAACAACCTTCGGAATCCTGTAGGGTTGTTGGTCGCACTCCCCGTGTGCCAACGCTTTTCCCGGCCCCGGTGTGCATACGCCCCTCCCGGCCCCGGGGGGGGGGCTAAGCTCCACCAGCTCCTTCTCATGCCTTAAAGCTACCAACTTCATTTTCCAAGAAGAACAAGATCTCAACAACAGGACGGTGGTTGCAACGAACAACAACAACAATCATTTTAGGACTGTTCGCCCTTATCTGCTCGAGTGTCCAATAACGCGTATTTCCCAAACCCCCGATACCCGCCCTCTTCGTCTTCGATCGAACCGTTTTCGGGGGTATGCTTTTTTTCCCAGCAGGCCGGGCCCCGGCAAATGGCGGGGCGGCCGCGGACCGTCGACCCGACCCCAAGAGGGACGGACAGGGGACCGACCACGACGACGACGACGACGACGACGACGACGACGACGACGACGACGACGACGACGACGACGACGACGACGACGACGACGGCGACGGCGACGGCGACGGCGACGACGACGACGACGGCGGCGACGACGACGAGCGAAAGCGAGAGCGAGAGAGAACGAAAGCAGGGCCACAAGGACACGAAGTAGGCCACGAAGGGCGACAGCGGGGACACGAAGGGAATGCGTATGGGGCCACGAAGAGCGCGAACGAGCGGGGGCCACGAAGGGCATACGTATACTGGGCCGCGGAGGGCAAGGTAGGGGCCATTGAGGGCATCAGCGGGGCCACGAAGGGCAGCGAGGGGGCCACGAAGGGCGACGGCGGGGCCACGAAGGGCAGGAAGGGGGCCACGAAGGGCGACAACGGGGCCACGAAGGGCATGCGCATGGGGCGGGCGCGAACGATCGGGGGCCACGAAGGGCAGATCATGCGGGGCCACAGAAGGCAACGACGGGGCCACTGAAGGTAGCAACTGGGCCACGTAGGACAGTGAGGGGGCCGCCCTCGAGCTGGGCACAGTGCGTGCGCTGCTGGGCGAGATCGAGGAGCGCGCGGGCGTCCCCGAGACCGTTCTGGCGGTCGAGCCCACGGCGGTCGCCGCCTGGGCTCGAGAGGGCCAGGGCGAGGACGAACCCGCCGCCCAGCAGACCGAGGAGCAGAAGCGCAGGGCCGAGAGAGTCGACAAGGCCGGGCACGTCCTGATCCGCGTGCAGTCCAAGGCGACCGCGCACTACACCTACCTCAAGGCCGGCGGTTGCCACAGTTGCCCTGCCACAAGGTGCCTCCAGCTTTTCGCTTAATTTGGGGCGAATCCTGGGCGCACCCTGGGCAGGGGGCGCTTGGAGCAACGCCCGCCAAGGTCTCGACGATCGGCGGGGGCGTCGCGGTGGAGTACCGCGCGCCCCCAAGCAGCCGCCCGAAAACCCCGAGCAGGCCTAAAGGGCCGCATGCGAACTCGCACTTGCACCCCCGCGATTTCTAAGGGGTGAGGTAACTGGGGTTCACTTTGCTCGGGGGCTGCCGAACTAAGTGAACCCCGTCTTCCTCCTCGGAAATCGCGGGCGAGGTTCGCGCGTGGCCTTCCAAGGGCGCCGCGAGGATCCTCCGCAAGCTCGGCGCCATCGGCCCTGGCGAGACCTGCCCTGCGAGGGGCAACGAGACGTTCCATGCCGACGCCTGGTCCTGCGGCCCGTGGGCGAGTCGCCGGATCGAGCGCGCCCTGCGCGAGATCCGAGGCGAGGGCCGCCAAGCGCACGCGAACATCAACGCGATGCGCGCCCGAGGCAACGAGTGGATCAATATGCTCGAGGGGGCCGGCGACAACGACTTGGCCAATGCCAGGGCCACGGCCAAGAGCAAGGCCAAGTCCAGGCCCTTCAAGGACCCCGCGGCGGTCGAGCCGACGCGCGCTACCTCCGAGGGGGCAAGCGCTGCCGCCCAGGCCTGCGCCCAGCGCCTCCCGCGCAATGGCGGCCCCGCAGGGTGCCGAGCCTGCGTGGGCGAGCGGTTTGAGGTCGCGCGCAATAGAGGTTTCTTGGTCAGAAGGGCCAAGGGCCTCTCTTGCGCCGGAAAATTGTAGCCGCGAGCCTCGAGATCTCCCGAGTCAGTCTTGCGCCGAGATCTACAAGGTCAGTCTACACGAGCGCCCAGGATCATCATCGTCATCGTCATCATCATCAGCAGCCGCATCACCCAATTAACATCACCTTCCCCGGGAAAATCGTCGATCATCCCCCCCCACACTTCCGAAATTACTATCCCACGTGAGTTATTATCGGGAACGTGGGGTTATCTAAGTCACCTCCATGGCGCCAGCGCGTTACGCTAACTTTGCACGCTCGGTGCGGCTATCACTGTTTAGACACCTGCGGATCATGCGTTCCAAATGCGCCACTTAAACCATTGTGTTTGTGCCAGTTGCCAAGCTACGTATTTGCAGCGTTGCGCCTTCTCTGGCATTGGTCCGCCCCCATCAATATCACAGTTTGGTCCGCAGTCGTCGTCCTCGTCGTCGTCGTCGTCCTCCTCGTCGTGGTCGTCGCGGTCCTTGTCGTCGTTGTCATCGTTGCCTTCGTCGCCTTCGTTGCCGTTGTCGTCGTCGTTGTCGTCCTCGCTCGTCGCTCGTCGGTCATCGTCGTCGTGCGCACGGCCCTGGTTGGAGCCTGTTTTCCGATTCCGGGCCGATGACGGCAATCATGTCTGTGGGTGGGGGACGCCGATGACGTCACGTTTCGCGCCGGCTGCGTTTGGGAATGCTGGGGAATGACCGAGGACGGGTAGCAACAGCATGTAGGTGGCGATCTGCACCACACCGTTTGTGTACACCACTCTGCCTGCGTGCACCACAGCGCGCGTGTACACCACACCGCCCACGTACACCACCGCAGCCGCGTGCAACACAACGCCAGTGTGTGCTACAGTGCCTGCGCACGCCACAGCGTTTCTGTAAAAAAAAACGCCTGCGTACACCACATCAGCCGTGCGCAACACATCATCAGTGTACACCACAATACTTGCGTGCACTACGTCGCCTGTGTACAACACGGCGCTTGTGTGCACCACAGCATCCGTGCGACAAAAAAACACCATTGTTGCATATAGAATGTGAGGAGGCAGCTGTATGACGAGATGGAACGCCTACGCGTTGTTTTGTACATGATTTGAACGCCGCTGCAATCTGCGAGTTGTTCAGAGCCCGCCTGCATCATCCTAACTCCTCCCATCTGCGCCCATGAGCCTCGGCAGAATTGGCCGTCCGAGAACCAAATGGATTGATTCAATAGACCATCCTGCGGTGCACGTTGAGATGCGCATTTGCGCTGTCGTCCCGACCCGCACGACAGGGGGAAAGGGCGAAGAAGGAGGAGGGGGAGGAGGAGGAGGAGGAGGAGGAGGAGGAGGAAATGGAGGAGGAGGAGGAGGAGGAGGAGGAGGTGGAGTTGGAAGAGGAGAGGGGGAAACCGTCGCATTCTATTATCAGCACGTACCTGGCGTGGCGTTGAGCTGGCCGCAGCAGATCCCCACGTCCATGCTCCTTATACTTGTCCTGTGCACGCATGCGCAATGGTGTTCACCAGCGCTGCGTTGCACGCGGATGCTGTGGTGTCGACAGGCGCGGTGGTGTGCACAGGCGCTGCGGTGCACACAAGCACTGTGGTGTACACAGGCGCTGTGTGGCACATGGTTGCTGCGGTGTACGCATTCGTTGTGGTGTACATCGGTGCTGTGGCGCACGCCAGCGCTGTAGTGTACGCAAGCGCTGCGTTGCAGGGCTGGTGCGGTTTACGCAGGCGTTGTAGTGCACACGCGCGCTGTGGTACACGCGAGCAGTGTGGTGTACACAGGCATTGTGGGGCAGATTGCCGCCTACATGCTGCTCGCGTCGTAGTCGTCGTCATCGGCATCCTCGTCGCTCGTCGTTCGTCGCTCGTCGCTCATCGTCGTCGTGCACGCGGGCGCGGCTGTGGTAGCGGAGCCACACGGCGGGTGAGGGCGTTACGTCATACCCCCCCCGCCTCTCCCCCCATGACGCCTGTCATTGCCGAACAAAAGATGCGCTCATAGCGTTTCAGGTTGCTGTGCGATGCATGGCCTTCGGCTCAAGTCGAAATTCCGCCGCTCGGCGGTACTGGACGCATGCGCCTTCATTGCGACTGTTCGCTGCAGTACAAAGGTGTTCTATCGGCAGTACCCTAGTTTTTAATGTAAGTATTCGGAATAACAAGGGGGGGGGACGAACATGAGTGGGGGAACGGGAGCAGGAATGAGGAGAAGGATGTGGGGACTCGAGGGAGGGGGAGGAAGGGCAGGGTGCGATGGCCTGGGTGGTCGCTTGCGGGTGAGCTCGCCGCAGGTGATGGACGTCTGGACGGCGTTGTTACGGGCTCTGTCTTTCGTCCGGGAGGACATCACAGGCGTTGCCCCGTTGAGAGGGGGGGAGCCGGAGGAGACGGGATAACGAATCGGAAGAGCACGGCGAGAGGGAGGGTCTGCGTGAGGCGCGTTCCGGTTGCACGTGGTTCAGGTCTTGGAGTCCGAGTCGGTCTTGGCGATTACTGTCAGGTCTCATCTCGAGTTGGTCGGTTTGTTCTCGTTTGCAAGAGCTGCCGACGGAGGCCAGCTAGTGTTATTTCGCTGGGTCGAGGTGGAGATCTTGAGCCTGGCATCGCTCGGACGTGTGCATTTTTCCGTCGGCGAGGACCATCGAGGAGCATCCTTGATCAGTTGGCAGAAAAGCCATGCACGACACCAAGACAAAACACGGAATGGACGTCCGTGCGATGGCCAGTGAGAGACCTGCGCACGCATGGCCAATGGATTCATACACGTATAGTTTTGGTGCGTGGCCACGCCGGGCTCGCAGTCGGTCGAGACGCTTCGGAATCAAGCGTTCAATGCTATGTGTGAGTTATGTGTTGTGCTGTTGGGCTTGATCCGAATTGGCTGGTCGTGGTACTATGGATTCGTCTTTGCCTGTATCCACTAGATGATGGTCTCGATGCCACCAAGCTTCCCATCTCTGGATTGCTGCCAGTTTGTTGCTGGCAGCGTTCGGTAGACAAAGGAAGGTGGCTGCCCCTTGCTGCCAGGATCGTCGCCGCAGCCTGCGATTGGTTTCTTCTCCTGCAGATCTTATTTTGCGGTTAAGTCTGGCTGATGTTTCTGCTCTTGTTTGGGATTGACCCTCACACGAAAAGAAGGAGAGGCTACGCGGTTCGCCCCTCAGGGGCTCATCGGGCCAATTTTCCGACGGTGTCGCATCGAACGAGCACCGTCGAGAATGGGACCTGAGGCGGAGCGGAGAGATGCAGTGTACACTGTGGGCTTCAAGCATAAGCTCCTGCACGCTGCACCCCCATGCCTCCCCC
>CAUYUJ010015260.1:897907-950407 GCA_963575745.1 Prorocentrum cordatum
GAGATCGATAGATAGACCGTGACATCGATCCACGGGCCGGGACATCAGTGTACATGTGTATGTATCTATTTATATGTATGAATGAATGACCTTCGGCGCATCCCGCCACCGTGCCTGGGTTGTGTGTCGTAGGCCTCTAGGATGTACGTTTGGATGTCGCGGGAGGGTCCTCGGGGGCGTCTTGGGGGGCGTTTTGAAGTTTCTCGGGAGCAGTCTTGCGGCATCCGTCTCTGGGGCCTCCCTCAGGGTCTCTTTATGCTTCTTGGTGGCCTTGGGGCCTCCTCGGGGGCGGAGGCTCCTGGGGGCCCCTTTGGGCGGAAGACCCTCATGTTCGGTTAGTGTTCTCCCTCGTGGGCCTTTCTTGGGACTGTCTTTGGGCACTCGTGGGCCGTCTTGGGCGCCTCGGGGGCCGTCTTGGAGCCTTCCTTGGGCCTTTCTTGGAGCCTTCCGTGGAGTCCTCTTCGGAGCTTCTTAGGCCGTCTTGGGGCGGTCCTGCGCGTCCCTTGGGACGTTTCGCAGCGCGTCCTCCTGGCATGCCCCCCTGTCATTTAGCTCTGGGGCAGCTACTATGTGTTCAGGCAGCTCGAGCTTAAGATCCAGATCAGTTCGGTCAGGACTCGGATGCAAAGGAAGACTCGATCCACGACGCTGTAGAGCACAACCGCGGCATGGCACATCGCAATTCAGCACGGCGCAGCACAGTACAGCCCTCGGCACGGTACATCAAGATCGATACAATCAGCATTGCACTTGCCCGTCACCCAATCAGGTGTCTTTGAAAACGTTGCCGTTCGTTACATTTCTATTTTCTTTTCCGGGTTCGTGGGCCGATCATGTTTTTGAAGACGCCATGTATGGTAACATGTGATACGACATTGTGCCGCTTCCATTCCCACGCAGGCTAACGACAACACGCCGCAGACCCCAGCCACGAACGTCGGACCACGACCTAAGGGGCCACTGGGTTGGTATTACCATCTCTGGCCTCCTGTGGGTCGCTATCGGAGGTGCTGTGGGACGCGCGCAGCGTGGCGGAGACGACGCGCGAACAACCGGCCCCCATGGGGGCCCTGCTGGTAATGTGCCTTTCCGCGAATTCGTTCGAGAAGCACACGCCTGGATCAGCGTGGCCACAGGCACCATGACCCCCCCAACAGGCTGCGGCACTACAGCGCGGTCAGGGAGGGCTCGTAACGACCATGGACATGAGAGTACCCCCCGCAGTCATTAACTTCGGCGTGAATAATGGTGGCCGCCACACCGATGGCGTCACCTACGTAGTGTTTCTCCTCAGCACGCAGTGTGAACATCTAGAGGAGGAGCGCCAACTCAACTCGGGAATGGTTCTCATCGGTTTTCGAGTCCATGCAGGAGAGAGGATCGACCAGACGTTAGCACGCTTCGACATAGCCCGCTTTGAGGCCGAGACCGCAGGCTTCAATATTCCAAGTTCTAAATCCTAACAGTCATCCTGCTCAGGGCTCCAGGGGTGGGTATGTCGCGTGCACAACAACTACCACAACCACTCAGCCACCAAATGCCGAGGACCCAGCAAAGCATTGATCCCCGACTAGAACGCATGAGGTCAGACGCTCATTTCGCCGAGCGTACCCCTGGCAACATTGGTGGTATATGTAGCCACGGCCACCGTGCCGAAACCTTTCATACTGATGCCAATGCGGGGCAACCTGCTACAAACGTCCGGAACGATGATCCACAACCGACAGGCCACCACTTATTAGCCCAACATGGTGGCCAGCCCACCGGGTCGCAAGACTTGGGCTCGATATCAGGGACCGTCGGCAATGGCGGCCCTTGTTCAAGCCACGACCCTCGTAGGCTCAGCGGGGCAACCCGCCGAATCTGAGTTTGACTCCAGAACAGACGCCGGCACGTCATCAGATGACGCAGTTGGCGCCCTAGCTCTTTCCGGCATGCATTCGTATCTCACAGAAGAGCAATAGGCACTTTTTTTTGTCGGATGCCAGAAACACAAACGCCGTTGGAGACGCTTTATGCTGAAGCCAGTTCGCAACGTACGGCGTACTATCCGACGGGCGTTCAGGGCAAAGGGTTAGTTTTTCAGGCGATGGTCAAGGCCGACGGCGGCGACTACATGACAGAAGTATGTTGGCATTCCTGGCGTCCCTGACTGGGCCGCAATACGCATAATTATTTCTGGGGAAGCAGGAAGAGGCCGTGGGCGCACTTCAGGAAACGATGAGGGACGTCGGGGTAACTCGAAAGATGCCAACTGCAAAACCATGGAACGCGATATTTGTTATAGCACACAACATTTCCGATGGGGGAGACAGGGGTCCGTCGATGCATCAGGCTCACGCCGAATCGGACATGCAGTATGTCGATTGTGGGGCGCTACGGACCCGCAGACACCCCCCACTTCCGCCGTTCATTTCACGGCCGCCGGGCATCGAAATGCCGGCGCGTCCTTCGAGAGATGCGCCGACGAGCTCTGCGAGGAGATCTACGTTGGCCACGACGAGATCAACCTGGCGGACTGGTCAAGCATTCCCATCGCGGAGCAACCTGCGCATATCGAGTTCAGCGAGGATTTCCTCGCGCCCGCCGATTCAGACCGCGACGCGGCGGGGGCGCCCACGGATTCTGAGGTTACAATTCCAGCTACAGAGGAGGAGATGCAGTGGATGCTCCATTCGCACGTCGTCGGTAATCCGATATCCAGAGAATCATGCGACGACGGTCCTCCGCGGGGAAGCCCGCGAAGTTCTGGTGGCCTTTCCGAACGCGTCCAATATTCAGTCGGGCATGACGAAAACCATCTTTTCACGTTCGTGATGCATGACTGGTCTGCGAGCAGCCCTGTTCGGAGACGGGTGATTCGCAAAGATGACGACGAAGACGAATGGGGAGTTGCGAGTCATCACCCGCGGCGCCACGGTCTGAGTTACTCGCGCGGGCGCACGCGCGCTCGCTCCACTGGCGCGCAGCGCCCACGCCCCCCTGTCGCAAGGGCCCCAGGGGCACCGCCGAGGAGGTAACGCTCGCGGGGGGGCCCGCCTCAGGAGGAGGATCAGCCAGGTGAGCCCGGAGCCCCAGGCATGCAGCTTCTGGCCAGCTGCGGAGATCATGGGCTGGCTCGCCAATGTGCTCCGCCTCGAACCACGCAGCATTGGCTCGACCAACGCTGGGCCGAGCGCGACGTCAGCCATTGGTATTCGCTGCATAATGTTACACGGAATGAACGCGGTAAAATCATCCTTAGAACATTGGTTATTGTACCAAGTCGGCCCCCGCATTTGAAACATGGGACCTCAAAAAGGCCATCATTAAGGGCCGAGTAGACTACCGGTGCCTTGTCTGCACCTGCGAGCGTTTTGCCCACCGCGGACCCACATATCCAATGGGGCGACCATCAAGGGGCTTTAGTTTTGAGCGCACCGTGGGTCTGGCCTCATGGAGAGGGCGCGGGTCGCAAGGTGCATCCGACCAACCCTCCCCTTGAAGAGTGCTTAACCAAAGCTGATTACCAGCCGATTACCGTTGGCGAGGCAGAATTGGTCGAGCGAGGGTGGCAGAACCTCGACAGCAATCTCCGCCTCAAGAGATGCAATCGAGAATTGCATGAAAAGGTGGCTCAGACACCGCGTGCGGGGCAACCCGCTGCTTCTTCCCATGAAGGTGCTGGCCCTCCGGAGGTCGACGCAGGGGCTGGTGTCGCTGGTCTTGCTGAAGCAGTTGAACCTACTGTCGATGCTCCTCATGACTCAGAGTCAGAGTGCACTTGCGAAACTGAAAGCAGCGCCAGAACGGATATTGGGATATACTCTTATCTTCTCTGAAGATAGAAGCGGACATGAACCATGCCCCAGGTGCGACGGTCTCATGTTATTGCAGAAGCGCGGGCTGGACATCGCCCATTGTGCGCAGAAGAGCGCGCCGCTGCATGCGCCGATGGAGATGCTCTTGCACGTCAGGGTGTCCGCTGTGTTTTGCGGAAGGAACTTGTTTTCAGCTACGAGTCCGTGGAGGCGTCTTTAGCGCTGGCGCTGCGCGCGGAGAAATCCCGCGAGAAACTTTTGAGCGAATCCGATGAGCGTCGCTGCTCGGAATGGCTCGCCGCGGCCACGCGGCGCCATCCATTTTACTGCGACGTGTTCTCCAACCAGTTTATCAGCGGCGCCACCTTTCATGACGTTTTGGACGGCCGGGTGGGCCTCGGAGACCCGTTGGAAAATTGCCCGCCAGAAGGATCAGGGCATTGGCACAGCCACCACTTGGACGCCATTCAGAGATGCCGTCGAGGCCGGTTGCGGGCCCCTGAGGCACTTGCGGCGCTGGGCCCCTGCGGAGGGGTCGACGACACAGGCGCGCAGTAGAGCGGGCTCCAGGTAAAGAAACCATGTTTCTGCATGGAACCACGCCCGACTTACTTCTGGCGCCCCAGCAATGGACGCAGAAGCCGAGGCATCAGATGCTAAGAGCTTGTGCTCACGGGTAACAGACCTGAACGAACCGGGAGCACTATGATACTTCATTCACGGTGCGCAAGGGGTGAATGTCCCGAATACACTGCACGTTTGTTTGTCTTGCCGCAGCGAAGACGACGCAATGCCGAAGGGAAGGGCAGGCAGATGATTCACGGATGCTCATGCTTACTTGGGGATGGGCGGATCCACTCAGGCGTGCGGATGCCGAGGCTCTGGTCATGGTGAGCCTCAAGGACCTACTCCGCGACGACATCCCAGCTGGCGGTCTGCCAGCGACATCATTACGACGTCAGGTAACAAATGGCAGAACTCCGCCAAGCCATATTGTTCAACCTAGTGGCATCAAGCCCAACATGGGTTGCACCGAGGACCCCCTACAACCGCAAGGCCCCTGTCTCGTCATCTGCGTCGGAGGTGGAACATGCCTCTGTCTTCGCGATGCAAGAGGCATATTAAGCGGGGGCACCTGCGGGGGGCTCGGATGGGTCATGGACCCAAGCCCAGAGTGCTGATCTATCTGGCATGAGATCCAGCGGAGTCACGCCTAACGACGGACTGCGCGCGAACGACCCGTGGCGCACCAAAGCGCAAGCCGGTGCCTGCGGGGCCACCTGCCCCATTCGCACCCATGAGTAGGGCCGCGACCCCATTCGGCGCTCCACAGAGCGTTGGGAGCACGAATAGTCTGCAGGTTAGGCTCCGCAGTATCAGAATGGATCCCCTGCTCTACCAAGCCTTGCAAGCCACATCGCCATTTGCATCCCCATGTGCTCTCACGGGGCAGCCTGCCACTACAGACCAGGAGTCTGCCCGGAGGACCGAGGGCATCTCGGGGCAACAGCAGTGGATGCATACGCAGATGCGCAAGGCAATGCAGACCATGCGGCGTTGCTGTATGGACCTCCCGAGCGCGAAGTGGATTTCCCCGTTGGAATACGTCCCAGATGCGAACCCATCACTTGTTCACCTTCATCGATGCGGATAAGTCCCAGCATTGTTTGGTCACCCGACGCACGGCCCAGCGGCTGCTGAAAGGCCCGCTGTTCCACCCATGGATGCTCCTATGTTCTCTGATTATAGACCGGCGTCCCACGGGTTGGCGTTCAGCCCGAGAGCCCGCGCTTTCGGGCAATTTCCGATGACTTTTATCGGTCCCAGTTGACGCGCGGCGCTGGGCACGAACCCGGCGTGCCAGGCCATGTGCCCCGCTGCGGGCACCTGGCGGCTCCCATGGACCAGGAGGTTACTCGTCGCGGCCCCGAGCTAGTGGCCTTCACGTCTTTGGGAGTGCTGCGCCTTTAGATCTTGGCCATCCATGAGGCGCAGCAGGCCAATCTTCCAATGCAACTGGCTCGGCAACGCCGCAATCGGGAGCGACAGCTACGCCGCGTGGGCCGCGCGGGGGCGCCCGCTGCTCTTACACCTGCGGGGCAACCTGCAACGAACTTATCCGCAGCGGTCGCTATGGGATCAATGCCTGCGGCGAAGCAAATGGCACCTGCAGTCTCACCGAGTCTGTATGAGAGCGGAGAGTCCACGCTTGAGCGACAGACGCGTATCAGGCCATCGGCAACGCCACCAATCATCAATGATGGTGATTTTACCAAATGTGCCAGATGCCTGGAAGAGTTCGTATATCACGACAAGGTGTGGAGGCTTCAGTGTGGTCATATATTGCATACGCAGTGCGCGAGGATTGCGCGGCCCACGCGCGTGTGGATTGACAGCTGGAAGGTGCACCGAGCGAGGCACCATGTGCCATTTGCAGGGGTGTGGGCCCCATCGCAGCTGGAATTCATAACGCCCTTGCTGGGGATCAAAATGCAGCGGATCGACATGAAGAACTATTCCGCGGGGCAAAGGAACGCAAATATCCCCGTGAAGAGCGGAGCCGCATCACGGCGATGATGGCAGGCACTACAGCTGCCGCAGGGCCGCAAGCTACATCTGCGGGGCAACCTGCTTCATCCTTCGCATGCTGGACAGAATCCACTAGCTACTATGCTCGCCACTGGTGTGCCAATACCTCTGGTAGTCGAATCAGCAGATGCTGCAGGGGCACCTGCCGAATCAACACAAGCAGCGCTGCTCGCTAATGAGGCATGGCTGAGGCGCATAGAGAGGTCTACGGAAAGAATCACGCACTGGCTGCGCACACCCTGCGCCAGTATGCCATATGGCCGCCCTCTACGCACGCGCAGCGTCGAGAACCCAGCGAGAGCGCGTAGCGGTGCCAAAGCCATATCTGAGCGTGACATGTCGCACGCGGTGCCGATGGTCAATGCGGATGGACATACTGCAGTGCGCGCCGACGAAGATATTTTTTAGAACGCGCCGCTTTCTCCACAACATCCCCGCATGTATGACGCGTGCCCGACTGCCTGGATCTTCCAGAAGCATCCCCTCGCAGAGGAGGAAGCCAGGGGGTACATGAACGTCTTTACGTCTCTGACGAGAGACCAGTGGGCGCTGGAGCACAGGCGCCGTAGAGGCACGCACGGCACAACGCTGTCCGATGTGCCGGGTGTTCGGAGAACGACATGAGTCAGCCCTGACAGCGAACAGCGGGGCCATGTTAGACTGCACGTTGCATGTCCTTTTGGACATTGGCAGCAACATCAACACAGTTATTCTGAAAACTGCACAGGCGTTCGATCGAGTCGCATGCTCCTACGGACACGACACCAAGAAGCCTAACCTGACGAAGAGGCTGTATGTGTCTGGTGCGGGACATGAAGCCGCCATCTGCGGCAACTCTTTGCATTGTAAGATTGCGCGCCAGGAAAGGGGCTACTTCGCGGGGAAACCCGCCACTGCTTTGGCGAGAACCTCCCTGCAATCCTAGGTTTGAGGAGCATGTCAAACATGCGCGCCATCCTGATCCTTGAACAGGGACGCGAGCAGATGATCATTCCTGGCAACATGTACAGGCTCTTCCTTGGTAAAGGCGCAAGGGTGCTGGACTTCATACAGAAACTCAGGACATCTGGCGATCAAACTTGATCAGTATGGGGCCGCAACAGATGCCAATGTCTCAACGGCGTTTGCTGTCGCAACCATTCTTCATCGCGAGGAAACACCCACTCTCGTCAAGGAGATCGCTAATGCAGAGCCGATAGCAGGAAAGCCTGCACCGAGCACTGCGGGGGCACCCGCCACTCGCGACGCCCGCGCATGTATAATGTCCCAGGACACCAGGGGCATCAGTTTCTCCATCCATGAATGAGGAGACGGTCTCCTGCACGATCAAGTCTCTGGTAAACAACGCCCCCAAGACCAGGTGCCACAGGAATACGACGTATGGGAATGCACCTACGCCTGCCGATCAGGACCTCGCCTTGCGCAGCTTGCAAGCGAAGGCCTACTGGGCTATCTATGAAGTGGGCAGCAAATGGGCGCCGCCCGACAACGCTGCGGGGGCACCTGCTGTAGCGAGCGACGCTGCCGAGAAGCTTGACATCTTTATTCCGAGCAGTGGCTCAGTGGCCCATGGAAGGGGCGTTTGGACGCCCCATCGCTCGAGAATGGATGACGGGGGCAGGCGTGCGCCACGGCCTTTTGCGCTTGCCCAGACAGGCCGAACGCTGAGGTGCAGTCTTCAGGCGCGGGGGTACCTGCATGCTTTTCCCAGGCGCCGGCTGCGCGCCCCAGGGGCAGCGGCGGGCCCCGCTGTGTGGCTGCCGCATAAAATGAACGCTCATCACATCATTATCACTCTCGTGCCCTTGTTATCGAAGATGTGCGAACAGCTTGCGCTTGGCTCCCAGCTCGAGGATGCATATGTGATCGTCTGCTCGCACAGAGGGTATGACTTCTACTGGTACACAGTACCTGGGTGGCTCACTATCAGGGGATGACTACTGTGGGTGGCAACGCCCGCTGACCGGCATGCACGATTGCCTGGAAAGCGGGCGGGGCCACATTATCAACGCTTCCACAACCTCGTGATCAAAGCTCGGGCTCTACGTATGTCGATAGTAGTTGTGGGACCTCCAGGTTACTTCTGGAAGGGAGCCTCACACGATATAATATTGAAAACAAAGAGACACCCTTCAAGTGCTGCACACCTATGCTCCCACGCAAAAGTGGATAAGGGAGCTCGAACATACGTTTAGTCTCCTGAGAAGGACCCTGAATTGGACCATGCCGCAAGACGGGGGGCGATGAATCTTGGCGACAATCTATTACACAAGACATTCAGATTCAAGATCCGCCGATCGGGCACACTTGCAATGCCCCTTTTTCTGAAGGGCGCGACGAATATCCGCGCTCGATTGTACGGGGAGCCTCCGGCGCCAGCCCTGCTCGGAAACGAAGGGCAGCGACCGCGCCCAAGGCGGGTTGCGACCGTCGATGAAGATCGTCTTCCCCCCCCTCGATTGATCGCGGCCGCGCGCTCCCCCCTATTCCCGCATTGCCCGAATTTCCGGCACCTGCATCACCCGGCGCAGAATTGCAGACAGCACTACGGATGCCCAGATCAAGCAAAAGGAAAAGCAGAAAGTTGATAGAGAAGCCAGCATCAAACCACGCGAGATACCCGAATTAGTCGAAAGACGGCAACGACGACTTCGGTGAAGACCTGAAGACTCTCGGGCGCGGTGCCTAGTACACCGAGGCCCCCCCCCCGACACCGACAGCGGCGACGATGAGGAAACCTTCATCACACTGCCAGCGGGGTTACCGGCGGATACACATGCCGATGTGTTTTCCATAATCCCAACCTTGCGTCACGGACCATATAGCAAGGTATACGTGCTGGAATTATGCGGAGATCATGGGGGGAACTCGCAGTTACTTGTTAGCCGAGGCTTATCCCCAGGGGGAAACCTCGGAAAACGTTGATGCGTTGACGTTGGAAACAAGGAAGTCCAGGATGCAGTTATGTACTACTTCGACGTGTGCTTCGTTAGCGTTGCTTTACAGCACCACCTAAGTGCAGAACAACTGGACTACCGTCCTACTTCAAGTCTAGAGTCAACGACACGTGGCATGAACACCACAAGGAATACCTCCCACACGTCAAGTTTTGTGGAAGGGTTGTGGTACGTCAAAATGACCTCCGACGGTTTTATGTCCGAGAACAACCGGCGGGTATTTGGGTGGGCGAAATACCACCATGGACTAGATTGGCCAAGCGCGAGGGCCCTTGCAAAACTAATATGGACCAGTGTGCTACGGGTTTTCGTGACTTCCATTGCCAACCACCGCCTCTTGCTTACACCCTTCGAGAGGAATCGGCGCGCGGGCCACTTCAAGAGTCGACGCGCTTTTGCTGTTTTTTTGTTTTTCCCGGGGGGGGGGCTCGACCTTTCCCTGGGGGGGGGCCTCGACCCAATCAACTTAATCCGCCTTCTTACTTGTGCTGAGGATGTCTAGGGCGAAACGCTCGCTCTGTAGGATCCGTTGAGGATGTCTCGAGCGAGGTCGTCGCTTGCAGCGAAGGGCTCCTTGGTGTCGAGAGGGGGCCTTGTCGTCGTCTCGGTGTTTTTCCTTTCGGTTTGGATCCGCACCTGGATCGTTCCATCCCACTTCGGAACTGAATAGGAGCTTGAGTTCCAGCTGGTTGAACGCCCCGCATGTTTCTCCCCCGCCTGTCGTATTCGCGCTCCTGTCGCGCTGCGGAACTGAATGTCTCTGGCTCTAGCTTCGGACACGAATCGGACTTTGAGCTCGAGTTGGTCGAGCGCCCCGCGCGCCTCGACGAGAACCAGCCCGAGCCATACGTGCAGGCAGTTCGAGGTTAAGGGCAAACCAGTTCGGTCACGATTCTGACGCCAAGTCAGCTTGATCCACAATGCGATAAAAAGGCGCGGCACGTTTTAAATCGGCGTGGGACGCTGAGCTCAGCACAGCACGACGCAGTACAGCACAGCCCGTGGCACTGTACACCACGATCGTTATCTGAGCACTGTAATTGCCCATCGCCCAGGTTTGACGTCTTGGAAACGACGCAGCGCTTCACATTTCTAGAGACCCCTTCCCGGGTTTGTGGCTCGATCAGGTTTTGAACTTTGTCGACGAAGGCCTCCCAGTGTTTCATGGTTTTTTGATCAGCGTGGGGGGGGCGTCACCCCCGCCGGCAGGCCCACATCGACCCCAGTCGCGGGCAGCCAACGCGCGGCGAAGGCGCTTGGACCCCCCGTCGCGGCGCGACGACGAGGCGAGGCTGACCCCCGTCGGAAGGGTACCCCCCCACGCTTGTTACGAAACCCGGCGTAGTTTCCTTCTAACATGCCCCTCCTCCGGCCCTCGTCCTCTCACCCTCCCCCGCGGCCTCCCAGACCACGGCGGCCCGCCGCACGAAGAACGCCAGCGCGCCGTGGCAGAGCTGCGGGTGCTGCGGGGCAGCGGTGGCCCCCGCCTGGGCATCGAAGGAGAGCGCCTTTTGAGGGGCGGCGGCGAGCGCGGGGGGGAACGGGGACGAGGAGGACGAGGATGTGGACGAGGACGACGGCGACGACGAGGACGACGACGACGACGGCGCTGTCGACGACGACGACGATGACGGTGATGACGAGGACGACGACGAGGGTGGTGACGCGGACGACGAGGACGACGACGACAACGACGTCGACGACGGCGGTGTCGATGTCCGCGCGGATTTCTTGGATCGGCTCCGGAGCCCACCGTCGGCGCCTCTCAGCAGCAAGCGATGGCGGGAAGTGAGAAGAAGGAGAAGGCCTTCACAGAAGGCGGCGGACTTCTCAGAGGGCCTGCGGGCCTTCTGAGAGATTTTCTGCGTCTTCGGGGAAGGCTTAGGAAGCCTTCAGAAGGCCGTGGGACTCCCGAACCTTCTGATAAGGCCTGCTCCTTCTGACTTTCCCCTGGGTTCGCCGCCGAGAGGGTGAAGGACGGTGTCGAGGTTCGTGCAGATTTCTTGGATCGGCGCTGAAGCCCATTGGCGGCGCCTGTGGCGCCGCCCGTGGCGCGATCCGGGCGCTGGAAGGGGGGTCCAGGCCAGCGCCGACCCAAGAGATCAGCACGGCCGTCCGAAAGTTTCTATGTTCAGGCAATGTTTCGTTGTTCTACGGTGGTGGAGCGGTGGAGTCGGGTGGATCGGGGGAGTTCGGCGACCTGTTTGTGCGATACTCGCTCCCGTCCATGCGTATTCCCTGACACCGTCGCGTTCAAACCACGGCGAAATCTTTTCTTGGACAGGTGTCCAGCCCAGGGTTATCTTTTAGTACGTTTCACCACCCGCGTCGACTTGCGTAGGCCCGGCGGACTGCTTCTGTGATAGGTAACGAGGTCGCGTAGGGCGGGCGGGTTGAGCTTTGAAGACCTCTTGAGAGAAACATTTGAAATTCCGATCGATCGCACAGAGGGTAAATATTTCCGTTTGTTGCGGATGTCTCGAGCGAAATGCTTGTTTTACAGAATTTGTTGATGACACCTCGCGCGAAATGCTCGTTTCGTCTTATAGGTTGCTCCTCTCCTCGGACCCATAATTTCGAGGATGTCTTAAGCGACAGGCTTGTTTTCACGTGCACAGGTCGCCACGAGGGGATATCTAGCATGGTTGCCTACTGATACAACCACGTAATTTCATGTGCCCAGGCCACCCAGAAAGGAGAATATCTAACATTGTGGTTCCTAATTTAGCACTCTTGAGTTCCAGGCCGCCCAGTGGGGTACCTCACCTGGCTTCCACGAGCGGGTATCATGCGTTTTCACGTGTCCAGGTTGCCCCGAGTTGGAACCTTGTGTTTCGATGGGCCTGTTTTCCACCACCACCAGAAGTTGGAGGGGGGAAGGAGGAGGAGGACGAGGAGGAGGAGGACGAAGAGGAGGAGGAGGAGGACGAGGAGGAAGAGGAGGAGGAGGAGGAGGAGGTGGAGGAGGAGGAGGAGGTGGAGGAGGAGGAGGAGGAGGAGGAGGTGGAGGAGGAGGAGGAGGAAGAGGAGAACCCCCTCCCCCCCTCAAACTGGTGGTGGTGGTGGTGGAGAGCACAGGCCTTTCATCTTCTTGCGCATGCCCGGGCCACCCGCGGGGGGGGGTGACGGCCGACGCGCGGTCGCCCCAGCAACCGGGGATCCGGGAACCCAAACAGTCGGGGCGCTGAAGAAGGAACCCTTTTCATTGGGGAGGGGCTCCGTGTCCCCTAATTGTTTCGCAGCTTGCCTTAGGTTTTCCTTAGGTTTTCGATATGAAATCGAAGTTTAACTTATGGGAAATAGGGGCCTGGTTCCTTATTTAGGGTTCCTTAGGTCAACGCCCCGACTGTAACCGGGAACCCTGGAACCCAGCCGCCGACCGACGCCGGCCCGGAAGGGTCGCCAAAAATCGATCCCCGTTGGGATCGCTGCAGTGCACAAGCACTGCTTGGGGAAGAAAGCTGCACCAGACGCGTAGTTTGTGCCAATTTTCCACATGTTCCGCGGATTCTCTACTATGGCGGCCCCGAGCTGGCACCACGTTTTTTTGCACAGTCCAATCCACCCAGGTAAATCAATCCGTAAGGGCCTCGCCCCCATGCCGCCAGCCCCCCTCCCCTCGCCTAGAATGGGACTTGCCAGAGCTGCGTTGGGATATTTGGACGCTGACGTGAAGCCATGCCGGGACTTCACGCGAGGGCCAATATTAATGTTCGATGGTTTATGGTTTCGGTGGTTCGAATATTAAGTAATTCGCGATGGTTTATGGCTTCGGGGATTCGAATATTGAATAAGTTAGAAGGACTTGTGGCCTCGGGGACGCAACCATTGCGTAATGTACGAAGGTTTAAGGCCTCGGGGGACGCAACCATTGCGTAATGTACGAAGGTTAATTTGCCAAGGTTTAAGGCCTCGGGGGAGCAACCATTGCGTAATGTACGAAGGTTTATGGCCCTGGGGACGCGAATATGGTGTAATTTGCAGGGGCGTGCGGCCTCGGGGACGCAAGTCTAGTGTAATTTCGTGGGATGTTGGCCCTGGGGGCGCGAATAGTGTATAACTTCAAAGGTTTATGGCTTCGGGGGCGTGAGTCTATGTAAGTTGCAAGGGTTTACGGTTTCGGGGGAGCAGATTTTGCATGATTCACAAAAGGATTATGGTTTTCGGGGACGCGAATCTGGCGTAATCTACCACGGATTGGCCTCGGTGGCGCGAATATGACATGTTTTTACATGTCCCACGCCCCCCCCCAGGAATTCAGACCACGCGATCTGTGCGTGGTAAAAAACTGGTTTGGGGCTCCCCCCCGTCGCGCGCTCACAACAATCAGCAGTAAGAACAGAAAGCAAGACTGGACCAGTGGAGACTGGAAGCTGCAACCGGAACAGGGAGCTGCACTCGTTCTCCTCGCAGCCTGGTGGCCCCACCATGGGACCGGCGGGGTATATGACATTGTGGCCCTGGTCTTGAACCATGGTTTTTCACGTGTCCAGCGCCTAGAAGGTATATCTAACAGGGTGGTCCCGAGCTTGAACCCTGTGTTTTCACGCGTCCAGGCCACCCAGTGGGATATCCAAAGCGGTGGTCCCGAGCTGGAGCCACGTGCTTTTACGTCTCCAGGCCTCACAAGGAGGTATCTGACATGGTGGTCCCGAGCTGGAGCCACGTGTTTTCCGTGGAGAGGGCTTGGGCCCAATCTCACACTTTAGATGTTTACCCCTGGGCCATGTTGGGCAAGGGTCAGCGACACGTTTTGCGATGGATCACGGGGTGAGGCCCCATGTTGTTTTTGAGAGATTTGTTGCGCGCTTGCCCGCTCGAGAAAAGTGTGCCCCCCATCTCGGGTCCTCGCTCTGGCGCAGAAGCCGTGATAAATCACAAGGTTCGGCGACACGTTATTTTTACATACAACTTGACAAGATGTTCATGGATTGCGTGTCCTCTCGAGGGCGGCGCGCTCTGCGCGCAGGTTTCTCGAGGACGCCTCGATCCCCGCGCTTGTTTTGCAGAACGAATGTTGGCGATTTGCGCGCCAGGTCGAGGATGGCGCGTCCTGCGTGCCGAATACCTGGGGATGTCTCGTGCGAAACTCTTGGTTCGCAGTGGGTCAAAAGTTTGGACGCCCCGGGATGCCCAGGTGGGACCATCATTTACGAGGGAGGTTAACCCTGGGGGCGTGACGACACGTAGATGTTTAAGCCCCCAGGGCGGGACAAACATGAAAACACAAGGGTGCCTAACTCTCCAGGGCGGGACAAGCGTGGAAACACAGATGCTCCTAACGCCCCAGGGCGGGACAAGCGTGAAAACACATGGGTTCGTTGCGCTTCAGAGCGGGACAAGCGTGAACGCACGTTGGTTCCTACCTCCCCAGGCCGTTGCAAGCGTGAAAACACATTGGGTTCCTAACGCCCCAGGGCGGGACAAGCGTGAGCACACGTGGTTTCCTAGCGCACCAGGGTGGGACAAGCGTGACAACGAGAGGGTCCCTAACGCCCCAGAACGGGACAGGCGTGACAACACGTAGGCTCCTGACGCCGCAGAGCGGGACAAGCGTGACGGCACGCGGGTTCTGAACGCCCCAGGGCGAGACAGGCGTGAACACCTCGTGGGCTCGTAACGCCTACGGGACACGTGTGAAGACACGCAGGTTCTTAACGCCCCACAGCGGGACTCGGCGCGTCCCCCTGGCTCGTCCTCCGTCGTGTTCCTTGGCCTGTCCCCTGCGCGTTCCCCGCCCGTTCCATGGCGCGTCCCCTGCCAAGTCCCTCGACACGTCCCCTGGCACGTCCCCTAGTGCGCCCCCTGGCACGTTCCGTGGCACCTCCGTGCGCCCTGCGACCCGTATGTTCTCTTGCCCCTTCTCGGAATTGAGTCGGCTCTTTAGCTCGAGCTGATTTTCCGTCCCGCACGTTTCGATTGCAACCAGGTGCAGATGTCATTTCCGCACGGCACGTCACAGCACAATTTTTGGCATTGTACATCACGATCGATATTTCAGTATTGCAATTTGTCTTGTCGCCCAACCAGGTGTCTTGAACACGTAGCCATGCCTCGCGTTTCCAAATTTCATTCCGGGTTCGTGGGTCGAGCACGTTTTGGTAGTGCAATGTCACGTCATTCACATCCCATTCCCCAATGTTTGTTCTTTCCTTTCTTCTCGGCATCTCCTCGTCTCTCTTTCCCGTCCCCTCAGTCTTTCCATCGCTTGACACCTGCCACTTGCCATCCCCCCGTCCCTCCCGTTCCCTCCCTCCGTCCCCTTGCCTACCTCCATCTCGCCATCCCTCCCGCTGCCCTTCTCTGTTCTCTCAGTCTCATCTCGCATTTCTCTCCCTGCAATATCCTGGCACCCCCCCTCTCTCCTCCTCTCTCCTTTCGCCGTTTCTCCCCTCACCGTTGGGGGGCTCTCGGCATCAGAGCAAACCATGCGCTCCAGACTCCGCGCAGACAGTTCTTCCCGTGCTGTTCGAGCAGCGGTACACGCGCGCCCCTTTGTGCCGGCCCGCCCTCGGAGAGAGAAAGGGCAGGAGGTTGGGAAGGAGGCGTTGGGAGGGGCGGGCATGGTTTTTGGAGAAGGGCGGGGGGAGAGGGGGAGGAGGAGGAGGAGGAGGAGGAGGAGGAGGAGGAGGAGGAGGAGGAGGAGGAGGAGGAGGAGGAGGAGGAGGAGCCGAGGAGGAGGAGGAGGAGGAGGAGGAGGAGGAGGAGGAGGAGGAGGAGGAGGAGGAGGAGGAGGAGGAGGAGGAGGAGGAGGAGGAGGAGGAGGCGGACGCAGCGTAATTTACAATGGATCGTGGCCCTGGCAGTGCGGACGCAACGTATTTTAAGATGCATCGTGGCCCTGCGGTGGCGGACACAGCGCATTTCACCAGGGAACGTGGCCCTGGGAGCGCGGACACATGGCAATTCTCGAGGGAGCGCGGCCCTGGGAGCACGCACGCAGCACAGTTCAGAAGGGATCGTGACCCCGGGGAGAGCGGACGCACACGTTTTACAAGGGATCGTGGCCCTGGGAGCGCAGACGCAGCCTACTTTACGATGCATCGCGGTCCTGGGAGCGCGGGCACGGCAGTCCGCAGCCATTTCGGCTCGAGGTTTGTGGCTTGCCCCCGACAGTCAGACGCATACCGCTGGTCCGCGGCCTGCTTCCGATCTCACGCGCTGCCTGTCTGCCCAGGCTGCGAGAGCTTCTTTTTCCGCGTCCGACCGGGCTCGCACCTCCGACGGTCTCACAGTGTGTCGATGGGATTGCATCCTCCTCCTCCTCCTCCTCTTCCTCCTCCCCTTCCTCCCCCTCCTCCTCCTCCTCCTCCTCCTCCTCCTCCTCCTCCTAATGGCGGCAGCAGCTGCGACCGACGCCAGAGGTGGAAGTGCAGGTTCTGCGTGCACAAGCCCACAGGCTTGCCGTGGATCAGCGCGGCGTAATTTACAAAGGATCCTGGCCCTGGGTCGGGGACGTCCCGCGGCACGTTCCCTGACGCGTTCCCTGGCACGTTCCCTGGCGCGTCGCCTGGCACGTTCCCTGGAGTTTCCCGTGGCGAGTCCCCCTGGCACGTCGCGCGGCGCGTCCCATAGTACGTCCCGTGGCACGTCCATTGGTACGTTCCGTAGCGCGTCCCTTTGGCACGTCCCGCGGTGCGCCCACATGGGCACGTCCCTTGGCGCGCTACTATGTGCTCAGGCAGCTCGGGCTTAAGATCCAGATCGGTTCGGTCAGTACTCGGATGCAAAGGAGGACTCGATCCACAACGTTCTAGAGCACAATCGCGGCACGTCACATCGCAATTCAGCACGGCGCAGCACAGCACAGCCCTTGGCACGGTACATCAAGATCGATGCGTTCAGCCATCGAATTTGGCACATCATTTGGCACGTTACGTGGCGCGCCCCACGGTCAGTCCCCCATGGCACGATGCGCTGCTCGTTCCCTGGCGCGTCCCGCGGCACGTTCATTGGCACGTTCCTTAGTGCGTCTCTTTGACACGTCCCGCGGTGCGTCCCCACTGCACGCTCCCTGGCACGACCCCTGGAGCGTCCCTTGGGACGTCCTGCGGCGCGTCCCGCTGGCGCGTCCCCTTGTTCATTTGCTCTGGGGCAGCTGCTATGTGCTCAGGCAGCTCCAGCTTCAGATCCAGATCAGATCGGTCAGGACTCGGATGCAAAGGAGGACTCGATCCACCATGCTATATAGCACAATCGCGGCACGGCTCGTCGCAATTCAGCACGGCGCAGCACAGCACAGCCTGTGGCACGGAACGTCAAGATCGATGCGCTCAGCATTGAAATTGCCCGTCGTCCAATCAGGTGTCTTGAACATGTTGTCATACTTTACATATGTATATTTCTTTCCGGGTCCGTGGGTCGATCATGTTTTTGACGGATGGTGGGGGGGACCCGCATCGGGTTGGTTACGCAGGCTCCGCATATGGAGGCAGAGTGTGTTTTGTATTGTTTTTGTTGACGGAGTGTTGGGGAGGGGGGAGCATAGGGTCGGCATTGCTCCTGGTTGGCTGACGGTCGCCCAGGGGAGGGGGTGTATCAATAGGGAACAGTGATAAACGCCTCCCCCGAGCAGGAGGGAGAGGGGTTGTGGCAGGGAACCGAGAGCAACTCGTTAAGCCCGTCATCCCAGAGGATTAGTGGGGTTGGCTCACGAGAGGTCTCATTGAGCAGACCCCCCTTCCCTCGCCCACTCTCCCTCTCTGGCCGTCCCCCATCCATGGCCACTTGCTATTCCGCCCCCCCGTTCCTCTTCCGCGTCCTCTTCCTCTTGCCCCATCCCCTCTGGCCCGTTCTCTCTCTCTTCCTCTCCCCCCCCCCCCTGCGGCCCTGGCGCCCTCCACTTCCAGGCCCCTCCCCCCCTCACCGGCCCCCTCCCCCCGGCCCCCCCCCAAGACCCACCCGAGGCGCGACGGAGGGACGCACGAGGCGACGTCGCTGTCCGCGCGCTCGGACGTGGCCGAATGCCCGTGCTCGCCGTCGGCCTCGAGCTCCGGGACACAGCGGCGGGGAGCGGGACGGGAGGGACTCGGGGGCCGGAGGAGGGACGCGGCATCGCTCGGACGTGTGCATTTTTTTCTCAGCGGGGGTCACTGGCGTGCATTCTGGACCGTCCTGCGAAACAAAAGAAGCACGCACGACACCGGACAGTGCACAGGGAATGGACGTCCGAGCGGTGGAAAGGGTGAGTAGAAGATGGAGGAAGGAGGAGGAGGAGGATGAGGAGGAGGAGGAGGAGGCGGAGGAGGAGAAGGAGAAGGAGGAGGAGGAGGAGTGGTGACCCTCTCCGAACGCCGAAGGACGCCGAAAGAGGAGGAGGAGGAAGAGGAGGACGAGGAAGCGAGAAAGCTAGAACGCGAAGAGGAGGAGGAGGAGGAGGAGGAGGAGGAGGAGGAGGAGGGGGAGCATGGGAAGGAGGAGGAGGAGGAGGAGGAGGAGAAGGAGGAAGAGGAGGAGGGGGAGGAGGAGAAGGAGGGGGAGGAGGAGACAACGAGAAGGCGCTAGACGGCGAGGAGGGGGCGGAGGAAGAGGAGGAGGAGGAGGAGCACGGGAAGGATGAGCTCAAAGGTGAGGTGAGGGGGGGAGCGGGCGAGAAGGATGAAGAGGAGGAGGAGGAGGAGGAGATGCTCGTGGGCTTCTCTTTGCGTTGCCGCAAGAGTGGCGGCCTGCCCACTGGCAGCAGACGGCTGCTGGGGGCGGTGTGCGCCCTTCACGGCAGAGCGCTGCGACAGTCCAGCCGCCCCTGGCCTGCTGCGGCGAGAGCGGAAGCTCATGGCTCAGAGCGTGAATTACCTCCCCAGCTTTCGCTTCCAGGAAAAGCCAAGTCATACCACGCGCCTCCTCGTCAAGCGGCCTGACCAGTACAGGCCGTAGTTTGGCATCGCTTGGTATCTCTTGGAAGCGAGGGTGGTCAAAAGCGAGGTACACCTTAGGCGATGCTTAAGAAAACTTGCATTTTCGGCCAGGGTCTCGATTATTCTTAATGTTTCAATGTAAATCCTAAGATTTGAATGGAAATGTTGGTTTTTTATTCAAGTTCTGAGACTATGAATTTCTTAACCCATGATTTCTTAAGCATTTCGCAAGGTGTAGGTTTGTTTCCCCCCCTAATTGCGGGATGCAGCGGGAGGAGGCGTGGTCTCGAGAGGACCTGGGCACGCAGGGCCAGCGGCGCGTCCGGCGCGCGCCGGGCGTGGAGTGGAGACCCTTCCCCCCCATTTCGGGGGCAACGTTGGGATGATCCAGGCTCAGGGGGAGAAGCATTGGCCCACAATCAACGATTCATCGCAGACAGGGGTACACCCTAGGCGATGCTTAAGAAAACCTACGTTTTCGTCCAGAGTCTCGATTATTCTTAACTTTTCAATGTAAATTCCAACATTTTGATCGAAGTTCTGGGTTTTATTCCATTTCTGAGATTATGAATTTCTTAACCCATGATTTCTTAAGCATTTCGCAGGGTGTATGACAGCCCACCCCGCCCAGGGACGTGCGGTTTCGCTATCCGGGGCCTGTCGCCGATGTGTCGGTGATGCACAGTAGAGGCCCATGCCCTGCTTGCCGCCAGGGTGCACTGGGTTTCTTGGGTCTCGATGGTTTTGCAATGGAAAGCGTGGCTTTTGCAATGGAAAGCGTGTCGCTCCCACACCAAACGTCCGTGGACGTCCTGAGGTCTCAGGGTGTGGTTTCTTGGGGAAGGTTTCTTGTGGTCGGGCCCGAGCTGTATTCGAAAGAACGCTCGGATCTCCGGGGGGGGGGGGTGCTAGGGGAAAGATTTCGAGATGGTGGAGACGGAGGAGGAGGCGGTTCCCTCCAGGCTTTCTGCTGAACAGCTTCGCCAAATCGGACATACTTGTTGCATAGCCACATTCCAGAACGAGACGTTCCTCGTGCGCCACTCTTGCTCAACGCAAAAAAAATGAAGAGCTCCTGCGACGACGCGTGTTTGCAAATAGTTTTCTTCATCTGGTACATAGACTCCACGATTCAGGAGGCCTGCCCAACAGCCGTCACCAGCAATGGACGTCACTGCACCCGCACGGGAGTGCGTGATAGTTGGCAGAAGTGCTACCCAGGCTGAGTTTCAAAAGGACTGCAGGTGTCGGCATGCACTTTGTCGGAATTGCTGTCCTTCGCCCTGGCTGCCCCTCCACTTGAACCCGTGCCCTTACTTGTGAGCAATACAAACAAGAGAACCACGAGTAGCCATCTCTGTACCCAGGGCGATGTTGCAGCGCGCGCGCATACCTGCTGAAACCCTGCCTGTGTCGCTCGCTTTCTTGCTGGTGAGTTTCCTGCACGAGCTGCTCGGATGGGGTTCGGACGAGGAGAACCCGTCCCGGAGCTGCCGGGGACGCTCCGAGAAGGCCGCTTCGCCCGAGACATCCTCTCTGATCGCGGGCTCTTGGAGATTCTCGATTTGCCTTCGCCCGATGTCTCCTCCTGGCTTCGTCCTGGTTGGTCTTCCCCCCGGCTGGTTCCCCTGGGCCCACACGCCGACTGGGGGATCGACTGCAGAACTGATACACCCCAGATTTGATTCCCACGTCGACGCTTTAATACGAATACGTCAGCCAGTCGTAGAGCTGCGAAAGTGTTTTGCGACGTGCCTGTGGGTCCGACCAGAGCAATCAATCCTGGGGCAAACCAATTCTCAAGCAGTGGCGAAGCGTCGCGGCTTGCCTATAGCCCCACCAAACAAGGTTCTAAGAACCTCTTGTGGTTCCCACGAAATGTTCTTGGAACATTCCTGGCTGGGACTGTCTCGTTTTAGCACATCGGGTTTACATTCTAATAACATTGCTTCTGTTCTTAGAACATGTTTGTGTTCTAAGAAGAGTTCGTGGTATGACTATAGGAACGCCGGGACGGTCGGCCCCTGCTCAAAATTCTGCAGTCGATCCCCTATTCGAGCACGGCCTCGGCTCGCGGGGCCGGCGGGTCGCGCACGGCTCGGCGGACACGATCTGCGAGGACGGGGGGGGGGAACGGCGGCGGCTGGGCGGTGGCGCAGCCGGGCGAGCCCCCCGCCCAGAGGACGCCGCGCAGGCGGCGGCCCGCGTACGCGGGGACGCGGCGCCGCCGCCGCCCCCCCTGAGCGCACCCCCCCCTGCCCCTCCCCTGTCCCTCCCCTCCCTCCTCTCCCTCCCTCGTGTCCCTCTTCCTCCCTCCCTCGCCTTTCCCCCCCCCCCCCCCCCCCCTTGTTCCCCCCTCCCTTTCCTTTCTGTCCCCTCCTCCTCCCCTCCGCGCCCTCTCTCATCCCTCCCTCCTCTCTGTCCTCCCTTCCCTCCCTGCTTTCTGTCCTTCCCTCCATGCCTCCTCCCTCTTGTCCGGCCCGTCCTCCCTCCCCCCCTTTTGCCCCTCCCCTCCCTCCCTCCCGCCCGCCCCTTCCCCCCTTCTTTCCCTGCCCGTCCATGCCTCTCACCACGGACCAGGCGTCAGAGGATCCATACCGCGGCCCTTGACTAATTGTTCCTCCCTTTTTCCCGGAAAGGACTGCGGCCCAGTACAGTGCCGTTTTTATTACATGCTCCGCGTGCGGGTACTAAAAGCAACGATGAGTTAATGCATCAATCTATTCATATATTGATCATGTATTCAAATTCCAATGTCAAACAAAAATCCCATGTATTAAACATTGCCCTGTAATCTCTTTTAGCTGTTCCCCGGCCTCGACTCGAGGTTGGCCGGCGAATTGAATCTGCGGCAGATATCGAGGTCGAGGTGGGCCAGCGATCTATTGTTCGATGATGTACCAAGCGAAGCGCTGGTTTTGACATTCTGATGGATAAAGCACGCGGTAAAGTACGCATTTTCGTTTGTTGCGAAGGGTTCGAGCGAAACGCTTGCTTTGCATTATCTGTTGAGGATGTCTCAAGCGAAACGTTTGTTTTGCGCTATAGTTCGTTCCTCTCCTGGGACCAGAATTCAAAGGATCTCTCTGGTGAAATGCTTTTTTTTCAGGTGCCCAGTACTTGAGGATGCCTCGAGCGAGACGCTTGGTTTCCCGCCTCCAGGTTGCCCAGGCAGATGTCTAACATCAGGATTTGCTGAGGATGTCTCGTCTCGTCTCGCTTCGGAACTGAGTCGGATTTTGATCTCGAGCTGATTGTCATCGAGAACTAAGGAACACCTAACACTAACAACATGACGAAGGCGAGGCCTCACTTAGGTCCCCGTCTTCGCAGTAGGGATCACACATCTGGGCGGTTTGGTCTGATGCATCAGCAGCACTCTATCCCTAATGCATTTGGTCCTTCTAAAGGTCCCCTCTCAAAGGGTTCGGGGTATTCTGGTTATCACTGAAGGATCGCCCAACACCTTTCGATAGCAACCAGCTCTGGGCCAATTATGCGCTCAGGCAGCTGGAGCTCAAGGTCCAGATCAGTTCGGTCAGGATTCGGATGCTCAGGGAGACTGGATCCACAACGCTCTAGAGCACAACGCCTTTTATCGCGCATTGACGCGTCTACTGTTAGCAAGGCACATCGCAGCGCAATATGTGGCATGGCGCATTACGATTCATAGTTTCAGCATTCGAGTTGCCCGTCGCTTTGGCAGGTGTCTTGGCAGCGCAGCCACGCCTCGGAGTTCTAAAAAATTCTTCGGGCGCGAAGCGCACGCGGCGTCATCACATTCTCTCGTTGTGATTCTCCGAGTGCTCTGTCTACTGTATGTTCCGCGCTCTGTCTGTCCACGCACCGCCTGGTGTACGACTCGGGGAGGGAGGAGTGTCGGAAACTGGCGCCTATTCATCGCCAGTGGCGGGCGGCTTCTCAATCCCAGAACTTTTGTGAGGGTCGGGGACGACGTCGGGGTGGTGTGGTGTATACTTGTCTCCCCGTGTCCCCAGGGAAACAACGAAGAATGTATACACCAGGATCCCATATACACCAGGATCCGCTTTCCTGTGCGAGATTCAGTGTGAGGCCAGAAAAAGGGGTCGGTGTATAGAGTTCGGTTCCCTAGAGTCGTCGAGAATGCCTGCCCACGCCGCGTCGAGTCAGGGGCACCAGGGCCGGCCCGCTGCTCAAGGCGGCTACGACCCCATGGAGTTTGACTGACAGGGGGTTGGAGGTCGCAGGCCGACGCTATGTTTTATGTCGCGCATGTCCTCCTACGGGGGGAACGTACAGCAAGTAGTCAAAACATAGTCAGGGGACAATGGTTCCATCATGTTTGCGTGTTTTGTTGTAGCATTTGTTGGCTATGTTTTATTTCCCCTCCAAAGAATGTCCAAACACAGTCAGGGGATTATGCTTCTTGAATGTTTGATCATTTTTGGATTATTTCTGGACTATCTTTAAATTTTCCTTCAAATCTGCATCTAGGGGGACACGCCCGACCTAACACTAAATGTGGAACCGTTCGCGGCTGGGCAGATGGGCCCTCCGCAAGGGCGGACCGCTATCGACGAGCCACACTGCAGTGGAAACCCACGCGAAAAAAACACCCGGTTTGCCTCCAGGGTGAGGCACGTGAGGAGGAAAAGGTACCCATACCTCTACCCTCCCCTCGTTTTCCCCTTTTTGGGCCTCCTGGGCCTCCGTCGTCGCCACCGCTGGATTCGCCTGGAAATCCTAGTCTGAACGCACCCCAGGAGAGGTCCGGGGAGTAGCGGTATCGGTACCTTTTGGTGTCCCCAGAGGCGATCGTTTTTTCATTCCTTGTTTCGTCGATCGGCGCGGGCCCTCGCCCACCCCCACCCCCTTGCCCTCCCTCATGGAGTAGATCTTGGCTGTTTTGGGCGCCTGTTTCGGGCAGGTGGGTCTCCCTCCCCATTGGGGCGCACTGTCGCAAACAGACGCGCTAAGCAGAGGTCCGGAGCCAGACCACCCCTTCCCCTCCCCCCTCTCTTCGCTCAATGTCGAAACGCCGAATAAAAACACGCTCACACGGGTGACCTGTGTTTATTGTGTTTCGATGGTTCTGCTATGGACGGCGTGACGTTCCCACACCAAAAGTCAATGGACGGGCCGTGGTCTCAGAATTGGGTATCTTGTGGAAGGTTTCTTGTGGCTGAGCTCCTACTGCATTTCCTCGCAGATCGGAAATCCAGATCATCCACCAACGGCCACGCATTCGATGACATCCAGCCCAGGTTGGCTCTGGGTTAATCATTCAACTCCTGCGTCATCCCATAACGGTGCGCCGTGGAGCATTGTACGCAAGCAGCTCGAATGGAGATTGTGCGCCTCCTTGAGGTGGGCAGTGTACATCACCCGGCCATATATCAGAGGTCCGTGCAGGAGGGGATTCTCTTCCGCCGACAGGGGCCCCAATCTGCTCGAGGTGAAGCCTTCAGGCCGACGCGACTTGGCCTGGCTTACGCGGCAAAGCCGCACGGGCTGAGGCTCGACAGAGTCGGCGGGCACATCCGTCCAGATTGGTGCCTCTTCTCAAGGGGGGAAGACACCGTGACCCGATGATTGGCGTTCACTGTACGGCCCTGGGCGTTTACTAGACGGCCATGCCCTGTTCGATTCCCTTCTGTGGGTGCGTTTACTACACGGCTTCGCGTTTCGGGGTGATTCTTTTGGGGGTGGTTGTTCTTCCTCCCCCCTCGCAGGATCCACGTGTTCATCCTGGTGCATGGCTTCAAGGGCTGCTCCTTCGACATGCGCCTTATCAAGATCGGCGACGAGCGAGGGGGGGAAGTGAGAAGGGGCGGGCCTTCTCAGAAGGCTCGGAAGTCCCCCGGGCTTCTGCAAAGTCTTCTGAGCCTTTCCCGGAGATAGAACAACTTTTCAGATTGCGCGAGGGCTTCCGAGAAGTCCCGCCGCCTTCTGAGAAGGCCTTTCCTGAAGAAGCAACACGCGGCAAAAAACATCAATGTGTGACGGTCCGCGCGGATTTCTTGGATCTGAGCTGGGCCCCCCTCGGCGCGCGGAGCGTGCCGGGGGGCGACGCCGGACGCGCCGCCAGGGGGGCCCAGGGCAGATCCACGAAATCCGCGCGGAGTTCCACAAGTTTACGTCCATGCCGTGCTTTTCGGCTTCGAGGAACTGCGGTCGGGAATCGTACCCGCGGGGGGCGGCGCCAGACGCGCCGCCAGGGGGCCTGGGGCAGATCCCAGAACTCCGAGAGGAGCGTGGGAAGTTTATGTTTGTGCCGCTTTTGCTCCGTGGACATTCTTTGGCCAGTTTGGGCGGCCTGAGCTGTGTGTGTACCGTGCTCGGTTCCCCTGGTAAGAAGATCGCATCCTACGACGCAAGTTCATTCGTGAGGCAAGTGACCTGCAGGTCCCCTAGCACGCCTAACCAATGGGCTTTCCAGAGAGGTGCGGAGGCCGCCCTCGACAGCAGCGGGCGCAGTCGGCAAGGGTGCCATCGATGGCGCGAAGTTATTCGCGCTTCGCGCTTCGGCTCCGATATCCCTCCTCGTCCTCCCCTTCTCCCCTGGGAGGCGGCGCGAGAGCGCGACGTTGTTCGCACCCCTCGCGCGTCGCGCCGCGCGACGCGCGAAGCCGGGAGTCCCTGGTCCGTGGACCGCTCCTCCTCGGCCTTCCCCCCCCCCCGCGCTCGCCGCCGACGAGAGCTGCGTCTCGGCGCTCTTCCCCTCGGCCCTCTGCCTCTGCTCCGAGGCGGCCCGCCCCGGCCCGGGGGGCCTCCCGGTGGGCAGGGGCCGCCGGGGAGGCCCGCGGGAGGGAGCGGCGGGGGAGAGGCGCCAGCGGCAGCCGCGGGGGGGCCGACGCTGCCGGCGCCGCTGTCCAAGGGCGCCCTCGAGGGCGCGAAGTTCTTCGCGCCTCGCGCTGCGGCTCCGCTGTCCCTCCTCGTCCTCCCCTGCTCCCATGGGAGGCTCGGGCCGGACGAAAGGGGGGGGGGTTGGGGAAAGGGGGGGTTACGAAATCTGCTGCATGCAGCTGGTTTCGGCCCCACCGAGGGGCCCACTCCTCGATACATCGTCGCCTCTGGCGCCGGGAGGCGCCGGGGAAATCAGCTGCGTGAGCTGATTCTCAATACCCCCCGTTGCTATCCCCCGCTTTCGCCCGACCCCAGAGGCGGCGCGAGAGCGCGACGTTGTTCGCACCCTTCGCGCTCCGCGCCGCGCGAAGCGCGAAGATTCAGGAGGGGGAAAAACACACAGACACAATTCATCGTTGATTCCTAAGAAAATATAGGAAAATATGGGAATTGGGCGGGAAGACAAAAACCCAGAAAATATGTGAAAATATTGGGAATCTTTTTATTTGTGTATTTATTTGTGCGTCCCAGGGCCCCTTCAAAGTTGGGAGCCCTTGGCCAGCGACCGCCGCGGGGGGGCGGAGGCTGCCAGCGCCGCTGTCTCTGCGGAGCCGGGCGCCGCTCCGCGAGGCCCCGCCGGAGGGGGAGAGCAAAAGCCGACCCCTCGGCCGACTCCATCGGGAGCCTCGAGGCAGGGATCAGTGCAGAAGACCTGCGTTGCAGTTTTTCTTTTCCTGCATTGCAGCTTCTTTTCCTGCATTGCAGTTTTTGGTTTCCTGCTAACCCTGGCCGGACGAAAGGGTTTTTTTGGGAAAGGGGGGGTTACGAAATTTGCTGCATGCAGCTGGTTTCGGCCCCACCGAGCTAGGGGCCCATCACTCGATGCACAGGCGCGTCCCGGCGCTGGGAGGCGCCGGGAAAATCAGCTACGTGAGCTGATTCTCAAACCTCCCGTTGCTATCCCCCCCTTTCGCCCGACCCGAGCGACGGGGGGAGGGTTGGCGGAGAGGCACCCGGCTGGGCGCGAGAGCCCCCTCCGCCCGTGCGTGGTACGTCCCTGCAGGCTCCTCTGGCGTGCCTGCGTTCCGCGGGGGGGCGCCGGCGTCCCCCGGCGCTGCAGCCGCTCGAGTCGCCACGCACCAAGCCCCCGCAGCCCAATCCGAGACCCGCAATTTTCAGGAGGGAAGAAAGCACACACACAAAGAGTAGTCGATTCCCCAGAAAGTGTGGGAGACTATGGGAAGTTGGGGGGAGACAAGAACCCAGAACATATGGGAAAATATGGGGAATATTTTTATTTGTGTGTATTTATTTGTGTGTCCCAGGTCCCCTTCAAATTTGCCCTCCATTTCCAGGAGGGGGGGTCGGGGAACGTTGAAAAACAACATGGAACCCGTACCCTCCCCAACCCGAAGTTCGGGTGTCTTCGGCTTGGGTTTCGGGTGGTCTGGTAGGTAGTCAGCCGCGGAAGGGGGAGGCAGTCAAGGTGGCAACGATAGTCAGGCGATCGCAAACATGAATCCATTGGGCATTGGGCAGATCGGTCAGTGGAGCCCAGGCAACGCCAGTTAGGATAGGGATCGGTGACACGATGCTCATTGGACGATCTGGATATTTCAGGCGATGGCAAACATGGATCTGGGGGCGTGGATTAGCGTCGGGTTCCGTTTTCACTGGAAATCGCGGATTTCCGCCGCCGAGCGAGGCGGCACCGGCCGCTTTTTGGGGAGGACACCTCCCCCGATGCATGGGTTTGGCGACCGCGCTCCAAGTCCATGGATCGCTAATCCGTGCTTGCGCGCCCCCGAGATAGGAGGGATGTGCATAGGGGGAGATGCATCGACCCCCAATCGCCCATGTGTTGCCGAGGGGGGCCCGATAGCCCCAGCCTGCCCAGGAAGGTGCGGAATCACTGTCGGGGTCGGTCCTATCGCCGATCTGTTGGCGATGTGTATGCGATTCCAGGTCGATGTTTCCCCCCCCCCCCCCCCCCCTTTGCCTATCCTCCCTTATCGCTGCCCCTCAGGAAGTCGAGGTGGAGGAGAGCAGTCAGGAGGGAACAAACTAAGAATCGCAGACAAAAAGAACTGTCGATTCCCTGGGAAGGATTGGAACATATGGGATGTGGGGGGGGAGACGAAATTCTGGAACATATGGAAGATGTGGGGAATCCAGGGTTTTGCGTCAGTTTATTCGCAGGGGTCGGCCTGAACGGTGTTTTGGCGATTACGTGAGCCGTCTTCGTTTCGATATCGTTTTGCAGCAGAGGCGAACTGGAGACAACAATTTGCGAAAACGAAAACAGAACGACAACAAACAACACGGTTCAGGTCGATCCTTTTTTATTCGTGGGTCCTTGGGCCCCTTTCAGTTCGGTAGCAAATCATGGGAGCCTGGTATACCCTCTGAGTTCCGTCTTCAGCGTCGATTAGCTTCGATTAACGCCGATTCGGGTCTGGGAGTCGATGAGCTGACGCTGATTTAGCGTCGGTGTGCGTCGATCCCGCGTCGATCAGCGACGACTGGCGCCGATTAGCGTCGACACGCAAACGCCGACAAGATGGTACGGGAGGGGCCCTGAAGAAGGAACCCTTTTCGTTGGGGAGGGGCTCCGCGTGCCTTAAGTGTTTCACAGCTTGCCTCAGGTGTTCCTCAGGTTTTCGATCGGAAATCGAAGTTTAACTTGTGGAAAAAAGGGGCCTCGTTCCTTATTTAGGGTTCCTTAGGTCAAGGCCCCGACTGTACGGGAGGCTCTCATGAGTTGCCGCCGACGTTAAGGTCGTTCCCGGTGTACTCGTGCATCCCTGGGCCCCTTCAGAGCGGAGGGAGTGCCCACGGCTCCTGTCCGCCCAGAGGCTTTCCAGCCGCGCCGCTCGCGGCCCAGTCCAGGACGACAGAGCTGTGCTGCACCCCACGTGAGGAGGAGGAGGGGGAGGAGGAGGAGGACGAGGAGGAGCACGAGGAGGAGGAGGAGGAGGAGGAGGAGGAGGAGGAGGGGGAGGAGGAGGAGGGGGGAGGAGGAGGGGGAGGAGAAGGAGGACGAGGAGGAGCACGAGGAGGAGCACGAGGAGGAGGAGGAGGAGGAGATGTTATAGTATCGGGAGTATAGCTCGCGCGCCGTTGCCTTTGGCCCAAGGCACGCGCGCCCGATTTGCCCGGACATTGCTTGTGTTCGCTATGTGCTGGAAAGATCATTACATCGATCTTATCCTATCCTATCCGTCCATTCCTCTTACTGAACCACCTCAGTACGATACCGGACGCTATTTGCCATCCGCTTCCCATGGAATCGGATGCTATTTGAGTTACCAGGCTCACTTTCGACTTGGTAGCGGAGCTGGCCGCACTCTCGTGTGGTCAGCTCTTGCTCTTCTCATCCTCATACTCTTCGGCACGATCCTCGTGACCACCTACCACCCTTCGCTACCACTCCCAGTACGTTTACGAGGATCTGTCCAAGAGCAAGAAGCAACACGAGAGGTACGACGTCTAGACAACAACGTTGGTACCATATACGCTTCATCACTGCGCTACTACCAACCGCTCGGCAACGAGCCAAAAGCGCAATACTTGAAGCATGGGCGGAGAGATCCGCCAGATAGAGCGCCTCGGAGACTCAACAAGGCGCTACCCCAGCGCGGCAACGCGCCTAATAACCACCCCTATCTACACAGCCTTGGGCTGGTTATATTCGCTATCATATGGTTCGCGCTGGGGGCAGCAATCGGACACATGCGCCGCGGAGAAAACAGCACCGATGGGCAAACACATGGCCCATACTGGGACCCTCAAGGCAACGTACCTTTTCGCGAGTACGTTTATGAGGTCAACGCATGGCTCAACGTCACTAGCGGACGTATGACGCCACAGGCCCAAGCGGCCGCCATACAACGCGGCCTAGGTGGCCTAGCGAGGACACTCGCCATGAGGGTACCACCTGACATTATAAACTATGGTGCTGACATCGATGGGGTCCACACAGACCCCCTGACCTACATCATGTTCCTCCTGAGCATGAAGTTCGGGCGCCTGGAAGATGAGCGCCAGCTCACTTCCGGCACACAGCTCATCGACTTCCATGTGCCTCACGGAAAACGAATCGATGTCACTCTAACCCGATTCGAAATGGCCCGACTTGAGGCACAGTCGGTGGGATTCGACCTTCCCAACTTCCAGTTACTAACCACGATCCTGTTCCGCGCTTTAGGCGTCGGCAACCAGCGAGCCATGCAACTCTTACAGCCACTCAATCATCAAATGCCCCGAACTCAACAACAGTATGATGAGTTGCCGGAGAGGATGCGTTCGATAGGCCACCTATCAGAACGGTCTCCTGGTAATATAGGATCTGTGTTTCGAAGGGAAGGGGATCTGGTGGTGGAAATTTCTACATTACCTTAACCACTGAAGCCCAGCCTTGAAACGGGCCCTCAAGCATATGGGCCGACGATCCTGGAGAATCTACTGCTTCATTAGCAGGGGATCGACCACAACCAAGTTGGGCAACCAGCCCTCCTTCCAGAGAACCTCAACCACACCGTTCTCTGTGGGGTGAATCAAACCCCCTTACCGACGGCGTGTCCACCTACTTGGGAGACGATGATTTCGACTCCGGCACCGACACTGATACTGCGTCAGCCGACGGTGTTGAAGCTTTAGACTGGTCAGATATTTTGAATATGGAAACTGACAATCAGCGTGCTGAACACCTATTTTGGTTATTACAACAGGCGAAACGGAGGTGGAGGAGGTTCACGCGAAAACCAGTGCGACGTGTTAGGAGGAGGATACGGAGGAGCTTCAAAGGAAGATGTAGAGGCAAGCGGGGCCGTCGGAGGTTGAACGGACGAGGCGTCGCGGCATTCCTCCAGAGGCTCTCGGATGAACAGTATGATGAGATATTCTTCGGGGGAAAGGGCCGTGGCAAAGGCCGTAGAGAGACCTCAGGAAAAGGCAAAGGTAGGCGGGGGAACCCGCGAGGTAGAGACGGCCAGGTTCTAAAGTGCCATGAGTGTGATAGTACCGACCATCTTGTGAGAGATTGTCCAGCGAAGGGAAATGGAAAGGGCAGATCGACCGAAGTCCATTTTGGCTCAAGTGAACCATTCATCGAATATCTGAGCCTCCAGGATTTTGAGGCCATGGAACGGATATTTTACACTTGGGCCAGTTGCATGGACAACGTCGACGAGCTCGAGGCGCATGGTCATGGATTGTACGCGTACTACCTCGAGTACGTCCGCAGGTTCGTTGTTGGCAACAACGAGCTCACCCCGTGGATCACGGTACGCTGGGAAACCAGCCTTTGTCTTTCTTCGACTGGATGTTCGGGAACCCAGGCAACATCATGGCCTACGAAAGCAGTGACGAGGACATCACTGTTGAGGCCTCGCCTTCCGAGGTTGACCGCAACCTCCAACCTCCACCTGAACTCCCGCCTGGAAACAGGCCTATCTATCCCCGAAATAATGATGAACTTATAGAAATGGAGTCTCAAGCGTTCGTTCAAGCTTTCATTGCAGGCGCACCAGAGGTCCCATTTGTACCCCCTGGTTCGCTTGCTCCAGGCGAGTACGGACCACGCACACTACTGCAAACCATCATGGGGATGCACGAGGTATTGACCATCGCATATCCCGAGAGTCAAGAAAGCATCGAAGCTGGCATCATCATGCTGCAGGACACTGACGCCTGCGACGACTCGGAGTTAGTGTTGGCAGCTTTGACCCTCATCGACAGCGTGCACCCTGAGGACGTGCAGAGGCATGTGTGGTACTCCCGAGGGAGATGGCGCGATGCCCTTGAAAGGGCCATCGCCATGCGCGGCCAGGCTCTTCCTCCGCCAGGATGGGGTCTCCAGGCGGCGGGACCATGGCCAAATAACGCTGCCATGCGCAACATTGCTGGGCAGCCTGTGCTCGGCAACGAGCCTGAGCCGACAACCGTGCCGCCTACCCCGGGACAGCCGAGCGACGCACAGACGCCGGCTATGCAGGGAAACCTGCCTGTCCCGGCTGCGCCAATGGCCATCATCATTGGTAGTTCTACATCAGAAGAAGAAGAGGGCGATGGTTGCGGGCTAGGCGAGGATGAAGCCACAATCCTCATGATGGAAGTCAACGGTGAGGTAGAGGTGGACTTTGATCCTGACGAGCCTGAAGCACCATCACCATCGGCACAAGCGCCATTTGCGCCGAGCTCCAGCCAGCAGGGAAACCCGCCTTCACTAGCCGATCCACCTGGGATCGCACAGGAGCCTCCGCCGGCGCCTCCGCCGGCTTCTACTCAGGCTGCTTCGGCAGCCTCTTCTGATGAGAATGCTGGAAGGTCTCGTTCCCATCCGCGCGTCAGAGGAGAGCCACGTCCTCAGGCTCGGCTTCCCCGTGAGTGGAGGCAAGCTGGCCCAAAGGAACACGCTCTCAGGTGAGGAGGCGAACTACTGCCGCACAGTGATCCAAGACGCCGTAAAGGGGAGCATTCGGCCTTCGGCAAGGGCAACCCTGCCTATAGGGACGCTCAGGGTAAGGCCATCCGCGGAGGCTATCAAATTGCAACAGACATCCGCCGCCCTGAAATTGAAGAAGTGCGGCCACAGCTGCGAAACGTTATCGCGGCTCGCAAGTTGCATAGGCCTCAAGCAGCGCGTGGACCATGTTCCGAGCCGTTCCAGAACCACAGGCCGGGATGCCCTGTAGGAAACAATGAAGGTCTGAGCCCGAACAGGGGCAACACCCCTCATAAGGAGGGCGTCCATCCGCCACTGATCCCGATGACACAGGACGAGATCGCAGAGGTCAATCGTCGTCTCGGGATCGTGGGTCACTTGGAGCCGAAAGATGAAGAGGATAAGCCTCCTCCGGTTCCAAGGGGAGGACTGGTGCCCATGACCCAGGAAGAAAGAGACGCGCTCTTTAATCTTCCTGGAATGCGAGGAAACTCGCCCGGCGTTTCCAGCCAGTCCCAACAACCAGAATCGACATCTAAGGATGAACAGAAGGTCCAGCGAGTTGCGGCGGATGAGGAACGCATGCGGATAGCAGAAGAACGCGCACGCGAGGCAACTCGCCAAATGCTGTTGGACTCCAAAAAGATTTACATGAAGGGGGCTAAGAACCCCCCGCTCCCACTACAATCGAAGGCTAAGAGTGAAACTCCAGCACCGAAGTCGTCTTCGGACGTGAGACCGAAAGCACGCTCTGAGGATCCTGGGCCAGATGTGCAGATGGAGGCGCCTCGCTCTGAAACTCCGAGATCGCCGATTGGCGCAACTCCAGCACAAGTATCTGAGCCCAAGCAGCAACCTCAGGACCCTGTGGAGGAACGGAGACGCCCGCCTAGTCGTAGCAGTTCCATTGCCAAGAAGGCGGCTGCTTTCGAGCGCACAGGGTATGCCCCTGCGCCAGCTTCGCCTGCGGCGGCCCGTTCCACAAGGTCCGACGAAGGTGCTATGTCTAGGGGCAACTGGGTGCCGACGATTAGGGGTAGCGCCAGTCGCGGATCACCGCGGGGAAACCCGCCAGGCGCTGCTGCTGCAGCTTCCTCCTCGTCAGGAGCCGCAGCCTCTTCAGCGACAGAGGCTCCTGTGCGGGGAAACCCGCCCGTGGATCAGCTGCACCACCCAGGAGACACGTCCTTCACCAGTGGGACTTCGAGTGTGATCAGGGATAGACTTGCTCTGCGGAAGCTCCCACCGATACGCTCGGTGGATGAGGGATTCATGCGTAAATGCAGGCAAGACAACATTATCCCGAGATCCAATCACACCCTCAAACAACTGAGCAAAGCTCTCAGTAGGATATGCAGACATGCGCCGGACAGAGCTCATGATCCTGTGTGGGATCTGGCTACATTCGATGATCATGATGGCTGGATTAACCTCGTAGAGCTCGTGAATAAGTATCCATGGAAAACCGGGCGATCGAGGCATGATGGGTACAATCCTAAACATGACGAGGCCAAGGTCATCACCGCGAACCTATATGGCCGATCGGTGGACCAGCTGGCGGCCATCGTGATGGAAGTGGCCCATGTCCGTGAAACAGACGGTGAAGAAAAACAACGCCTTCAGTTCAAGGTGTTAATGCGGGACTCCGGCGAGCCCGAGATCTTCATCCGCTCCTCTCAGGGGCATTCATGGACATTGAAAGCTCCATGGTCGCTGTACAATTATATTGTACTGTGCGACCAGCCTGCCGGGAGACCGGCCCCGTACCCCGAGGTCGCCATGCATGGCACTCGGTGGAATGCCTTCGAAGGCATTATGTGGCACGGCCTGTCCTGTAGACCCGAGCACAACACGAAGAAACAGGGGGCAGGCCGGTCGCACATCCACTTCGTGCCGACGGTCCGCCGTCGTGCCGTGAACAGTGGGTGGGACCCAGAATCTGACATTATCATCTTCGTAGATTGGCACAAGGCCATGCAAGATGGTATAAAGTTCTGTTGGTCTGATAACGGAGTCCTCTTGTCCGAGGGAAATAATGGTATCATAGAACCTTACTGCATTTCCCATGTAGAGGACCTTGCCACGGGGAAGCACTGGCGCAATCCAGAGTACCTGGGGGATCGCCGGGTGCGTGTTCCCCCCGCCGTGCTTTCGAACCCTGGCAGGTGGGCTGACGTTGGCAGTGCCAGCGTCAAATACCAGTGGTCCCGAAACCAAGAGGGCGTCGACCCTCCCATGGTCTACCTCCACAGGGAGGTTGGGGACCACTACAGCCCTGCCACGCTGGGAAACCAGCCTGAGGTCCACCATATCTTCATGATCACCGAGAGCGAGGCCGGGAGCGCGGCACCAAGCCGTGCCCCAAGCCAAGGGCCTAGCGCCATATCTTGGCAGGCCATCAGCACCTCGGACCTGGACCAGATAGCGGCCGCTCTGAACCCTGAACAGGTGGAGCAATTGGCGGACAGGTTATACCAACAAGACCCCTGGGCCGCTGGCCAGGGAGCAATGTCCGCCATGGCGACGCGAAATCGTCAGGCCATGCAGGGAAACCTGCTTATAAATGGACTCAGAAATGAGATGCCTGAGCCGCAGGGAGACCCGCAGACGTTCGGCCGCATCTTTGGAGAGCCTGCTCGATTCGAGCAGATGCATGGTAGCCCCTCGCCAAGTATGCACACACCGAGGGGCATGACCCCAATGGCGACGCCACCTGCACAGTCTCCGTTCGGGACTCCTGGTCGCCCTGCCACGAGTGGCACCCTCATGGAGAGGATCGCAGCGGCTAGGGCTGAGCATGGTACAGCTCTCCTGAACATGATGCCGCCTGGCACTCCAACGAGTCAGCAGGGAAACCTGCCCGGCACCCCAGGCCATTCACGACCGTTTGCTGGTCATACCTCTGCCGCTGGTGTGCCTGAAGACTACCGTGCGAGGGTGGCGGCCGCTGTGCAGCAGGTGCAGAGCCATAATCTGCCTCACCCAAGTGGTCAGAGGTGGAGGCCGGCCTGGTCCTGGGAGCCTGAGGGTCCCAATCCAAGGGATCCTGATCGGCAACGAGCCTTCATCCCAGCCTTCAATGCTCACCCGAGCATGGCCCAGGGCCAGAGACCACCGCCAGCACACGTGAATCCGCCACTGTACCCAGATGGGTCTAGAGTCCCGAACAAGTTTGTGCGTGAAATGGCGGATCAGTTCCACAGCCTGACTGACGTGCGCTGTAGTGATCAGTCCATGTATCCGCACATGGCCTTTATGCCTGCGCCGACGACGCCAGATGTGGCTGTCCAACCTACTGCCCATTCGATATCGTATGGCAGTAGAGGTGTGCCTGATTATATCAGGCAGACATGCCACACTCAACAGGCATGCTTTAGGCGCAGACAGGCCGTGCAGAACGTGCGCGATCATTCGCGTGCAGCCGCGCTTGAGGTTGTGAGGAACAGAGGCTCACCATTGCGAGGAAACTCGCCTGCTGTGACGCCTACAGCCTCCGCGCCAGCAGCCCCTCCAGCTGTGGCTGCCGGAGTGCCGAAGGTGCTGGATCCATCGGTGGATCCCCCAGCAGCCTTCATGCCCTCCGAGACGGTCTTGGAGAGACAGCGGCGGGTATATCCCAGAGCAGCAGATGTGGAAGTTTTCGCTGGGATGGAAGATGCCTGCGCGGTATGCCTCGAAGAATTTCAGCCCAGGGAAAGTGTTTATCGTTTGAGGTGTATTCACTTATTCCATGAGGGGTGCTGGAATTCAAACGTGGTGGGCCATGTCGCAAATCAGCGCGAGGGAGATCCTCAGCAGCCACCGTGTGCTATCTGCCGAGCACCTGGCATCATAGCGTCATCATTCCCGTGGACCGGCTCCTTCATTCAGACTCCTGAGCAAGCAGCGAGAGAGCTGCGGGAGTTGAGGAGCATGGTTGAGGAGATGACAGCCAGGATGCTAGATAGGCAGACAGCTCAGCCCCAGCAGCAGGGAAACCTGCCAGAGGAAGTGAGGTCGCCGATGAAGACGGGATATTTCGATCAGCTTATCCCGATGACGGCGCCTCAGCAGGGAAACCTGCCTAACACTCTTCAGATGTCTCCTCAGAGTGGGGGCGGGGCAGAGATGGCACTGGACCCTGATCAGCTGCGTGAGTTGCGTGTTCGGCATTTCCAAAATCATATGGATAATGCGCACGCAACTTTATGCTGGACGCCGACAATCCTGAGACTGATGGTGCGTCGTTTGACCTCTCAGATTCCTCAGTGGCAACAGCAGCAACAGCAGCCAGGGCCGTTGACATCACAGCGACGAACGAGGAGTTCGAGGAGTGGCTGCAGTACAGGGATCACCTCACGAATGAGGGATTGCAGGATCTTGCCCTTCACTCGTATCTGACGCTGACGAGACGCACGACCCGCGAGCAGTATAAGAGCATACGTGATGAGTATGCCAATGGCGGGAGGAGCGTGGCGATCATGTTCAGCACGTGTCGTACTTCCAGTGCATCGACCTGGTACGTATGGCCGAAGGCAGGCCGTATGCCAGCGTCATGCGGGGTAACCCGCCAGGGAGTACAATTGACTTGCGGGGAAACCCGCCAAACAGCACAGCCGACACTTCAGAAACGGTGCACATCAGGCAGCCGAGTAAGGCGTTCTTGGACGATGGCGGGAACTCTATCCTCATCGATGTAGGCTCGAAGATCAACATCATGGGTGAAAACACGAGCCGCAAGTTCGTCCAGGCTGCTGAGGCACACGGCCGTACTTGTACGTTCGAGCCCCGCTCTCGTTTGAACATCAACGGAGTGGGAGAAGGGTCGGCCCCAGCGGATACCGTAGGCACATTCAGCATTGCCTGCGAGTACTAGGGGTCGACCCAGCTCGATTCGTACAAGACGAACATTGTGTCAGGCTGTGGCAAAGACCTGCCGGCCATCCTAGGCCTCGATAGTATGCAGGACAAACGCACGATCATTGTGCTTGAACGAGGCCAGGAGAAGCTGATATTCCCTGGGAAGGGGCAGGTCAAGATGGAGCTCCCCGAGGGCTCCAAGATCATGCCGACGACGAAGTTGCCGTCAGGGCATCTGTCGATCAGGTGTGATCGTTTTGGAGCTGCGGGGCAACCCGCCTCGAGCTCAAGCAGCACGTCATTCCAGACGGTGCTGACGGGCGAGCCGACCCCGGCGCAGGAGCGCGAGCAATTGCAGGGAAACCTGCCTCAGGGGTTGATGGAGACGCTCGCCAAGGCCACTATGCGAGGCGACAGCATCGACGATCTTGAAACGTTCGATTGCTTCGTTGCCAGGACACTGGCCCAGCATGGTGGAAGTGTACCCATGGACGCTGTACGGTCCCGCCGGAAGATAGTGATGGGGTACACTAACCGTGAGCTGCAGACAGTCAGCGACGCGAGGTCCAAACGGCGTGCTGAAACAGCTGATGGATAATCCATCCATGCTGACAGCATTTGCGGAGCAATCCGCCTCTGAGGCCACGGCGCGCTGCAGCGCTGAGCTCCAGCATCTGAGGGAAGCCCAGATGCTGGCAGACATTGCAGGCACATTTTCTTTATCTTGAAATGGCAGGGCGACGTCGCCCCCTCGTCGTCTTGCCTGTTGGCCGAAAAGCCGGGGGGTAACAAGGACAGCGGGGTAACCTGCCTTAGTAAGAGGGCTTTTGTCATTGAAGATACGAGAGAGGCTTGCGCCGACCTCCGCACCCGAGGTTATATCTGTGATCGTATTTCCCACAATGAGCTCATGACGAGCGTGGGCCCAGTTTACCTGGGTGCGGTGATCAGTGGAGATTACACTCTCATATGGATTAGTACCCCGGGTGACTGGTATGTACGAACTCCAGGAAAGAGAGTGGCCCCACATTGGTCACGTATCCAGAACCCTTTGATAAAAGCCAGGAAGCTCCGCATGCAAAATCATAATATTTGGTCCCCCAGGATATGTTTGGAAGTTATCTCCAGTACGTGATATCCTGGAAGATCTTAAGTTGTCAGTGATACGGATGCGTTTGTGTAATTTCGGTATCCGGTTCACTATGCAAGACAGTGCACCGAGTGGTACTTATATGCAGGTAGCGACATCAATACCGATTAGCTCGAAACTGTGGGCATGTACATGCAAACAGGCGATACCACAACATGTGTTGGATTGGTATGGTCATACGGTACGGCATGCTGAATGGCGAGCTCAGACACGTACTACACTCATCCGTCACCTGAACGACAAAATCCTGGGAAGCACCACCACGCACGGAAACGTGCCAATATATCTGAACACCTATACACGCACGGACCATAACATCCATCACTACGTGACGACCAACAAAAGAGGACCGAAATGGTCTGATGTTATCCGGCGTGTAACGATTAACCTGGATACCAATGCGGTTATTCAGGTTATCTCAGTCGCCGATTAACCAACAGGGTATGATTGGCATGCACCACTACCTGCAGGGGTTGCCAACATCAGCACTCGGTTGTATTGGCAACCCGAGGAACCGGTCTTGCTCGGAAACGAGCCGACTCAATCACCACAGAAACCTCGACGCGTCATCATAGATGACTGTTCTCTCCCCCTCCCGACTCTGGCGATTGACGCATGTACCCACTCAACCACGACAATGGGCACACAGACCGGCGAACAAAACGAGCAAGTCTTACCTGCAGAATCGCGTATCAAGCAGAAGGGAAGGCTCAAAGCCGGAAAGGAAGCAGGCATCAAGCCTCGTCGCATTAAAAAGCACGTTAAAGACGGAAACGACGATTGCTTGTCAGGACTCGGACAGGATCTCATGGCGACCTGGAGTACTGACGTCCCTATTGAGCTGATAAGCTCCGATGAGGACGATGACCTGTTCCTTACCCTCCCCACATCTATGTCCGACACACACGCTGACATATACAGCATAGTTGCTACACTATGATATGGTCATAAAAATTGCGTGGGTATGTTGGAGCTTTGTGGCGGTGAGGGTGGTATTTCAGAGCTTGCCTTCTCAGGGGGACTCTCCTCAGGAGGCAACCTAGACAAGACCACATATGTCGACCTGGGAGGCCCCTCGGTGCAGCGGGTTGTAAATCATTACTTCGCTACATGCTACGTGCGAGCTGCCATGCTACAACCCAGTTGCCTCACCACAGGACCACCATCCTACTACAACTACAAAATCAATCACAACACTTGGGAACAGCACCACAAGGAAGACTTACCACACATAACTTATTGTGGTAAAATTGCTGTTACTCAAGATGATGCGCGGAGGTGGTTTATGCGCGAACAACCTACAGGAACATGGGTGGACGATATCTCCCCATGGAAGAAACTTACCAACCGACCACGCATTACAACCGTACGCATTGATCAGTGTGCGACGGGACTCAAAGATACGGCTGGTGACTATATTAAGAAGCCGACAAATATCACCAGCAATGACGAGACGATTCTTAAACCCTTTGAGCGACTCAAATGCAACGGTCAGCATGTGCACGCACAACCGTGCAACAGAGAGCTTTCACTGGCACAAAAATACACTCGACGACTGCAGTCTGCCTTTGTGGAAGCCGTCTATTTGGCGAAAGCCATTGATACTGCGCGCGGAAACGCGCCTACAAGTACTGCACATGCTTACCCTGCTGACCTTCCTGATCAAGCCGAACCAGGCGAAGGTATGAGACGCATCGGTGATCGTATCACCCCAAAGGTGGCCACATGCCCGGCATGCATCGACAACGTCCGAAAGGACAGTCCTAGCCACAACAGAAACCCTGCGCAGTGTAAGTAGCATGATTCCATCTCTGTATATTGGCCATGTCCCGCATGCCAGAGGGATCTTACGAGAATCAAAGGTGTTAAGAACCACCTCGATACCGAATCTGGTAAATGTCGTTTTGCTGAACCATTTAAATTTCCAGATGACCACGACCCCGAAGGTAAGACCGTGCCAGCTTGGTGGAAACCCTTACCTAAACCTGGAGGGCCAAGCTTCAGCGTCAGGTGGCCGCCAAGGCGCACACGCCAAGCCACCGCGACCGCGATCCCTCGGTAACGTTGATCCGACATCTGGTGCCAGCAGTTACGACATGCTACGAGACGCCCCCGAGCGTGGAAACACGCTTTCTGCGTCCTCTAGCGAAGCGCCACAGGTAGCGGCCCGTCGTGGCCGCCTACAAGGCGTACCACCACCACCAGATGCAGTTGACGAAAGAGACCGACTGCGGAGAGCTACAAGGAACCCTCTTGCCTCCACCGGCTCGGGGGCTCCACGACTACCCGACTGGACGAGATTCGACATCCAACACAGTCTGCAAAATCTCCGTAGTCACGAACCTCACGTCGTTAAAAAGGAACTCCGTAAACTGCACCTGCGGTGGTATCATGCGAAGGAACCCAAGATGAGGCTAATCCTAGACAAAGTGGGACTGGACAACGTTCGACTGATTATGATCAAAGAAGTTTGCGATACCTGTCGGGAATGCAGAGCATGGAACGCCCAGGAAACTCAACATTACCTTCGGTGAACCTTCCTGGTAATTGTCTCGACGAAGGCGAAATGGATCTCATGTTTTACCAGGAACGGACCATATTTCACATTATGGACCGTTGTATTCGCCGGGCAGCAGGCCAAGAAATCTCCGACAGAGAACGTGGTACAATAGTTGACGCATACCACTACTGCTGGATTGCCTATCATGGACCCTTCAAAGTCTTATACTCAGACGGAGAAGGCGCCCTGAACAATGATGCCGCTAAGGCCATGATGGCCAATAAGGGCACGGAACTCCGTATCCGAGCGCCTGGCCAATACGCGACTTCAATTGAGTCACGAAACGGCATTCTCAGGGGCGTCCTCCACATGATTGAGGAAGGGCTGAATAGACAACATCCTTGTTGTATTCACTAGAGTTTTGGCTGAAGGCATCTTCGTTACCAGCGCCTTCACGTTTTATAACGGAGTATCGCCATACCATGCGCACACTGGACGTCAGCCCTCCTTTCTTCCTGACCTCGACACCCTTGACTTTCCCAAGGGACCCGAGACATCAGGCCATGAACGGGAACGCCGTGTGAGGGAAGTTAGCCTAGAAGCCATAACTCAAGCCACTGCTGTGGCCAAGACAAATCGTGCTCTCAGGGCTAAAACGGCTCCAGATGGTGCTCGCCGTTACTCAGCAGGGGATCTGGTCGACTACCATCAACCCACTGCCACTAAGGACGATCATGGAGGCTGGAACGGCCCATTCCCTGTGATCCGCAACGTGCCTGAAAGAGGACATATTGCTGTCAAGGCAGGATCTCGTGAGGTAACTGTGATGTATCCTGATGCTCGTCACACACCATACATTGACTGTCTCCTCACACGGGAACTTGGCATGGATAATATGGCCATGCAAACCGTCCTTACGTATGTGGCACACCTCGGCGCAGGGAAACCTGCCAAAGTCTTCGGCTACACCCCAGACTACAAGGGAAACCTCAATCTTTCAGACGACAGCAAGTTTCACCCGCGCGTACATCTAGCACTACAGTATCTCGTGCGAAATTATTTCCGAGCAGAACACGTAGTAGCAGTTAGATCGGCCAGAAGTGTGTCAAGTCTACCTGCAGTAAAGTACGCCACCGGGTCTACGCTGATCCACTACGACAATGATATCAGCCCAGCCTTCCACTACTATGAGTGTGTGGGCACTGGCCTGGACATTTCTCAAATCACTGGTAGCACTCATTCCAGACTTATCCAATGCTTGACTTCACGTGTCCCTTCCTTAGGATTTCACGACGACCTGGCTAAATATCAGCACTCAAGCACCACGTCTGGAGAACACGATTCGCTTGGAAACAGGCCTCCACCAGATACCCCAGGTGCTTCATCGCCGAGTGAAGGCCGTCTGTCGACAATCTATGAAGAAAACGAGGAACATAATATCGAAGCTATGATACTGGAAGAGTGGTACGACGAGTTACGTATGGAGCTCCATCCCACGACAACTACCGACGATTATCTCTACTGCGTCCCAACAACCATGCTGTCCGACCAATGTGTTTTGGTTTCAGCATCTGTGGACGAAGAAGATATCGCATTGTCGGAACCGCTCGGAGACGAGCCTGAACCACGAGAGCCCTGTCTAGTCTCTCTCTTCTCAACCACATCTGATGAGAGCTACTCTCTTGACAGTGATGAATATGGTCCCTATGTTGAGTTATGTTTTACATCAGAAATGTCAAAGGTAGTGTTGGATCAGACTCAACTTGAACAGCTCGACACTGATATGGTCGCAACGATGAGAGTATATGTATCCTCTGCTGCTAAGCGTGCTGTGGTAGTCAAAGAAGATGACCTACTCACCAAAGCCGACATAGCAGCACATCCAAAAGAGGTTAGTGAAGCTTTGTAGACTGAGCTCAAAATCTGGATTGATAACCGATGCTTTGAGATGTATGATTTATCCAAAGCTTCCAACATCAGGACATCCCGGTATGTCTATAAGTGGAAGTTTGTGAAGGTGGGTACCGAGAACGTTAAAACCATTCGTCTCAGACTTGTCCATCGTGGATTTATGGATACTGAGGCTTTCGATGTGGAAACTTTCTCGGGAACCGCCCGACGGCAGTCCCAGAGACTCCTGGCAAGTGAGGCGGCATGCCATCCAGAGTGGATCTTAGCATCCATGGATATCGACAAGGCGTTCCTCAAGGGTCTGACCTATGAGGAACTTGCCCATGCCACCGGCGAGGAAACTCGCATGGTTTGCTTCGCCCTTCCACCGGGAAGTGCCCAGGTACTTCGTACACTACCCGGCTTTTCATCCTATGACGAAAGCCGACACTGCCTCAGGTGCCTCAAACCAGGAACGGGTACAAAGGACGCCCCAAGAGCGTTCTCTCTCAAACTTCGCACGACCACACGAGCTATAGGCCTTACACCGACCAGTTATGATCCTGAGTTTGAATGCAGCCAAGATTTGCTAACGGCAAAAAAAGCAGATGATATTAATATGACAGGCCTAGAGAAAAATATAGACGAGTATGTGCAACGTGTCGAAAAGGTGTTTGGCAAATGCAAGCGTAACAAACACTCTTATACGAACTGCGCCGTTCGCTACACTAAGAATGACCAAGGGGATGTGATCATGGATCAGGACGAGCATATCAAGCAACTACGTCCTATCACACACCCAGAACTTACAGGAGCGGCGGCCGATGCCAAAGCCACGAAACTCATTACCGACATGTTCTGTTCGTCAGCTTGCGAGGAGCCCTCGCCTATGCCCTTCTTACTCAAATCTGGCTCATGGTATACGTGGTCTCTCTCCAGAAAATCCAAGAGCCCGCCAACCTGCAAGTCAGGCGACTGAATGCTGCGACGCGAAAGCTGATCAGCAGCCCGAAACGCATCCCCTTCCCTCGGATGAAGCCGACGAATGAAGTTGGCATACACACCGATTCAGGGTATCGGAAGCTCACCGGGGAGGGGGATGATGAGACCAAGGGCTACGGCATACGCGGGGCCAATGTACTACGGCGAGGAAACTCGCCTCAAGGCAAATCCGTCGTTCACCTCTGTGACGGACTATGCAAATCACACCGACTGCAGGTGAGGTCCAGTTATGCTGCGGAGGCACTCGCAGCTGCGCATAACCTCGATGAGTGTTACCCTGCGCTCATCACTCTCCACGAGCTCAAGGCAGGGGCTCTGACTCCACGACAACTACGAGATATGCGTGAAGTTGGAGGCCTAGCCATTAAAGTATCTCTTACCATAGACGCTGAGTCGGTTTATAAATCATTATCAAGCAAGGATCTTAAGATACCGACAGAACGGACTCTGCTTGGACATATCAGCTGGATACGTGAGCTCATGGATATAGGTATAGTACATAACGTGCAGTGGTGTGATACTAGAGATATGACCGCAGATGGGCATACAAAGGGAAGCATCGATTGGGAGCTGCTTTTGGAAGTGATGTCAGGCACTCAGTCATTCAAGTATGACGTGAAGCAGTTTGTTCCCTTTCGGGGTCCCGAGGACAGAAACAAACCCAAGTCTAATCAATTTTAGTCTGTCCTTGTTGCCCCCCGCGGTCCAATTTGCCAGCATGGGCGCCTACTACAGAGGCGCCCTTCTAGGCGCTCGGAAACGAGCCTCACATTTCACGCCTGGCAACGAGCCGGCTTTATATGATTTAGGCTCTTTGCCTCAATGCCTGTTTGCTCGGTGAGGTATGGCCCGTTTGGCTTACCTCTAGCTGAGCCGATAGCCCTTCATCGTCCGAAGGGGCTATCTCGTATTTGCGTGAAATGCTTTGCGAGGAAACTCGCCTTACAGTCAGGTGTCAGGCCAGACTGTACACACTGTTTTCTTGCAAACAGTCGTGCGCGCGGCCTTTGTAGAGCCTAACGGCTGCGCGGCTATACTCTCCGTCTCCTCCCCTCCCGACTTTAAGGGTAGCTCTTTGGGAGATGTTATAGTATCGGGAGTATAGCTCGCGCGCCGTTGCCTTTGGCTCAAGGCACGCGCGCCCTATTTGCCCGGACGCTGCTTGTGTTCTCTATGTGCTGGAAAGATCACTACATCGATCTTATCCTATCCTATCCGTCCATTCCTCTTACTGAACCACCTCAGTACGATACCGGACGCTATTTGCCATCCGCTTCCCATGGAATCGGATGCTATTTGAGTTACCAGGCTCACTTTCGACTAGGAGGAGGAGGAGGAGGAGGAGGAGGAGGAGGAGGAGGAAGAGGAGGAGGAGGAGGGAGAGGAGGAGGAGGCGGTGGCGGACGAAGAGGAGGAGGTGTTTTGCCGATCAGCGCGGGCTCTCGCCCCCCTCCCCCCACTCTCCTAACACAGAGTAGATCCTGGCTGTTTTTGGCGCCTGCTTCGAGCAAGTGGAGTAAAGCACGGGGGCCCAGCCTCCCCACAGGATCCCTCATGGAAACACTGCTCCAAACAGTTTCACTACGCAGAGTTCTGGAGCCAGACCCCCCCCCTCCCCCCCCTTTCCGTCCAATTTCGCAACGCAGAATAAGAAAACGTTTCCCACCGTGTTATCTTGCATGTTTGTGGACCCCGCCTTCCCCCAAAATTGTTGCCTTCTCTTGTGCCCAATGCGGGCTCGATGCGGACTCGACGCGGATTCGACGAGTCCGTCATGGATTCGACGCGGATTCGACGCGGATAAGGCCGCGATGAGACAGACAAGGTCCCCCGAGGATTCGACGCGGATTCGATACGGACTCGACACGGATCCGACGAGTCCGACATAGATTCGACACGGATTCGACGCGGATAAGGCCGCGACGGTACAGACGAGGTCCCCCTGAGGATGCAGCATAACACCGGGCACGGCATTGTCGACCATGCGGGGCAGTTTTTGCTCCAGCAGAAGTGCGACGAGGCCGAAGCGTAAGATCGATGTCGATTCGAGGAGGAGGGTACCCTGGTACCCTTATGTTATTCGATCGTGTCTGCTTGATGCTCTGATGTATCCTGGGGGAGGTTGCCTTCGGATGTTTTGCGTGGTTTGGACGGCAGAGGGTCTCGTGTTCTCGCGTCCAGCTGTAGTAATTCTAGGCGTTTCGCGTAACCCCACCAGAGTCTTCGCACACTCTTTTTGCAGCCCGTTTACTTCGGTTCACGCTGCTGCGCCTATGTGCGTTTGCTGGCGAATTTAGTTTATTTTGTTATGTGCATGTGCAACTGCGAGCTCGTTTTGCAGGTGCGAACTGGCTTGCCGACACTGGCGGCTTTATTCGCAAATTCGCACCGTGCTGCATCCCGGACGCTGCTTCCGCTCCCGGACCGTTGCCTTGGAGCCGCCGACCAAAAAAAGTAACTCCACCAGCCCATCCAGAAGCGATGCCCTGGCGAGTTGTCCTGACCAGGGATGTAGGGGCGCATGCAGTGGAATGAAGGGCCAGGTCCGGCATCATACCCCAAAAAGGGGGAGGATAGATGAGGAATCGGAAAAGGAGAAGGAGCAGGAGGAGGAGCAGGAGGAGGGAGAGGAGGAGGAGGAGGAATAGGGAATAGGGAGATCTGGAGGGAGGAGGACGGAAAAGGAACCGACGTATGAGGGAGAGGAGGAAGAGGATCAAGAGGAGGAGGAAGAGGAGGAAACGTATCTGGAGGAGGGCCAGTATAAATGCCAGAGGCCTCTTGGATGCTTCTCGGAGTCTCTTTGGATTTCTGTTGACAGCGTCTGTGAGTCCTCTTGGGGCGTATCGGAGGTCTCTTGGCAGTCCCGAAGGCCTCTTGGGGGTATCTTGGGGGCCTCTTGTGGCATCTGGGCATCTTTTGTGGCCGTATTTGGGCACCCTTGGAAGCCTCGGGGGCAATTTTGGAAGAGATCGATAAAAAGGAGGGGGGCTCCTGAATTATGGTCCCCCCTCCAAGGTGGCCAACATGTGACCGACACCCGAGTGACGTAAATCATGTTTGCCTTCTCGCCGATCTGGGGGGCCTCTTAGGACCTCCGGGGTGTCGAAGGAAAGCTTATTGGGGGCATCTTGGGAGCCTCTTGTGGCACCCTTGGGAGCCTCGGGGGTCATCTTGGGGCCATCTTGGAGGAGATCGATCAAAGGGGGGGTTCACGCTTCGCATATCCCCACCAGCCCATTGAGAAACCCTGGCCATGAGAGTTGGCGGGACAAGGGACGAAGCGACACAAGTCGTGAAACACAGCCCCACCCTCCCCCCTCCTGTCGGTCGATCGACTGTGAGTTTGCAAGGCGGGGGAGGGGGCGCGAGAGCCCAAAGCGCGAGCTCCATCCGCGAGGGAGGCGATCGGGGAGAAAGGCTTTGTCATATCTGCGTCCTCGCGGCCCAGGCCTTCCTCGCGGCACCACGGAGGCGTTGCACAAGCTTACCAGCCTCGAACGTATCCCTATCCCTGAGATTGACACGCCAAAAGGCGATGACAATCTTAGGGATTCGCCCTCAAAAAATAAGGGAATCCCCAAGATTGGCATCGTGATGAGGAGGTGCCCAGCATAGGGATAGGGATATGCTCCAGGCTGGTAAGAAACATCCTGCCGCAAGTCCAGGAAGTGTGCCTCCCACAAAGGATCCTCGGCCACCCTCTCTTCCTGGGGGAGGGGGGGGCGTACAGTCGAGGCCCTGAAGAAGGAACCCTTGTCGTTGGGGAGGAGCTCGGTGTTCCTTAGTTGTTCTGCAGTTTGCCTTCGGTTTTCCTGAGGTTTCCCATGGGACATCGAAGTTAAACTTATGGGAGAAAGGGGCCTCGTTCCTTATTTGGAGTTCCTTAGGTCAACGCCCCCACTGTAAATGTTGCATGGTTCATTTAGGGGTGATTTTCACAGGAAGGCTAACAGTATTTCGCGTCTTGTCTGAACTGCTTTGCTAAGCGCCTGCCTCCCGAAAGCGTACCCCGTTGAGACCGCGAGGTGAAGGACCGGGCCAGAGACGACGTCGCAGGGCCAGAGAGTAGCGAGGGGGTGTTGGGGGGGGCGGGGTGGAGAAGGGCGACATGCACGCCGACTTCGACAAATAATCCAGAGGAGGCGGAGGAGGAGAAGGAGGAGGAGGAGGAGGAGGAGGAGGAGGAAGAGAGAGGGAGAGAGATAGATGGTGAGAAATCGTGTGGGCTGAGACGCATGACATGAGAACGAGGTGAGAGAGTACATGAATGGGAGTTGGATGAAGTTGTGCGGAGGCCAACGAAGATGACACGGAGGGCGATATCGGCCGCATGGGCGAGCTGCTGGCGTCAGAGGCGCGTGAGTTTCTCCCTGCCCTCTCCTCCTCCCACTGCTCCTCCTCCTCCACCTCCTCCGAGTGCTTCTCGCTCAACGTATTGTCTCAGAGTGCAGTTTCCCTCTCCTCCTCTTCTCTCCTGTTCCCTCTCATCACTCCCTGCTCTGGTGTCTCCATCAGTGTCACCCTCAAGCGCGTGCTCCCCTCTCTTCCCCCTCAATCATCCTCTTCCTGCTTGTGCCTCGCCCTGCCTCCCCCCCCTCTTGTTGCACCTCTCCCCGCCTCTCCCCCGCTTCTGCCTCCTCCCTTCCCCCCCCCCTGCCTGCTGCATCCTCCTCCTCGTCAGGGACCTGGGGGAAGCTTGCCGAGGAAGAGGCCCGGGCTCGTCGAGGAGAGCGGCCGAGGTCGTTTCGCCCACGCCCCCCCGCGGCCGCCCCCCGCAGGGGCGCGGCCTCCCTGACCTCCGCGCCCCCCCCCCCCGCAGAGCGCCCGAGAGCCCCCCGCGTAGTGCTGCCCCGCGCCCAGAGGTCCGCGCCCTCGTGCGCGAGTGGTGCCCCGGCGGCCGCGCGGGCCACCAGACGACGCCCCGGGGGCCGTCGCTCGGGAGGCCCCGCGGACCCGCGCTCCGACCGCCCAGCGCTTCCGATGGGGGGGATGGAGGACCCTGACCTTCCAGGAGGGAACAAAAATACACTCGACCTGAAACGCGCATCCCAGTTTCCTTTAGTTTTTCAGATTTTTAGGCCTCCCGTGCCCAAAAATAGCTCTCTGGAAGGTCAGGGGAGGAGGAGGTGGGAGGGGTGGGGGGAAGTGTGAGTCCGATGGCGCAGGCCTGGCCGGGGGCAGCACCTGCACAGCTCTGCCTCTCGCACCTCACTGTGCGCTGCCCTTAAAAGGCGCACGCGTCCCTGGGGGGGCCTCCCGATGGGGGGGGCATGGAAGCGCGGAAATGTGGCCAGCGCTTCAGCGGGAGCAGCATTTCGAAAAACAGCCCAGTGAAAACCCCATTCCCGGGAATCTTGCGTGTAAAATCACAGTACGCGGAGGGGCGCTGGATATCTTCCGGACGTCATCAGGGGAGAGAGGAGAGTAGTATTCAGATTGTGTAATTGAGAATGGGGACCACCCGTCCCTGGAGGGGGAGAAGAGGCGTAGCGTAACGAGCTCGCTAGACCATTCACGCCCAGAAGGCTGGTGGGATTAGCGCCGCCTCTTCTGCTCGTCTCCCTCGCCCTTCTCACCTCGGCCTGTCTCGACACCTCACGCTCGGCCTGTGCACGAGGAGGCTGCTTCAGAGACGGTATCCGTTGAGCGCGCATGTGAGGCATTCCGAACATGGCCTTGCCTCCGAGGGTCGACGGAGTTATCACCTCTGCCGCCGCGGAGGGCGGCGGAAGGGCGGTGGAAGGCCGGCGGAGGTAGAGCGAGGCCGCCTCGAGTACAAGACGCGCCCCCAAGAGACGATACCGTCTTTGGGTCCAGGTTTTCCGAGATCGCCCATGTGATTTCCGCCTCTCTCTCTCTCTCTCTCTCGGAGGAGGAGGAGGAGGAGGAGAAGGAGGAGGAGGAGGAGGAAGAGGACGAGGAGGAGGGGGAGGAGGAGGAGGGAGGAGGAGGGGGAGGGAGGAGGAGGAGGAGGGGAGGAGGGGGGGAGGAGGACGAGGAGGGGGAGGGGGGAGGAGGAGGGGGAGGGGAGGGGGAGGGGAGAGGAGGAGGAGGAGGGAGGAGGAGGAGGAGGAGGGAGGAGGAGGAGGAGAAGAAGGAGGACGAGGACGAGGAGGAGCAGCAGGAGGAGGAGGAGGAGGAGGAGGAGGAGAAGGAGGACGAGGACGAGGAGGAGCAGGAGGAGGAACAGGAGGGGGAGGAGGAGGACGAGGAGGAGCAGGAGGAGGAGGAGGAGGAGGAGGAGGAGGGAGGAGCCACTCTCGGAGGGGCGACCGTCGGCCTGGCTCGGGCGCGTCGTGCACAGAGGCCGAGGCGGGCCCGCCTCCCCTGGCCTGGCCTTAGTGTCGGTTAAACGGTTCGCCGCACCTCTCCCCCTCATCCCCCCCCCCCGCACACGCACGCGCGCCAATGTGGGCAAGGGGCAAGGGGGATGCACATCAAATAAGATGTTGTACCGTAGTGTACAGTAGTTTACATCGAAAAGAGGTCATGCATTACTTTTGGATGGTATTATAATCATGTTAATACAGATATGATCATATAAGATAATACATATGATGTAGGTACACCATGTATGATATAATAAACAAACGATAGTTAACTATGAGACCGCATGGTATAATGTCATACCCATATATATATACCATACTATAATATCAGATTCATAAATACGAGAGGTACAATGTCATAAGAGCGATATTGTTGCTGCGTTGTCGTCCCAATCCTACTTAGCCTCCGGCCGCGTTCATCAGCAACGCCGCCAGCCCAAAGATCCACGCCGGTCGGGCGTGGTCGGGCGTCGTTTCCTTCTCCTCCAGGAGGAGAAGGAGGAGGAGGAGGAGGAGAAGAGCGCCAAGACTGCCTTGATATTGTGCATACGCACATTTTTAACTCAAGACATACAAACTTGTTCCTCATTGGGTCGGGCGTGATTGGTTATGCGTCGGTTGGGCGTTGGTTGGGCGTCGGTTGGGCGTCGTTTGGGCGTCGGTTGGGCGTGGTCAGGCGTCGGTTGGGCGTCGGCTGGGCGTGGTTTGGTCAGGCGTCGGTTGGGCGTCGGTTGGACGTGATCAAGCGTCGGTTGGGCGTCGGTTGGGCGTGGTTTGGTCGGCCGTCGGTTGGGCGTTGGTTGGGCGTTGGTTGGGCGTCAGTTGGGCGTCGGCAACTCTGACTCTCCTAATTCTGAATTAGGGGATTCAGAGTTGCCGAAGGTCTTGGGTAAGGCAGTCTTGGCGCCATGTAAGGCAGTCTTGAAAAAATCATGACAATAAGAGCCAGAAAGAACCGCGTCTCAGCGATTCTGAATATTCAGATTCGTGCTGCGTGATATCATGCCACATACCCAAGGCGTACAACCAAAGACATACATACCTAACCCAAGACATACATACGTAACCCAGGAGGAAAACAAACGACGAGGAATTGAGGACAAGGGATTAAAAGCCCCCCCCCCTCCTGGCCCCCCTCGGCCCCGCTCTCCCTTGTCCTCCTCCTCCTCCTTCTCCTTCTCCTCCTCCTCCTTCTTCTCATCTTCCTGTCCCGTGCGCCCTTCCGGGGGTTCTCTGCGTTCTCTGCTGAACGGAGCGGCCGCTCTGAATGACGGCCAGTCTTATTTGCCGCTTGCTCAGGAGGTACGGCACAGCATGTATATTATGCGTATGATATATCTGATGTATACCGACTAACGTATCGTATCACATATTTTAGTATGTCATATTTTCTCTTACGTGTGAATATGATATCATCACGTGAGGAACGTGCCGAAATGATGCGCAGTCTGCAAAGGTTTCCAAGGGGGTCCAGGAGGGTCCCCGGCCAAACGGCCAGCCCCGCGATCCACGAGAGGGGCGTGCCGAAATGGGTAGTCTTTCCCCAGGGTCTCCAGCCAGACGGCGAGCCCCGCGGTCCACGTCTGTAACCATTTCGTCTCTGGTCTGTAACGGCCGGCCGCCAAGCATCATGGCTGGCGCGCCAGTGGCAGGTGAGCTTGGAGATCGGCTCCTGGCGGTTCTGCTGGATGAGGAAGATGACGTCGTAGCAGCTGCGTCGGCACCTGTTGCTGGCGCGCCAGTGACAGGTGAACTGGGAGATCGGCTCCTGGTGGTTCTGCTGGATGGCGACGAAGATGACGTCGTCGTAGCAGCTGCGTCGGCACCGAGCAGAAGAACGGTTGCGCTGGCCGACGTATTGGCTGCTCTGGCTGCTGGAGGAGGCACAGCGGAGGAGGAGGGAGAAGAGGAGGCGGAGGCACAGCGCAGCAGCAGGGGGGGAAGGGCCGCGGAGCTGAGGGCTGCGGAGGAGGCACACCGTAGGGCCGCGAAGGAGGAGGCCGCGCGCAGGGCAGTAGAGGAGGCAGAGCGTAAGGCTGCTCTCGAGGCGGAGTTGTTGAGGGCCGCGGAGGAGGCACAACGCATGGCCGCAGAGGAGGAGGCCACGCGCAGGGCGGCAGTAGAGGAGGCAGAGCGCAAGGCTGCTCTCGAGGCAGAGCTGAGGGCCGCAGAGGAGGAGGCCACGCGCAGGGCCGCAGAGGAGGAGGCCACGCGCAGGGCGGCAGTAGAGGAGGCAGAGCGCAAGGCTGCTCTCGAGGCAGAGCTGAGGGCCGCAGAGGAGGAGGCCACGCGCAGGGCCGCAGAGGGGCCGCAG
>CAUYUJ010015260.1:952907-993376 GCA_963575745.1 Prorocentrum cordatum
CCTCATCCTCATCCTGCTCCCTCTAATCATCATTCTCCTCCTCCTCCTCCTCCCCCATCGTGACGACACAGACACACACGCTCGCCACTTCTCCTCCCCATCCCTGTCTGCTGGCCACGAAGCCGCCTGCCCACATCGTGGGCGCAAGTGGCTGGTGAGCGACTGTGGCTGTGAAGCCGTTGGGATCAGGTGGATTTTTTCTCATGGCCAGAAGCTGACCCCCCTTCTTCTGCCCGGGCCCGCCCGAGCAAGCCGGGGCCATGTACTAGGAGCCGCCTTCTGCCCGAGCCAGCCCAACCGACTAAGAAACGACAGCAGTTTACATATGTTCTCAACCAAGCGTTATGTGGCCAGCTTGTGAAGAAATGGCGCGACCGTTTGCCGATGCACCCCGACCGACCTAACTTGGGAACCTGGCTGGACTGGTCCACTGAGAAAGAGGGGGCAGGGTGCGCTGTTTGTTATGCGAATAAAGAAGCTGGAGCTTGGGCAAACTATCGGGTTTGTTCGCGCAGCTCCCTCCAGATCAGCCATGCGCTCGCACATGCATCCACTGAAGGGCATGAGCGAGCAACTCAGATCTTCCTTGGCCTTCCCGTTGAGAAGAAAATCGACGCCCCGTCGGAGGAGCATTTCAACGCCGTCCTGGATGATCGGAAACGTGGTGTGAGCGTCAGCCAGGTGACAAATTATTACAGAACCACGTTCCCCCCCACACACACACACACACACACACACACACACACACTCAAACATAATCGAACGCAAGCCCAGCGCCACGAAAGTTTCGGATTTTTGGAGGGGGGGCATTCGGCAGGGGACGTAGGGCTAACTTGAGTGGTTGGGCGAAGAATCAAAGGCCCCTTTGGGGCCGACATCACTAAGATGGGATGTGTTTTAGCTGCGATCTTAAAAAAGAAACGCCACGCAGGGCAACCCAGCGGTGGCCGCGGGGAAGAAGGTTGCCAAGATGGTTTGGTGCTTAGCCGAAGGGCTCCGAGATATCGACAGGGGGGCGCTCTCCAAATGTTCGACGATTATTCTCAAGCAGGATGAACGGAAGGGTTTTGCCCTCCAGCGTTTCTGTTCCAGCAACGGCCTTATGGAGAGACGCGCTGGAATCACCCACGCTTCTCGCCCAGATACAGGGTCCTCGGCAATCCGGGGCGCTGTCCACCTACACTTGAAGCGGGCTTGCACCAGACGGCTGGGCCCTCCTGGCAAGGTGAAAAAAGTTTCTAAGGAGGCGGTGGGTGTCCTGGATCACGAGTTGTTGAGCCGTTGCTGCAAATTTGTCATTTTCTATTGTCCTGGCGGGGCATCTGATGAACAGCGAGCTGGACGACTACTCTATTGCAAAACAAATCTGGTCCACCGCCTCAATGGGATTTTCATCAACATGAAAGGTGTCCTTCGAGACCCCGCCCACGCAAGCACCCGGGTCACTAAGCGCCCATGGTCCGCCACAGAAGCGTTGTTAGACGTTTTCCAGAACATGATTCAGAAGAAAGGGTCTTTTGTGAATTTGGTCAAAAACAGCCCCGACTTCCAGAGTAAATTCAATGGGTGGGTAAAGAGGTGCAAGGAGTCCCCGATCAGCGGCCCTCGTATTCGGAATTTGTCATATTGAAGACGCCGACGGCGAATCACCGCCGCCCCCTGCCTTCTTTTTGGAAGCGCCTATGTAGCCGAAAGTTGGCTGGTGCCAAGCTATCCGACCACGTGTTCCCCCAAGTTGGTTTGGCAAGCCTTTCGGGCAACAAGTGGGGGGTAATAAACACGAAGAGGAATTGGATTTGGCCTCGTTCACCGTTCTTGGGGGTTTCCATGGGCCGTCTTGAAACCATCTGGAGCAGTTGCAACCACCTGGGCAAGCCTTCTGGGTGGCCTTGGGGGCCTCTCTGAACCGAATTTGGCCCCCTCGGAGCGCCCCGGGGCCGTCTTGGAGGCCATCTCGGGCGTCTCGGTAGCCTCTCGGACTGTATTGGGCGGGCCCTCTTGGGACCTTTTTGGGAGCCACCTCTCGGGCACCTCTTGGGACATCTTGGGCACCTCTTGGGCCATCTTGGGCTCTATCGGGTCATCTTGGCGGTCTTGAATGCATCTTGGGACCGTCTTAGAGGCCAGAGACAAGAGGCATCGTGGGGCCGTCTTGGAATCATTGGGACCGTCTTGGATCCTGTATTCAAGAATACAGAAACCAAAGAGTTCTAGCCTCTGGAGGAAACTCCACTTCAAACCGGAGGCACGGTGGCGGATTCGAAGCAGCGCTTCAACAGCACTCAGAAGCCAATCGGCTCCGATGGGTAAAAACAAATAAATGCACACCCGGTCTCAACCAGCCCCCATGCCTCTCCTTCCCCCCCTGGCCCCCCTTGCGTTAAACGCGCTGCCGGGGGCGGGGGATGGAGGCGGGGGCAGGCGCAGCGTGGGTTTGCATTTTGTTGGCCCCCATGGGGTCTCAGGCTTCACCGTTCTGCTCTTCGAAGCAGTTCTGACGTGCGCAATCGAGATAGCTGAGAACCGGGCAGGGAAGCCAGAGGCCGCTAGCGCAACTACGTTCTTGGAGTATATTACAGTGGAGCGTCTTATGTTGTTTGCAATGCTTGGAGATGCAGGTGATGAGGCCTACCAGCTAACGGTTTCAGTGGAATCAGAAGACTTCGACATTGCGAACGTGGGTTCGTTCATCAGCTCTTTCGTGGCCGCCCTTGACACCCTTTTTCAACCAGAGAAATGCTACCATGTGTGGGTATACACAATTCATGAAGAATTTCCCCCAGACGCCCCGGACATTTGTGGTTCGGGGGGTACCCAAGACACTGGGGGGAGCCGGTTGCGTGAACGACTTGATTCTGGACAATTGTTATCGCCACATGCAGACATTCGTCAAATTGGCTGTGGCGAGCCTGGGCGCTGAATTCCCCATGTGGGGCGTCATGCAATCTTTTTCTGTGTTTGATTTGAACCAGAAGCTTGATGATATGTGCCCAGCGTGGACGGCATTCTTAACGCTTCGCGTAGGGGGTTGTGGGGGGTTCTCTGAGGTCTCTTCTTGGAACCATCTTCGGGCTCGCTCTCTTGGAGTCCTCATGGGGCTTTCTTGGGGCCTCTTGGATTAGGTTCTTTTGAGGACCTCTTTGGGCCCTGTGGGCGAGTCTGAGAAATTTCTCGGGGTGATCTTGGACCCGGTGGAAAAGACGGAGGTGCATCCTCCCCCCCCATCGGTGGTTCACGACGGGCGTCTTGGAACCCTCCTCACGGGGCGCCCCCGAGCGCTCTTGCGAACCTCTGGGGGCCCTCTTGGGCCTCTCGCGGTGCCATCTTAGGCTTCAAACACCCATCGAGAACGAAAAAGCGTGAAGGTATACAGCACCGATTTCTTTGGTTTGAGGGCCAATTGGTTTCTTGGAGGGCCTCGGAGGACTCCACGGGCACTTGTAACCGTCTTGGGGCCGTCTTGAAGCCTCTTGAAGGTATGTTGGAGGCTATCTCAGGTCAGCTTGATGAGGTGCATATCTGACCCATCTGAGAAGCCAACTTGCTTGTTCTGAGGCCCTCTCTGAAGCCGCCCCTGCGGGGTGAATCCCTCCTCCAAGCAGGGGAAACACGGGTCGAAGGGGAAGGGATTAGATAAAGTTCGTCAACCCGCATCCGCCCAGAGGGCATGTAGGATTTTCCGATGATCTCCAGAAGCTCGCCAAAGTGTTTGGGGTGAACCCTGCGCAGTTCAGCGACCAATTCCAGACCCATCGTGTCATTGCAACTGGTTATTTCAACAAGGGACGTCGGGGCGGCGGCAGCCACGATGCGTGGAAGTGGGCAGTGGAGGCAAGAAGAAGAAAAAACTGCAAGTATGTCAACTTCGGAAGTCCACGTGGATGTTTTCTGGGTTGGGTCGGCACCGGGGTCCAACGCCAACAACGACCCAAGAAATCAACATGGACCTCCGAAGTTAACGTTTATGTTGTTTTCTCTTCCTCGGCAATCGCACGCAGAAACGGGCGGACAGCAGGCGCGCGCACCCGGCCGACCAACTCCCCCCTGTCCTTGCTGCTTACTCTGCCTCGCGTGGATCAGCTACAAGTGGCGCGGGGGGAAATTTCAGCAAACATATGCTCCAAGGCAGAGGAAGGGCTACCCGCGAGGGGGAGGTTTCAGAGGTCAACGAGCTGAAACTGACAACTGACGTTTTCGAGAGCGAGCGCCCTGAAATTGCAAGGCGCGCTCGGCTTATTTTGGATCAATTCTATGGTGTGCCCCGACTATCTGGCTCAGACAACCGAGGGCACCGCGTTGGGGAAGGTGCTCCAAGTTCACGTGCGCCGAAGGAGCCACTTTACTTACACCTCCTCCTCCCCCTCTTCCTCCCCCTCGCCCTCCTCATCCTCCTCCTCCTTCCTCTTGCCCGCCCCCAGGTGGCACGGGGTAGAGAGGGGTGGCCCCGTTGCAAGCCCACCTCCATCCACCTGCCTGGCCTCCTCCTGCCGCCCCCCCCACCCCGCCCCCCCCTCTACCCTACCTTTTGTTCGCGTTCTTCCTCTCCCCCGTCCTTTCGTATCTGTAGTGGGCTTCAGACGCTCAAAGGCGCTGTGCTCAAAGAGGTCCTCCAGGAGGAAAGCCCGAAGAAGCCCAAATCATTGATGATGTCCTCTAAGGTTTTACACACAAGCGATTTTAGCATTTGCGCCTCTGTGGCTTTGCGAAGGCCCGGGACAACCCAAGTGCCCCCCACGGTTGCCCCAATATCGCCCGAGAGGCCTCCAAGATGGATGACGGCCTAAGAGGCTGTGCAGTCCACCCTCCTGTCCGTAGCCATTTCGGCTCACACCATGTGGAACGCGCGTGGCGCGCAACACACCGCCCTAATCAGGACCGATGGCACGGCCGTGGCCTTTGGCGGCAATTTCTTCGGCAACTGCGAAATCCCAGCGTTGGGCGCAGGCTTGACTTACACGCGAGCCGCAGCTGGTGGAGGTCACACTGTGCTGCTCAAGAGCGATGGCACGGCCGTGGCCACGGGCGCCAATATGGGCGGGCAATGTGACATCCCACCGTTGGCTAGGGGCTTGGTTTACACGCAGGTCGCCGCTGGGCGCCACATGGCGTTGCTGCTGAGAAGCGACGGGGTGGCCATGGGCATGGGCATGGGCAGCGATGTCGTGCCGCTGAGCTGGCCACCTGCTGACAACGACGACGCGGCGTGGGTGCCGCAGCTGGGCGAGGGCTTGGCGTACGTTCAGGTGGCCGTCGGCCTGACGCACGTCGTGCTGCTCAGAAGCGACGGGGTGGCCGTCGCCCGGGGCTACGAGGAATCGCCCAACGTTCACGACAACATTCGCGACGCGATGGCCGAGGATATCGAAACGTCGCTCGCGGCGCAGCTGCCCAATGCATCGATGACTTACAAACAAGTTGCAGCCGGGAACTACCACACAGTGTTGCTGAGGAGCGACGGCATGGCCGTGGCATGTGGTCACAACGAACACGGCCAATGCAACGTACCTACGCTGGACGAGGGCTTGACGTACACCAAAGTCGCCGCTGGGGGGCGCCACGCGGTGCTGCTCAGGAGCGACGGCGCTGCCGTCGCTTGTGGTTCGAATGCGCGTGGGCAATGCGATATCCCAGAGCTGCGTGGTGGCCAGACCTACTACTACGCACACGTGGCCGCTGGAGAATGCCACGCGGTGCAGGGGGGACAACGACGACGCACGACGACGGCGATGACGATGCTGATGCCGATGCTGACGTCCTACCCCCAGCTGCAAGTCCCCCAAGATGCGCGCTGATGTCGGTTTCGAAGCCAATCCGACCGTGGGCGCGCTCTGATTTCGATTTCGAAGCGAATCCACCGTTGGCGGCGGCAGTCCACCCGGGAAGCAGCTGAGGGTAGGACGTCAGCATCGGCATCCTTGATTGATTGAGGTGCTACTCACCACCAACGGCGCGCCCGTGGCTTGTCGGGAAAATTGGGACGGGCAGTGCGACGCCCCTGTGCTGGACGAAGGCTTGGCTTACGCACCCTCACTGGCAAGATTTATCCTCCTACAAGCGAGCATGGACGGCGACTCGATGCGCTTCACAACGTTCGGCGGAGAGGAACGTAGCCGGATTTGGGCAGGCCCCGCCGCTCGCCTCACGGACATCTACGCCCACCTTACGGCTGAACACCGTTTGGGCAGGCTGGGGCATGGGGCCGACAAGGTCGACGCGATCCTGCCCGGGGGGCGGCTGCTCAGCAGCGCTACGGCCGAAGAGACGGTCGCCATCGCTCGCTGCGCTGGGGATTTGAAAAAATACATTCGCTAAGGACCCAAACATATGCAGTCGTCAGAAACGCAGCTGTGAGAATCGTTTTCAAGGGAATTCCTTATGGGGCCACGAACCGTGTGGGGGGTGTGCCATGCGTATTATCATTAGTCCGGGCCTGGCTGGGCCTCCCTGGGCGAACCCCGTGGGGCTTCCCACAGGCTACACGTGGGCAATGATGGCCTCCTCTCTGGGCCCATGAGGGTCCTTCCCATTGGTTAAGGCCTGGGCCGTCTTCCTTTCAGGCTGTGCCCACGGGCTTCCCAAGAGCTCCTCCATGTGGACAGGGGCCTCTGTCCGTGGTCACATGCGGTTCGGAGTCTCTGAAGAAGAACTCATAGTTCCTATTGCTAAGTAGACGGGGCCTGTGCCTCTCAGCAGAGCCTCAACAACAAGGGCCCACGAGCTTCCTGAGGGTTCCACCTGGGCCAAAGCCTCTCTCTATGGACTTAAGAGTCCACCGTGCGAGGCCAACGCCGTCGTGGTCGTCGTGCTTGGCCTCGGGCGTGCGTGTGGCATACCATCGGGGGTGCGTAGCTCAGAGGAAGAATAAGACTGAATATTTAGAGTGCAACTCGCTGCATAAGGTCACGGGTGGACTGACCGACCCCTGCTGACAGACCGACCCCTCCTTCCGTGACGACCCCCCTCCTCCTCCTCCTTCTGCTGCTCCTCCTTCCTCCTCCTCCTCCTCCTCCTCCTCCCCTCCTTCCTCCTTCTGCTGCTGCTGCTCCTCCTCCTCCTTTCTTTCTCGACTGGCTGGTGGGGGCGCGCGAAGCGCGCATGCAATAAACCCAACACTTCTGCATTGATTGAGCGAGCTTGGCTTTTGGGTGGAGGGGCTGGGTGACGACGAACGGCCCTCCTCCTCCTCCTCCGACCTCCATTTCTTCTTCTCCATCCTCCTTTCTTTTTGAATATTCCATGCATGAGCTGCTGCTTCAGGAGGGTGCCAACAAGCACTGGCCGGCTACGCGGCGCTCTGACGTGAAGAGTCTTGTTCGCAAATCTACTATTTCAACAACCCGCGCGGCTGTCGCCGCGCGGGCTGACGTGGGCGCTGCGTGGACAGATGGCGCGGCTAAGGAGTTGGCATCATTACGAACGAAGCGCGACGATAGGAAAGCCATCGCACTCGAGGACGGCCACCTCCTGGCCAAAGAGAACAACGCTGCTGTGCGATCGCGTCTGGAAGACGTTCAAGCCAAACGCCTTTGCCGGGACAGGGGGCGCGCCAACGCAGAGCGCCGGCAGTCCGTGGTCAAGCGCAAGCGGGATAGTGACAACTCCATCAACATCAACGGGATGCACGTGTTTATTACTGGGGGCGGCTTGGCGTGTGACGCCAGGGCCATCAACAATGTGATAAGATCTCATTCCCTCAAGCGGGTGGCCGATAACGAGAGGCACGAGGCCCATCTCTACATAGTGCCGGACCCGGCGAAGCCGGGCCAGAGGACGTCCTGGGCCGTTGGTTTGACAGGTGGCCGAATTGCCACCGAGAAATTTATATTCTCGGGTGGGCGCGAGGGCGCCAGCGTCGTATACAAGCCAGCTCTTGACTCTAAGCGATTCCTGTGGCTGTCTCCAGAATTCATCAGACAACGCGCTGTATTGCACGGAATTATACGGGCATCTATGGCGCACCACAGCTCCAACAAATGGGTCCTCATCCTTCGGCGACAGACCTTCGTGGACAGGTGCGATGCTGCGTCTAAAGGCCACAAGGGCGAGTTCCTTGCCCTGGTGACCAAGAGGGAGATGAAGAAGGAGGATCGGGACAGGGTGCAACAAACAAGCAACACGCAACATCTCAAACCTCTTCTCGACACGAAATCTCATCTTTTCTTTCCGTTCCGTCCCCCTACCTTCAATCGTTCCCATCCCCCTCCCATCAATCCTCCTCCTCCTCCTCCTCCTCCTCCTCCTCCTGGTCCTCCTTGTCCTCCTGCTTCTCCTACCTCCTCCTCCCCCGCCGTCTTCCCTCCTGGTTCTTCTTTTCATCCATCCCACCTCCCCCCTCCATTCTTCATCCCCCCCACCCTGGGACCCCGCTGGGCTGGGGGGGGGGGGGGGCCCACCCCCCCCAGGAATTCAAGGACGCCAAGCACGTGCACACGTTTGGCTCGTTCCTGAGGGTTCTCACACAGAAAGTGGACGGCGGGCCCTCCTCAGTGGGCGCGTGTGGAGCCTGACGCAGCATGATGATGGGATACCCTGAGTGACGGCTGCCGGATTGAAGTGCCTGCTGCCAATAATACCGTTGCATTACCTTGGGGTCTTCAAAAATTGCAGGGGTAGCGTGGTTCGTGGAGATGATGAGAGCCCCTCCTCCTGTAATTGACGCCTCGCGTATCACCGCCAATGCTCGACCTCCGTCTCGCTGCGTGGGTCCGTAAACCAAAAAGTATCACCACCAACCAGCCCATCCAGAAACGACGCCCATGCGAGTTGAGGTGAGGAGGGAGGCGTTGTCGCAACAGCAAGGAGGAGGGTGACAGCCAAACCGTTCGAAGGAGGATGAGGGCCCGAGGAAGCCGAACCGTTCAAGGAGGAGGACAAGGAGGAGGCGCGCCAGCTTGCCGGCGCGCCTCCTAGCTGTCTCAGAGGGCCTCAGGCTTCAGGGAGGGGATATCATGAGGACTGTCCTCCTCGCATATCATCCTGCTACCCTCCTCCCCATCGCCCCTATGGCGAGACCAATGGGAAATCAACCCTCCCCCTCCTCCCCATCTCCCTTTTTAAGAAAAACTGGTGGACGCTTTGGCGAGGGCCAATAGCGAATCAGGAAGCATTTGAATTCACAGTTTTTGTTACCACCCCCCTCCTGTTCAGCCTTGCACCTGACGCCATCGCGATCAGGACGGTGGTTCAGGAGCGACAGTTGACTGGCTTGAGGATGTCGAACGGACCGAACGCACTGTTTGGCATGGGAACAAGTGCACAAATAGTTTCGCTCCTAACCACAGGGATGAGGCACAATTGCTTCTGCACTCTCTTGGGAAGAGTCTTGAGTACCTCGTCATGCCATCTCGGAACCATCTTGGAGCCATCTTGAGGCCTCGGAAATTTATCGAAAGCGGAAAGCGATACATCACAAATAATTGGTGTTCCGCTGGATTTTGATTGACTTTAACATATTTGGGGGGCTCCTTGGACGTCTTCTTGGAGGCCTCTCGGGGCCGTCTTGGCACGTTCTTGGGGCCACGTGGAGCATTTTGAGAACCATATTGGAGAAGATCGCCCTGGGTTCCCTGAGGATTGCATTGCATTGCCCAGCAACGTTGATAGCGGATGGGTCGGCACGCCGGTTTTACCGCACGTCGTTTGGAGGCTGAGGACTTCAACTTCCCAAAGGGGGGACCCCATTTTGTTAACATGACCCCCTGGAATTCCCGAGGCGCTGCCTCGCGCGAGCATCCCGAAGAACCACGAGAGGCATGGCAGACCCAAGCCAAACCCAACCGTGCCAGAGAGATCATTATCCCTCCAGGAGTTGTTTGCGTTGCGCTCTCAGGGCAGTTTTTGCGTCGTTGCGCCCTCAGGGTTCTTCTTCTTCTTCTTCTTATTCTTCTGAGTCGCCCCCAAACAATCATTTCTACTCGAGAGGTTGGCCCCTGGCCGCTCAGTTCGCCGCGCCCCGCCCACCAGAGGGCGACGACGAGGGGGGGGGGGGCGGTGATGACGGCGGGGAGGAAACAGAACAGGAGAAGATGCAGGCGGAGGAGGTGGATGAGGTGGAGGAGGAAGAGGATGATGGTGATGGGGGGCCGCCCGTCAGCTCGCAAATGCACAATCAATCCCACGACGGCGCATGGGTGGGCAGCTGTTTCACGCGAGTCTGCCGTGCCTGGGGAGCCAAGCCTTTGGCGATGGCATCTTCTTCTGAAGATGCCACCGCCATAGGCTTCGACGCCCTGGGCGTGGCTGAGAGGCAACAGAAACACATGCCCGCCCTTGTGCATGCCGTTCTGAGCTTGACCGATAATAATGATCAGCAAGGCCGGCGGTCGAGCAGCCAGCGACCGACGACGGGAAGGGACTCACCGCTGCTGCTCTGCTTGTTGCTGCTGCTGCTGATCACTCCCCCCCCCAGCAGCAGCTGTCGTCGTCATCGTCTTCCTCCACCTCCTCCTCCTCCTCCCTCCTCCTCCTCCTCCTCCTCCTCCCTCCTCCTCCTCCTTCTCCTCTCCCCCCTCCTTCGTCCCTCTTCTCTCCTCCCCTCCTCCTTCCTCCCTCTCCCTCCTCCCCTCCTCCTCCTCCTCCTTCCTCCTCCTCCTCCTCCTCCTCCTCCTCCTCCTCCTCCCTCCTCCTCCTCCTTCCCTCCTCCTCTCTCGCCGTCCTCTGCTGCGCTCGGCGGCGCCCCTGAGTGCAGAGCGAGGGGGTCCTCGGGGACGCCCCTGAGTGCAGAGCGAGGGGGTCCTCGGGGACGCCCCTGAGTGCAGAGCGAGGGGGTCCTCGGGGACGCCCCTGAGTGCAGAGCGGGGTGGGGCGGCCGCCCCGGCGCTCTCTGCACTCGGGGGCGCCCCTGAGTGCAGGGCGGGGTGGGGGCGGCAAGGTTTCAGAGTGCAGAGCGGGGTGGCGGCCGCCCCGGCGCTCTCTGCGCTCTGAAAATTGCGCGCCCCCGGCGCTCTCCTTCGGGCGCCCCTGAGTGCAGAGCGGAGGGGGGCGGCCGCCCCGGCGCTCTCTGCACTCGGGGGCGCCCCTGACTGCAGAGCGGGGGAGGCAGCAGGTCGTCGGGTCGGTCAGGTCAGGCTACTACTACTACTACTACTACTACTACTACTACTACTACTACTACTACTACTACTACTACTACTACTACTACTACTAACTACTACTACTACTACTACTACTACTACTACTACTACTACTACTACTACTACTACTACTACTACGTACTACTACTACTACTACTACTACTGACTACTACTACTACTACTACTACTACTACTACTACTTACTACTACTACTACTACTACAACTACTACTACAACTACGACTACGACTACGACTACGACTACGACTACTACTCTACTCTACTACTACTACTACTACTCCTACTACTACTACTACTACTACTACTACTATTAGATACTACTACTACTACTAGATACTACTACGACGAACAAGGATGTCGGATCCGCTGCTGCGCGCCCGCAGATGGATTGTGTGAGTGCTCGAACGCTTATTGCTTATTTCTTCTGCGACCGCCCCCCTTCCCCACGCCACATGGCGCCCGGCAAGAAGCCCGCCCAACCTCCTGCTCTGAAGCGGGCTGCACCGCCAGCAGCAGGAGGTTCAGCCAAGAAAGCCCCCAAGAAGGCCCTGGCCGCCAGGAGCGGCCCAGCGGCCGACGACGCCGAGCCGGGCTCGCCGCTGACGACGGTGGGGTCTCCAGCAACAGGAGGAGGAGGAGGATCGCCAGCTTCCGCAGACTCGATGGAGCAGCAGCTGATTGAGCAGCAGGCCTCCTCCGACGCACGCGTAACCAACAACCCCCACCATCTTCTAGTTGCTTTTTCGGCTAGCCCATCCCGCAACCGTGCCTGGGTTCTGGGTCAGAGGCCTTTTGGTTGACGTTCGTCGGGATTTCGTTGCAGACTGCTCAGGGGCCTCTTGGCGGTTCCTCAGTTTCCAGGCCTCTTTGGGGGGGAGGGGGCATGGTCTGAGACTGAGGCCTCTTGGGGACGTCTGTCTTGTAGGCTTCCTCTTCTTGGGGGCTTTTTCTCGGGGCTTCTTAATGGCTTCTTCTTGGGGGGGCCTCCTCTCGCTGCGCATTATTGACATGTCGTTGCTGCTATAGGGGCTGTCTTGGGCCGTCTTGGGCGCCTCGTGGGCCGTATTGGGGCCCTCTTGGTTTGTCGTCTTGACCTCCTCCTCGTCCTCCTCGCCCTCCTCCTCTTTCTCCTCCGACCCCCCCCCCCCTACGGATCACCGCTACGCCGCAGGCGAATCAACAGCATCGGATCACCGCTACGCCGCAGAGCACCCTCGACCCGGTAACGCTTGGCATGAATAAGAGTCACTACAACGAGCTGTTGCGAGCCTACAACGCAATCATTGCTCATCCCATCTTCGAAGACATCTTGACCCTGGAGCCGCTCGCGATTGCCAGCGGTGGTCACGAGGGTGCCGCCCTGGGCCTGCGGTTTTATTATCATTGCTACTACTGCCCCGCCTGGTTCCCCTCCTCCTCTCACCTCCTCCTTCTTCCCCATCCACCCTTCCACAGCAATCGCCGCATATTGTCCGCTGGTGAGGGGGTCGATTGCATTCTTATGTCTGCTGCATTATTAGGGAACGCGTTTTCTTCCCTCCCCCAAACAGTGTTTGCATTTAGGGGCTGTTGTTTTTTTGGAACTGATTTGGATGGGCCAGCCGAGGCGCCCACTCAGGCGAACGTCTTACTAGAACAGACGCATGACAAACGTGAAATTCAACACACCATAGCAAACGCAAACAACGCTCCTCAATTTACCGCCTGCCCAGGAGCCCTTCAAGATGAGCAATTTCAAGGACGTCATGGAACGGGAGGGCACTGATCGCGCGGCCAAGGCCGGGGGCAACCTCATGTGGATTAACCCGTTCAAGTCCCCTACGCCTGGAGTGCCCATCAACAACTCGTCTATTCAATCCTTGAAGGATCACTACTTCAAATACCCAGTGAACAGGTACCCGAAGGTCACTAAGGTGGGCGTGTGGGGCAACCCTCCCAAGCTGAAAGAGAAGGGCTTGATGCCTCTCATGTCGCCAGAAGAAATGTTCCACTCGCTCCTGCTCCGCATCGGCGAAGACATCGACGCTAACGACGAGGAGGCGCTGGCTACGTGGAAGACCTGTCTGCTGAGCGCATCCATGGAGTTTGTCTACGTTGCCAAGGAAGATGGCATCTGGCTCAAGTCCGCCAACCAGAGAGAGGAATATGGAGCTGATTTCAATGCTATGTACCGCACTGGGCCCAAGAGAGCCATCGAGATAGCTGCCTTCAAGGCAGCATGCGAGAAAGCTCATGGAGGCGTTCTCATCGGGGCCGAGAAAGTTCACCAGCTCTACGTCAAGGAAGTGACCTTCGCGAACGTCGTGGTGCCCGGTGCGACCCATGAGAAACCTCAATTCACTGCCGGCTACGTGGACACTGCTCTCACCGTGTACTCTCGGATCCTCACGGACCCAATTGCGCGGGACCTGGTGCTCGTGGCGGACGAGGAGTGGGGGCAGGCTTCGCCGTATAACAGCATCTACCGTTTGGAACTCTTCACCAAGAAGGCTGGTCAGGGGAATGACGTAGCGCTGCACTGGTTGCTCGCTGCCGCCAACGACATGGCGAGGAACAAGATGGTCGATGGCACCGAACTTTCAGAGCGAGGCCTCTCTGGCAAGACGAAGGGCGGGAATGGCAAAGGGCTCCTGGACTTGCTCCTGTTCAAGTGGCGCATGCTGAATCACATCCTAGGCTTCCCCAGCTGCCGTTCTGCCCCGGATCGCGTTGCCTCTGCGCCCCCTGACCCCCCGCTCTGCCACCCAGCGTCGGCTCTGCCCTGTACGTCGTTGTTTATTGACGTTGGCTTCCCCCAATCGTCATCATCATCGCCACCACCATCATCAACATCATCATCTTCATCATCCAGCGCTCCTGGATGTTAGTAAGGTGGGCTTGGGCATGACTTGACTTCATTCATGGGGGTTGGGTGGGGGTCGTTGGGTGCGCAACGGCAGCGCGCGCGTATCTGGGGCGGGCCGAGTGCCTGTGCAGGCGAACATTTGGACTCATCTGGCATGCATTCAGATGGCAAGGTCGCTGCGCGCAACGCGCTCCGTGACCGCATGGCTTACCGAACGTATTTTGGTGGCAAGGTAGCCGGGGGGCAATCTCCCCAGGACCTGAGTTGGCGCGGAACCCTCAAGCCCTCAGCCCAGCTCTATGTCAAGTTAGCGGAGGACATCATTTACAACACGCCCTACGATCATTTACTCAAGCAGGCCCTGAAGGACAGCAAGGGGGTAGGGGAGGCTCTTCAGCGCCAGACCCTGAAGGAGCAGTTCGACGAGATCGATACCTGCGTGGCTGATGAGGCCACTCCTGCGGCTTCGGCGGCCCCCGTGCCCATTCCAACGGATATTGATGAGGAGAATCGCTTCGAGATCGCCATTGGGTTCGTGGGCTCTGCTGCTACTGGCGCCAAGGGCGTTGAGGAAACGCGCGCTAAGCTCCACAATGCCCTGTCAGCAGGGGATGAGGGCCAGCTTGCGACCATCCGGAAGTTCGAGGAGGAGGCGAAAATCTACACTTCAAAATACATCAAGTTGATCGCCCTACCCAAGACGGAGGATGAGCTGGTCAACCAGATGAAGGACTGATGGGTCGAACCGTTGTGAAACATAGGCCCAGCACCGACCAAGCTGCGTACTATGTCAATGTGCTGGGGTTGTGGCAGCTGCCCCCCGCCCCAAATTCTTGATGATGACGCTTCGCGTATCCCCGCCATCGCATCCCGAACCGATGCCCAAGCGACGCGAGGTTTTGTTGTGAGAGGTTATCGGAAGTCTCTTGAAACCATCTTGGGGCTCTCTTGGGGTCCTCTTGGGTGGGGCGATCTTGGCGGGGCCCTCTTGGGGCCGTCTTGTGGCTTCTTGGAGGTAGGTATGTTGGGGGGCATATTGAGCCATCTTAGGCTATTTCGAGCCATCTTGGGGGCCGTCCTGGCGTCTTCGATGCCCTCTTGGAGCCATCTTGTGCCATCTGGACGCTTTACCTGACCGCTGCTCGCGCGCCCACGCCCGCCCTCCCAGGTCCCTTGGGAGAGGGGGCGTCGAGAATGAGGAGGTTGAGGATGAGGAGGTATGAGGGGTCGTGGCAAGAGAGAGGGAGACAACGTTCGTTAAACTACCTACGCTTAGATAACTTGTGGCAATCTTCTGATGCGCGATGGCTCTTCCAATGAACTACGCGTCGGTTGCTATCATCTTCCTTCTACTACCACCTACACCCCCCCACGGGGCCGTCGCAAGACCGACGATGATGGGGCGGCGGGGTCAACGGCCAACCGCCCAGCAAATGCAAGCAAGTAAAGCCCGCTCCGGCGGGGATCGACGCTAGGGGGGATCTGCAACGATTGCTGCACGGGGTTTGCAAGAATAACAGAAAACACGGGGGGGGGGGCCCAAACTCATCATCATCATCATCATCGCCATCATCATCATCATCATCATCATCATGGTCATCATCATCATCGTCATCATCATGATCCCCCAACTCCTATCTTGCAAACCTTCGTCGCCCCCTTGGATTGTCCGGGGCCCCCTTCCAATCGACGCGAAAACGCAAAAAAAAAAACTACGCATTCGGATGTTTCCGCGGGCGTGCGCGTTTTGTTGTTGTTTTGATGCTGCTGCTGCTGTTGTTGTTGTTGTTGCTGTTGCTGTTGTTGTTGTTGGTGTTGTTGTTATTGTTGTTGTTGTTTTGCGCGACCCCTGTTTGCATCAACCTTGGCAGACCCCCCCCGTGCATTCTCGCGCAAAGACAGAGCACGGGCGGCCAGGCAGACAAGCAGACAGACAGACAGAGAAGGCGCGCGGGACAGAGCAAAGGTGGAGTTGGATCGATAGAGCAGCGTTTTCGGGTGTTAGTTGCTCGAGGTTCAATGTCATTGAACCTCGAGCAACTAACTCCCGAAAACGCTCGCTTCCCGAGAAGACTTCCTGGGCTCTGGAGGCCCTGGCGGGGCTTGAAAAACACGAGCGCCAATGGGCCGCCCCTCTCTACTACCCCGCGCCACCCGGGGGCGGCTAAGAGGAAGGAGGAGGAGGAGGAGGGGGAGGAGGAGGAAGAGGAGGAAAGAGGGGGGGGAGAGGGAGAGGAGGAGGAGGAGGAGGAGGAGGAGGAGGAGGAGGAGGAGGAGGAGGAGGAGGGGGGGGAGGGGGGGGAGGGAGGGAGGGAGGGAGGAGGGAGGGAGGGAGGGAGGGATGGATGGAGGGAGGGGGGAAGGAGAAGGAGGATGCGGGAGGGGGAGGCCGGGGGAGTAGGGGGGGAGGGAAAGGAGTGAGGATGATGATGGATGAGACCCCGTTCATCGTTAGGGAGGAATAACCCAGGAATGTGCGCTCATGGGAGCCAAGGGAACCACGCGCAACCACGTCTGCGTGTTCTACGACCCGGGGCTCGCTGGGGAGTCCGCGACCCAGCCCGAGTACAGGATCTGCGCTCTGCGCAACGGGCACCTGAAGACAGTGATGCGATCCTTCCTGGTGGCCAGGGATAGCTCTGAGGCGTTGCGCGAGGGGGGCGTTTTCATCTTCATGGATTGTGGGAAGCACGGGAACCAGGGGGCCCTGACGGGGTCGTTGAAGAATTCGGAAGGTAAGCGGCTCCCTGTCCACGCGTCTTGCCCCTGGGCCTTGAACATTTTCTACGAGGAGAAAGCAGATAAAGCTATCAACCGTGGTTTCATGTGTGAGCGCAGCACTGAAACGGCCCTCTGCGTGGCCACCCACATCCCCACCATGAAGCAGCAACCCAACTAGCATTCGCCCGGGGCGCCCCGCTCGGACTCCATCGGCCCATTCCCCGCCAACGGCGACTCTGCCTTCCGCATGACGTACAAGCAGAAGAAGCTGCTCTACGCGAAAGACGCCCGCGCGTTGCCAGGCGGGGTTGCATTCGGAAATATCTGGGGCCCAATTTATACGATGAAAATCGAAGGGACCTGGAACCACAACAAGTTTCCACGAGGGCCCCGAGGGAGCGAGCTCCAAGAACACCCCGCCAAGAGGGGCCACAGCCAGAGAATAATAATAGCCCCTCTACCCCCCCCCCAAACAAAAAAAAGAGAGGACACCCCAGGAGGGCCAATCGGGGGTTCAAGACGGTGATCTCCTCAGAGGGCCCCCAACAGAGAGGAAGAATTCCAAGAGGGCCCCAAGAGTGCCCGCGAAGATAGATGCGCCTCAGTGCTGGGCCGCATGGTGTTACATCGCATCCTTGATCAATCCGCCCTCCTCCTCTCGACCCCCCCCCATCCTCCTTCCTCCCCCCCCCTTGTCCTTCCTCCCTCCCCCTTGTCCTCCTCCCTCGTCCTCCTCCCTGTTGCCTCCTCCCTGCATCATTGTGCTGCGTTGCATTTTGCCTCAATTCGCTGACCTCAACCATGCCGCCGTTCGACGACGACCTCCCTCCACCTCCCTGCTCCGTCCTTCCCTCGTAGTCCGCGTTCGCTGCCCCCTCCCTCCTCCTACCTCATCTATCTGTTCCCCCCCTTCCCCTTGACGCCTATGAGGTGGCGCTTGCGCGACGGCGCCTGAAGCCGCTGGCCCCACTGAGAGGCGCGTCGATTCCAACGTGGAGCCTGTGACCTACCATTCGCGCGTGCCGGAGACCTACGATGAGATCCTGCATCGGTTCGGGGCCAAGGCCGTATGGGACCTCAGCTCCCTGGACGGCGCCCTCCCGCTCCTGTGCGTGCAGCTGGGGATCCCCTACGTGGGCGTGACGCAGGGCGAGTACCACAAAACGAGTCTTCTGAACCACCTGCACTCCTCCATCTTCCGATGCTTCATGCGGGGGGGCCCCCCCATTTACAAGCCCGACCTCGCCGTGACGATGTCCGGCCTCGGGGCCGACAACGGCGATGACGATGACCATCCTATGCCCAAGCCCAAGGGCAAGCCCAAGGGCAAGCCCAAGAGCAAGCCGCGCCAGGACGCCCAAGATGAGGAGCCAGAGGAGGAGGACCCAGAGGAGACGGAGGGGGATGAGGAATCTCAAGGCTCCGCTTGAATGGCGACAAGCTCGATGCGACGATCTTGAGTGGTGGATGTGTTGTCGCGAGCTTGGGGCGATGACGACCTCATTACGATGAGGCGGCGGAGTGATGCGAAGCAGCGTTCACATGTCTTTTAGATTTTAGAACCAGGTTGAGGCGCCTGACTGTCAGCCGACAAGCTGCGAGAGGCTTCGGTGCCGGGAGGGGGGGCTTGGGGGTTCGGGCTGAAGGAGCACAGAATCGCAATTGTTTTGGGGGGGGGGGGCCCAACCAGGCGCCAAGTCTTACTTTCGGGGGGTCGGCCCCGTAGCGTGCTGACGCCGCTGGTTGCATCAGACTCGCGATGGCACGCAGTCTTTTAGAGGTGCGATCTGGTTATTCTTGACGCGCTGCACGCGCGTAGCGATGGAGTGCTAGTAATTCTTCTGTGGCCCCATGCGCAAAAACCGAACGCTGCAGCCAGAATTAACACTGAGGCCCATTAATGTCGGAGGAAGCCGAAGAAAGTAAAGTGCAGGCCCATGGCTGCCGGAGGAAGCCGAAGGAAGTCTAGTGTGCAGACTGTGCGTGCAAGCATGCACTTATACATGAGGTGCATGTGGATACGCACGTGAACATGTAGAGAGAGAGAGTAATTAATATTAGCAATCGTTGGCCTCATACTGTCTCCTTCTTGTATTATATGTGGTGCGATCTACGTGGTGTATGAAGATGCGTGGTGCAATATATGTGGCAGGGGCGAACTTACTCATCGATGTGGCCTCTTGGAAACATCTTGGAACCAGATTGGAGCCGTCGTGGCGACGATCACCGCCCAGGTGGCCAGCGCGTTTCAACGAATATCCCTTCCAGAACATTTGGGCGGGCTCTGGAAACAACGAACAAACTGGGGGGGGCGCCACGTATGATGAGCCATCAATTGGCCCGAATATTTTTCTGCTGCCACAGAGTGTCCGCCCCACCGGGGCCCGACGCATCTCAGGGGCGCGCGCGGTCATCATCGTGCCGCCCGTCGTGTCGCGACCTGCTGCAGCCACGCGGCGGGATTTTCACTCGGGGCTGGCGGGCCTCCTGAAGCTGTCGCTGAAGGGGCGCGTTCAAGCACTGGCTAAGATGTACAACGGCGACCAGACTGGCATCACACAGATCATCGAGGCCCCAGGGCAAGACGACGACGAATGACGACGACAACGTATGCTTAGTGCCTGTGGGTTATCCTTCTGGGACCCCCCCCCCCCGCTGGAGATTTAGGAAGCATAGCGCGGATACGAGGTGGCACAAGAGTGGCAAAGCGAGGATTAAACATTGATCAGCAGACGGGCTGTGAGGGCAAGACAATCGCTTGACTTGAAACGCTTGGTACCCCCTCTCCCTGGATCCACATCACAGGCGACCCTCTGCCCCCCCCTCGCTCTCCCTGATATGATCGGCCGCCGACCCCCCCGTGGAGGGCAACAAGAAGCGCATCAAGCCGTTGCGCATGAAGAGGCTCTCGCTTGGCAGCGATTGCAGTGGGTGGTGCGCTGAGAAAATAGCTTGCGACTGCGCTGGTATTCCATCCGTCCAATCCTTTGCTTGCGATTGCGATAAGGACGTCAAGAGGCTGATTCTAGACAACTAAGAGGTGGGCACTTTCGTAGACAACGCGCACGATCCAGCTCACAAGCTCTTACCCTCGACGGATGTCTACGTGGCAGGATTCCCTTGCCAACCTTATAGTATTGCAGGGGAGCAACGTGGGGCCGAAGACGAGAGGGCATCAGTCGTGGACCCAATCATCGACCACATTGGGTCCAAGAAACCAAAGTTGATCATTCTGGAAAACGCGCTGGGCCTAGCGACGAAAACTCACATCGACCATTTTCAAAACATCATGCAGAAGCTCAGGGCGTCCACGCTGGACCCTCGCAGCAGGGAGCCGAGGTACTTGATCCACATGAGGGTTGTGAACAGCCTGGACTTCAGCACCGCTCAGGACAGGAAACGGATCTTCATAGTTGGGATTCGCCGTGACTTGCGCCGCAAACGCTTCGCGTGGCCCGCGAAGCAGACCAAAGTCCCCCTGAAGACCTTTTACGGCAAGCGCGAGGATGGCACCATCGCCCGTGAGAGACCCGAGAAGATACCTGAGTCATCTACTAGTGCCAGAAATCTAAAGAATGCCATTAAGAAGATCAAGAAGGGCGGAATGGACCCACGCAAGCGCGCTTTCGTCGTAGACATCAACGCCGGGGCCACCCATGAGAGTTTTGCCTTCAACAAGTGCCCCACCATCACGGCCAGGCGCGGAGAGGAGCTCGGGTTCTACAACACCTACTTGGGCAGGCCGCTGAGCCTGACAGAGATGGCGGCCCTCCAGGGCGTCAAGCGGGGGTATCTCGACGTCGACGGCATCAGCTCGAGGAACACAGCTGGGGAGGGGGGAACCGTCGCGCCGCCCGGGCGGCCCCCGGACCGTCACGACGTCGCGGCCTGGAGCCTTCAGAATCGCATCTTGGAGCGCTCATGAATTTGGAGGGTCTTTGGGTCTTCTTCTGGGGGCAGTCTTGGGACTTGTTAGGGGCCTCTCGGAGCCCTCTTGGGGCTCTCTTTGAGCTCCTGGAGAGCCTCTTAGGGCCATCTTGGAGGCTATCGATAAAAGGAGGGCGGGTCCAGATCTGAGCTCCCCCTGTGGAAACCGTTTCCTGGAGCTCTCTTGGGCCCTTCTTTGGGCGCTCTTGGGCCATCTCGGTTCCGTCTTCGGAGCCTCTCGGGCCGATCTTAGGGCCTTCTTGGGCCATTAAGAGAAACGGCGAGAAGGCAACACATCGTTGGCGCTTTAGTTGTTCAAAAGGTTTATGGACTTTTGAGGGGTCCTGAGGGCGCTCCGAGAACACTTGGAACCGTCCTGCGGCCCCCCTGAGGCCTCTTGGAGGCATGTTGGAATCTGCCAGCGTTCATCCGCCTCATCCTTCTTCCTCCTCCCCCCTCCCCCTTCTCCCCCCATCATCACCAGCGCCATCGTCATCGTCACCATCATAATCATTGTATCAGCATCATCATCATCACCATCATCATCAAAAACGCCAACATCAACAACATTTTCCTCATTTCCCTTTCAAGTTCTCTCCAGTTTCCCAATCATTCCCCCTCGGGTTCTGAGAAAAGCAAAGGCCCTGGGGGTCTCTGGAAACAGAAACCTAACAACCCCTGTCAGAAGTTGTCGTCCTTCGCTCCCCCGTGCCCTAGGGCATTCGGCCGCGCGATTGGCAGCGCGATCACCATCACTGTGCTGCAGGCGATCATCCGGGAGGGGGTCGAGAGCCTGGGCTACACGTGCGGCAAGAAAAAGGATGACTGAGAGTACCCACGCACGGCAATAATTAGACTGTGTCTGAGAGCGTAGTATCGAGGCTGACAGAGGGATGATCTTTATCATGTTGATTGGGGCCCCCCGGTTCCGGCCCCCTGAGTGGGCGGCGCTGTTGCCTCCAAAAGCGTTCGGCGAAACGCTCCCCTCTCCCTCCTGTCGCCCCGCGCCACTGCCGCAACTGCCCCTGTCATTCTGCAGCCGCGCGCGCTGCAAGCGAGCGCGTGCAAGACGCGCCCGGGATTGTCAACGCTTGAAACAACAACACTGGGCGCATGTCTCAAGTCTGTATTGGATTATGTATGTCTCGGGTGGGTCTTGGGACATATATATATATATGCATATGAGAAGGCGCAGGTAGTCTTGGAACTATCCCAGGCGCCCTTGGCTGAGGCGAAAATCAGCGCATTAGGAGTCTTGGAGCCATCTAAGGCAGTCGTCTTGGATTGGGCATCCCAGAGTTGGGAGACTGAGAGTTGCCGAATAGGGCATCAAGAGAGCGCGGTTTCTTACGGGAGGGTTTTGTGGACGAGCCACGCGATGCTAGGTAGTAGCCCCGCCCCCGCCCCCCTCCCCAGGATCCCAGGCCCTCCTCCTCCTCCTCCTCCTCTTCTTCCTCCTCCTCCCTCCTCCTCCTCCTCCCCTCCCCCTCCTCCTCCTCCTCCTCCTCCGCCTCCTCCTCCTCCTCCTCCTCCTCCTCCTTCTCTTCCCCCTCCTCATCCTGGGGGGTTGAATCGCATTGGGAAGGAGAGGGGTAAAGGGTGCGGGGGGGGAGGGCGACCCCCCATCATTATTTTCCCAGAGTCATAATGGCTCGGCAGAGCGTCATGGGCGCTCGCGGTCGCGGCGATGCCGCACACGCCCGCGGTCTTTTTGGAGAGCCGCGAAGACGCTAAACGAGGTCTCATCTCCTATTCGTCGCCCCTCCTCCTCCCTCATCCCCCTCCTCTCCCCCTCCTCCTCCTCCCTCCTCCTCTCCCCCTTCTCCTCTCTCCCTCCTCCTCCCTCATCCTTCCTCATCCTGCAAAGAGGTCGGCGGCAGATGAGGGGCGCAGCGGATCCAGGCGACAGGGCGACGAGCCGCAGGAGGAGCCGACGAGGTGACGACAGGGCGACGAGCCGCGGGAGGAGGAGGAGCCGACGAGGCGGCGACAGGGCGAGGAGCCGCAGGAGGAGCCGGCAGGGCGACGAGCCAGCAGGAGGCGACAGGGCGAGGAGCCGCAGGAGGCGACAGGGCGAGGAGCCGCCGGAGGAGGATGTAGCCAGCATGGCGAGAAGGTTGTTGGAGGAGCGAAGGCGGGAAAAGTTACGCGAGGAAGCCGAAGAACTGGATAGGCTTCGAGACCGCCTGAGGATGTGCCAGGAGGATGAGGAATCGAGGAAAAACAACGAGGCAGAGGCTCCGAGGGAAGCACAAAGCTCGCGGCTGGATCAAAGCGCAAAGCTCGCGGCAGAGGACGAGGGCGCGAGAGGACCAAGCGCCGGCAAAGCTCGCGCGAGCGGGGGCACAGGGGACGCAGCGAGCGAACCTCCGCACTCACCAATCGAGGAGCGAATAGTGCCGAGCAGCCCAACAACCGACATGCCTAAGCCACCGCCAGGCGAGATCTCGGCATCATCCTCGCCCCTTCGGGACCCGACTCCAGTGCCGAGCAACCCGACCGACGTGCCTAAGCAACCGCGAGGCGAGCTCTCGGCATCGCCATCCTCGCACTGCTGGAAAGCTGGGGCGCTTCCAGTGGGCGCCACTAGAATCGATCTTTCCGACGACCACGGCGAGGGCGAGGGAATAGAGGAACAAGAAGCCGATGAGGAGAACGAGGACAGGCACAAGGGACGACGCAAGGCAAAGAGACGGCGCGGCAAAGAAAGGCGTGACGAACACTTTGAAGGCCACGAGGAGAGGGGCCGCGAAGAGATGCGAAGGTCGAGGAGGAGAAGCAGAGGACGGCGCAAGGAGAAGAGATCTGAAGCCGAGGAGCGACTTGAAGCACGGCGGGGCTCGAGGAGGCACAGGGAAGCGCGGCGCGAGGAGAAGAGGCGGGGAGAGAAGAGGCTTGAAGCACATGAAAAGGCAGAGAAAAGGCACGACGAAAGGAGCCCTGAAGAGCACGACGAGGGGAGCCCTGAAGAGATGAGAAGCTCGAGGAGGGCAAAGAAAGAACGACGCAAGGAGAAGGTAGCCGAAGACAAGGGGCGACCTGAGAAGGTAGCCGAAGACAAGGAGAAGGTAGCCGAAGACAAGGTAGCCGAAGACAAGGAGGGTGCTGAAGTACAGCGAAGCTCGAGGAGGCACGGCGAAGAGAGGATGCCAGAGGAGAGGAGGCCCGAAGACAAGAAGGAGAGGTTCGATGAGAGGAGGCCTGAAGTACAGCTAAGTTCGAGGAGGCAAGACGAGGCGAGGCGAGGGGAGAGGGGCGCTGAATCACATCGAAGCTCGAGGAGACAAGCCGGAGAGAGGCACGAGGAGAGGATGCCCGAAGACAAGGAGAGGTTCGATGAGGAGAGGGGGCCTGAAGTACAGCAAAGACCGAGGAGGCAAGACGAGGCGAGGCGCGAGAGGTTCGAGAAGCTTCGAGGATCTCCGGCAAGAGGAGGCGAGGAGGCGGGGCCTGAATCACATCGAAGCTCGAGGAGACAAGCGGACGAAGAAGAGAGGCACGAGGAGAGGAGGCCCGAAGAAGACAAGGAGAGGTTCGATGGACAAAGAGGCACGAGGAGACAATCGGGAGAGGAGAGGTTCGAGGAGGCAAGCAGAAGAGAGGCATGAAGAGGAGAGGATGCCCGAAGACAAGGCAGAAGAGGCGCGCAGGAGAGAGGCAGAGGAGAGGAGATGAGGCACGAAGAGGAGGCTCGATCAGAAGAAGAGTTTGGCGTGAACGTAATACTATCGGGGAGCCCATCGATAGAGGACAGCCCAGGCCGAGGAGAAGAGATACGATCCAGGAGCGCAACGATAGAGGACAGCCCAGGCCGAGGAGGAGAAGAGATACTATCTGGGAGTGCAACGATAGAGGACAGCCCAGGCCGAGAGATCCCAGCAGGATTCAGCAGCCCGACAGACTTCAGTTCGTTCTATCGGCAGGAGGAAGAGCGCCAGAAGGAGGAGCGAAGGTTGAAGGAACGGCCGCGTTTTCCCATTGAGGAAGACAGGGAGGGCGCCTGTCGTCAGTGAGGTGGCGCCGCGCTGTCGGACGGACGGCGGTGAGCGCGCCGCCCTTGCGCTCGCTCATCATCCTTTTCGTCATCTGGAGAAGTTGGGAAGCAGGAGGAGGACGAGGAGGAGGAGAGGAGGAGGAAGGAAAAGGAGGAGGAGGAGGAGGAGGAGGAAGGAGGAATGAGCAGGAGAAGGAGGGTAGGAATGAGGAGAAGGATGATGCGGGCACGCCAACGTTACCTTGTGCACATTCGCTCATCCCGAATATTCAGGGTACCACAACGCACAACATGTTTCACCGTTCAAAGTCTCCTCCTCCTCCTCCTCCCTCTCCCGTTCCTCCTTTTCCGCTGCTCATGCTAATCCTCTACCTCATTATGCTGCTCCTTCCCCCCCTCATCCTCTTCCTGCTGCTGATCCTCCTCATCCTTCTCCCCTCCGCCCGCGCTCCCGAACATATTTCGCGCGCGCTGAAAGCGCGCCTTATTCATTCACCTCACGGCGCCCCCAAGCTGGCCCAAGAGGGCCACCAGACGGCCGGATAGCCGCCCAACGCGGCCCAAGACGTCCGAGACGGGCCGAAAAGAGGCCCCAGAGGAGGGCCACGACCCAAAACATCCAGCCTTCCGCCCCAAGAGGCCTCCGGGAACCCCTAAGAAGAGGCCCCAATGATGAGGGCCTACCAACCCCTCGAGAGGCCACCAAGACGCTCCAAGACGCCCGCAAGACGCGGAGAAAGAAGAGGAGGGTGAGAACGAGGATGATGAGAAGGAAAACATGGAAGAGGAGGAGGGGGAAAATGATGTGGAGGGGTGGAGGGAGGAGGGGAAAAAGGAGCCGGCGCAGTCTGTAGGATAAATTGCTGTTCGCGCCCCACTACAGCATCGCCTTTCAAGACGTATCCCTGCAAGTATTGTTTTCCACACGCCGACTGGGTCGACCAAGGATATGCCGTATACAAGAAAAGATAATACAGCATAGCAGCATAATGTATTGTATCTGATATACCACACCCCATACGACAACATAATATAGATAACTGCACAACATACGTGGGATAACACAATAAAACATAAGGCGCCACGCGTTCCATGTATGATACAATAGGATAGCACATACGGCAACACAAGACAACCATACGATCACATAAGATAGCACATACGATAACACATAATGCAACATATGCGTGCCACATACGACGACATATCCATAATATAACATACACATGCGATAACACATACGATGACATAAGCTAACACATAAGATCGCATACCCTTACGACAACATATGGCAGCACAACAGATACAATAGTGTATCCAATACTACAACATAAGGTAACACATGCGATGTCCATACTATGATAATTACTCATATGCATGCATCCCCCTTGCCCCTTTGCCCACATGTGCGCGTGGTGGGGTGGTGGTGGACGGGGGGGAGAGGGGTGGTTAACCTTGTAACCGACACTAAGGCCAGGACAGTCCCGCCGAGGCCCCGAGGGGAGAGCAGCGCGAGGCCACGGCTCCCGCCGAGGCCACGGGGCGGTAGCGGCGAGGCAGGCGGCGGGTCCTTGGCATCGCTCAGAGCCCCGAATCATCAGGGGTAATTCGGGTCAGGGCTAACTCGGGTTCGTTTTTCGGGAATCCGAGCCCGAGTTGCCCCGGGCCCCAGCTACCCCGGATAATTCGGGCGTCCAGAGCCCCAACTCATCAGGGGTAACTCGGGTCAGGGCTAACTCGGGTTCGTTTTTCGGGAATCCGAACCCGAGTTGCCCCGGGCCCGAGCTACCCCGGATAATTCGGGCGTCCAGAGCCCCAACTCATCAGGGGTAACTCGGGTCAGGGCTAACTCGGGTTCGTTTTTCGGGAATCCGAACCCGAGTTGCCCCGGGCCCGAGCTACCCCGGATAATTCGGGCGTCCAGAGCCCCAATTCATCAGGGGTAACTCGGGTCAGGGCTAACTCGGGTTCGTTTTTCGGGAATCCGAACCCGAGTTGCCCCGGGCCCGAGCTACCCCGGATAATTCGGGCGTCCAGAGCCCCAATTCATCAGGGGTAACTCGGGTCCGTTTTTCGGGAATCCGAACCCGAGTTGCCCCGGGCCCGAGTTACCCCGGATAATTCGGGCGCCCAGAGCCCCAAATCATCAGGGGTAACTCGGGTCAGGGCTAGCTCGGGTCCGTTTTTCCGGGAATCCGAACCCGAGTTGCCCCGGGCCCGAGCTACCCCGGATAATTCGGGCGCCCAGAGCCCCAAATCATCAGGGGTAACTCGGGTCAGGGCTAACTCGGGTTCGTTTTTCGGGAATCCGAACCCGAGTTGCCCCGGGCCCGAGCCCGAGTTACCCCGGATAATTCGGGCGTCCAGAGCCCCGAATCATCAGGGGTAACTCGGGTCAGGGCTAACTCGGGTTCATTTTTCGCGGAGATCCGAATCCGAGTTGCCCCGGGCCCGAGCTACCCCGGATAATTCGGGCGTCCAGAGCCCCAATTCATCAGGGGTAACTCGGGTCAGGGCTAACTCGGGTTCGTTTTTCGGGAATCCAAACCCGAGTTGCCCCGGGCCCGAGCTACCCAGGATAATTCGGGCGTCCAGAGCCTCAATTCATCAGGGGTAACTCGCACTATAGAACGATTCTCGCCCACCGGCACCGGCACCGGCACCGGCACCGGCACCGGCACCGGCACCGGCACCGGCACCGGCACCGGCACCGGCACCGGCACCGGCACTGGCACCGGCACCGGCACCGGCACGGCACCGGCACCGGCACCGGCACCGGCACCGGCCGGCACCGGCACCGGCACCGGCACTGGCACCGGCACCGGCACCGGCACCGGCACCGGCACCGTCACCGGCACCGGCACCGGCACCGGCACCGGCGCTTGCGCCGGCACTGGCACGGGCACCGGCACTCTAGGCTTCCTAGATGGGGTCGGAGTAGATGGGGTCGGAGGATCGCGCCGCATCGCCGATGCATCGGCGATGCATCGGCGATGCATCGGCGATGCGGCTCGATACGGAGCCCGATGTTCTCCACGCCTACGTCGCCGATGCATCGCCACCGTCGCCAGTGCATCGCCGATGCATCGCCGATACATCGGCGATGCATTGGCGATGCGGTGCGATCCTTCGACCCCATCTACTCGGACCCCATCTAGGAGGCCTCTAGGCACGGGCACGGGCACCAGCGCCGTCGCCGTCGCCGGCGCCAGCACCGGCACTGGCACCCGCACCCGCAACCGCACCGGCACCAGCACCAGCACTGGCACCGGCACCGGCACCGGCACCGGCGCCGGCGCCAGCACTGGCACCGGATGACAAACATCATTGGCATTGAACATTATGACATTTCTTAAACAGTGCTTGCACTTAGGGGGCCTTCTCTTTTTCCTAGTTGCTGGGTCTGAGGGGCGGTCTGGCGGCTCTCTCCTCGCCGTTGCCGCCCTGTCGCCGCCCGTCGTCTGGGCTTGAGGGGCGGTCTGGTTTTCCCGTCCTTGCCGTCGCCCCTCGCCCCCCCTTGCTGCGTCGTCGCCGCCCGTCGTCTTGGCCTGAGGGTCGGTCTGGCGGTTCCTTGCTCGCCGTCACCGTCCCGTCGCCGCCTCCTCGTCGCTGCCCCTTGTGGGCCCCCCCAGCGGTTGCAATCCAATCGGTTGCAAGCCAATCAAGTGCAAACCCAGTGGAATCGATTGCAGTCCAATCAATGGTAAAATTATGCAAACGGAGTTCCCCACATAAAAATTATTAAAAGTTTCGTGGGACCCATGGGGTACGACAACATCAACACGAAGGATAAGCTCATCGAGCGAGTAAGTACGCACGAAAGGGCAGACGAAAGAAAGGAGGAGGGAGGACAGGTGCTCAGGAAACGAAGCCTTGTAAATAGTACGGGTTCTTGATACCCTCTTCGCTCTGGCGGGGCCCCGCTTGAAGGGGGGAGGCCTACGAAACCTGGTAAAGAGTAGTGGTGTCCGCGACCCTCCTCGTTCAAGCGAGTCATCCTCCTCCTCCTCCTCCTCCTCCTCCTCCTCCTCCTCCTCGTCGTCCTGCTCCTCCTCCTCCTCATCCTCGGCATCATCATCATCAGCATCAGCATCATCATCATCACCAGCATCATCGTCGTCATCATCAGCATCATCAGCAGCATCGTCGTCACCCCGTCGTGGTCATCATCAGCATCATCGTCATCATCATCAGTACCAACATCATCAACATCATCATCATCATCATCATCGTCAGCATCATAGGCATCATCATAACTATCATCATCTTCGTCATCATCAGCATCATCATCATCATCGCCAGCGTCATCGTCATCATCATCATCGCTGTCGCCACCATCGTCATCATCATCATCATCAGCATCGCCATCATCATCACCATCACCGTCCTTGGCATCGTCATCGTCCGCATCATCGTGGACGTCATGATCATCATCATCATCGTCGTCATCATCATCAACAGCACCAGCAACGTCAGCATCAGCAGCAGCATCGTCATCATCACCAGCATCTGCATCATCCTCATCGTCGTCGCCATCGTTGTCATCATCGTCATCGTCATCATCATCATCATCATCATCATCATCATCGTCATCATCATCATCATCATCATAATCACCGTTATCGCCATCGTCATCGTCCATCACCATTATCGCCACCGGCATCGTCATCGCGAACAGCAGAATAACCATCGTCATCACCGTTATCATGATGAAGCCTTCCTCATCGCAGAACTCCCCCTCCTCCTCACCCTCCTCAGTGGGAGGAGTAGGACGTGAGATGGATAGGTAATGTTCTCCCCTCCTCCTCACCCATGTCAGTGGGAGGGGCACGAAACCATTTAAATAGTATGGGTTTCCGATACCCTCCTCGCTCAGACGGGGCCTCCCTGGAGGGGTGGGAGGGGCACGAAACCATGTAAATAGCATGGGTTTCCGATACCCTCCTCGCTCAGGCGGGGCCTCCTTGGAGAGGTGGGAAGGGCACGAAACCATGTAAATAGTATGGGTTTCCGTTACCCTCCTCGCTCAGGCGGGGCCTCCCTGGAGGGATGGAAAGGGCATGAAACCATGTAAATAGTACGGGTTCCCGATACCCTCCTCGCTCAGGCGGGGCCTCCCTGGAGGGGAGGGAGGGGCACGAAACCATGTAAATAGTATGGGTTTCCGATACCCTCCTCGCTCAGACGGGGCCTCCTTGGAGGGGTGGGAGGGGCACAAAACCAGGTAAATTGTATGGGTTTCCGATACCCTCCTCGCTCAGGCGGGGCCTCCCTGGAGGGGTGGGATGCCCTCCTCGCTCAGGCGGGGCCTCCCTGGAGAGGTGGGAAGGGCACGAAACCGTGTAAATAGTATGGGTTTCCGTTACCCTCCTCGCTCAGGCGGGGCCTCTCTGGAGGGGCGGGAGGGGCACTGGGAGGCGGGAGGCGGGAAGGAGAAGGAGAGGATGTTTTGGGAGCACCGGCCGCAGCACCAGCACCGGCACCGGCACCAGCCCCGGCACTGGCACCAGCACCGGCTACCGGCCACCGGCACCGGCCACCGGCACCGGCACCGGTAGCGGCACCGGCACCGGCACCGGCACCGGCACCGGCACCGGCACCGGCACCGGCACCGGCACCGGCACCGGCACCGGCACCGGCACCGGCACCGGCACCGCGCCGGCACCGGCACCGGCACCGGCACCGGCACCGGCACCAGCACCGGCACCGGCACCGGGGCAAGAATCGCTCATGCCTTGTAACTCGGGTCAGGGCTAACTCGGGTTCGTTTTTCGGGAATCCAAACCCGAGTTGCCCCGGACCCGAGTTACCCTGGATAACTCGGGCGCCCAAATCGCTCGGGCGTGTGCGTTTTCCTCTTCTTTTTGTCGCGCAGCGAGGGCCGTCGAGGAGCAGCCTGGGGTCTCTTTGTCGACTGTACTTGCACAGGATCACTTCTACAGTGATTTCCTGAGCATACTTGCGACAATACAGATTCACTGCAGATGTGTGATGATTTCTTCAGTCTGCTGAGGAGAGATTGGCCAGTGTTGGCTTGAAGATCAGCATCAGCAGACTTGATGAGCACATCTATCCAATGGCTTACGATGTCTCTGCAGGAGAGAAAACCACACACATGAACTTCTGGCGCTCCTCGCGGATGTCCTGGATCTGCGCGGGGCCCCCCACCGGATCGCTCGGGCGTGCGCTTAAAAAAAAAATGCGCAGCGAGGGCCGTCGAGGAGCACGTGGGCCTCTGCAGAAGAGAACCACACAGCGGGGGCGTGTGCCAAGAAACCGGTTGGATTCTGCCAGGGTGCCCTGGGTCTCTTGGATTTCGAGGTGCCCCCAACAAGATCTCCACGAGTCTCGATCGACGAATCTGGGCCTTCACGGAACAGATCGCGGACTCCAGGGCTCGGTCTTTTGCGGAGGTTTCTTTTGGCCGAGTCCCCATTGTTCGGAAGTGGATAGACCTCCTACCCTGACACGTCGATTAAGGAATTTACCGTTTTCGGTTCGCGAGAGGGCGTCGCGGCCGTCATTTTTGCAGGTCCAAGTCCGCCGCGTTCGGTCCCAGGCCGTTTTCACCAAGGGGAGTTTTACTAAAGGGAGGTTTGTCCACCGCCGAATTGTATACATGAGCTTCTGGCGCTCCTCGCGGATTTCTTGGTGCTGCGCCGGGCCCCCCACCGGCGCCGCCTCCGGCGGGGCCCCATGGCGCGCTCCGCGCGCCAGGGGGGGGGGGGTCCAGCGCAGAGCCGATGACTCCGCGCGGAGCGCAAGCAAGTTCATGTTTATGCCGCTTTTTCTTCCTCCAGTGGCATCGCTCATGGAGCAAAAAGTGGCAGAGACACAAAAACTCGAAGGTCCGCACAGGATTTCTCGGATCGGCGCTGGGGCCCCCCGGCGGCGCCTCCGGCGCCGCCTTTGGGGCGCGCTTCTCGCTCGCCAGGGAGGGGGGTCCAGCGCCGATGCGAGAAATCCTCGCGGACCTCCGAGATTTTATGTTGATGTCACTTTTTGTTCCCCTATTTCGGGCGACGAAATCTATACATATCCACTGCTCCCTGATCATGCCCATCTTGAATCCAGGAGCTGTGTATGCGCCCTCCTGGCCAAGCCAGGAGGGCGTGGCGTATACACCGCTGCGGGGTTGAGGATGGGCCTGGCCAGGGAGCAGTGGATATGTATAGATTTCGTCGCCCTACTATTGCTCGAACGTGTGCGCTTTTTTGTCGCAGCGAGAGCCGTCGAGGAGTGCATGGGCTCATCCGGGCGGCGAGCCCGGGTAGGGAGTGTGAGAGGGCGGGCCTTCTCAGAAGGCCCGGAAGCCCCCCGGCCCTCTGAACGGGTTTCTAGGCCGCCCCCGAGGACACCGGCAACGTCTCAGAACGCGCGAGGGGTATTGAGAAGTCCCGCCGCCTTCTGAGAAGGCCTTCTCCTTCTCTTTCCCCTCCCCCCCCGCTCGCGGCCGATCATCCCACGAAAAAAAACGCACGACATCGAAACATGCACGGGAAATGGACGTCCGAGAGACGGCATGGGCGGCGGGAGGAAGGAGAGACGAAGCAGGGACACGCTCGCGCACCGCCGAGGAGAGGTCCCCCGCTCACCCTCCTCTTCGTTCTCCTCGTCGTCGGCTCTAGCCTCCTCAAGCCTCGTCGTCCTTGTCGTTCTCCTCGTCGTCGTCGTCGTCGTCGTTCTCCTCCTCGTCGTCCTCTTCGTTCTCCTCCTCGTCGTCGTCGGCTCTAGCCTCCTCTCTTTTTCCCCTCAATCCCGTGGCTGGACCGCTGCGGGCATGCAGCGTTTCGACGCATGCGCGTGCCCGTGCGTGCAGGACGAGCCGCAGAGGGGTCGTCGACGGGCCGAAGTCCTGGCGGCCCCCAGGGTGGTCCCCCGCTCCTGCTATCCCACACCCTCGCAGGCTATCCTTCATCTGCCACTCCGTGGGCGGGCTCATCGCGCGCGCCGCGCTGCCCCTGCTGGCCCTGGAGTTCGGGGCGTACTTCCACACCTACATGTCGTTCTCGTCGCCACACCTCGGCTACATGTACCCTTTTTTTGCTGATTTTGCTCGGGGGCAACGATCGGGGGGGGGGATAGGCATGGGGGGGGATGCAGCGCCCCCCAATCGCTCATTGATCGCCGACAGGGGCCCGATAGCACCGCCCCGCCCAAGAAGGTGCGGATCCACTATCGGGGGCCCATCGCCGATCTATCGGCGATACATCTCCGATTCCAAGTTGATTTTGTCCCCCCTATCCCTGCCCCCCCCCCTGTCGTTGCCCCTCACAGGCCAGCCACAACTGGGAGAGCTGTGTTCCTTACCCCCCATGGGGGACCCATCGATTTCGACACCCCTCTCGAGAGATCGTCGATGCGATGGGTCCCCCCAGGGGGGTAAGGACCACAACTCCCCCAGTTGTGACTGGTCGGCCTCGTTTGCGCAGGCGGATGCGAGGGAGGAGAAGGGCGGCGGTTCCAGGGGTGCAACACCTGGACGCCGCCGACGCCGCACCCGTCCGTGCGCGCAGCGGCGTCGGGTCGTGAGCCCCCGCGTCCCCCTGCAGCGGAGAAGGATCAGGAGTGGAACAAAAACACAGACACAAGCAACCGTCGATTCCCAGGAAGTTGTGGGAAAATCATGGGTCGAGCTTTCCCCCCCTATCCCTGTCCCCCCCCGTCATCGTTGCCCCTCATCTGCGCAGGCAGGTGCGAGGGATGAGAAGGGGGAGGGGGGGGGGTCTGGAGAGCTTTTCCGGAGGGCTTTGGCGACCCGTCCTTCTCCTCCCTCCTCCTCCTCCCTCCTCCTCCTCCTCCTCCCTCCCTCCTCCTCCTCCCTCCTCCTCCTCCTCCTCCTCCTCCTCCTCCTCCTCCTCCTCCTAAGGGGGAGGGGGGGAGGCGCTCCCACCAGGGGGCCTCGGCGGCTCCAGGGGTGCAGCACTGGGCGCCGCCGGCGCCGCACCCCGTCCGTGCGCTGCAGCGGCGTCGGGTCGGTGAGCCCCCGCTGCCCCCCTGCAGCGGAGAAGCATCGGGAGAGGAAAAAATCACGGCCACAGACACAAGCAGCCGTCGACTCCCAGGAAAACGTGGGAAAGTATGGGAAGTGGAAGGGAAGAGCAAAACCCAGAAAACTTGTGAAACAATGGGGCATCAGGCTATGTGTGTCTAAGTGCCAGGAGTGGATCACGAGTGGAAAACAAGGGCGCCGTCGAGGGCGCGAAGTTATTCGCGCTTCGCGGTTCGGCCTCGGCTCCTCCTCATGCTCCTCTTCTCCCCTGGGAGGCGGCGCGAGAGCGCGAAGTTATTCGCAATCCGCGCTTCGCGCAGCGCGAAGCGCGAAGTTGGGAGCCCTTGGGGAAAAAACACAGACACAATCAACCGTCGATTCCCAGGAAAATATGGGAACATATGGGAAGTGGAAGGGAAGAGCAAAACCCAGAAAACCTGTGAAAAAAGATGGGGAGTCAGGATATCTGTGTCTATGTATTTGTGTGTCCCAGGGACCCTTCAAGGGAAGAGGGGTTAAGCGACCAGCCAGGTACGCCCACGCCATAGCTCGCATCCTTCCCCATCCTATCTAGTCCTTCCCACTGTGCTGATCTCTGTCTGCAGTTGCCGACGCGTGACCTGGAGTACCAACACGGGGCCCATCGTGATATGTGCAGTCGAAAGAAGATGGATATATAGGAGGATGAGGTGGCCGATGGGCAGGAGGATTAACAGGAGGAAAAGAAGGATGAGGAAGGAGGAGGACGAGGATGCACCGCAGCAGCAGGAGTCGGAGTGGAAGGACGGGCGGAGCAGGAGGACCAGGGGACGGCATAGGAGGGGAACGGAGGGAGGGTTCGAATCCAGAAACGTGACCCCGCTCCGATCCTAAATAGTGGCCCGCGCAGCAGCAGCACCACCATTCTGGGACCGAACAAAGGCCAGCTTGTAAGAAGCAGTACGAACGACCAAGCAATGACATCCTGTGTAAGAAACCGTGCGCGGAGAGGGCGGGGCAATCGCCCTAGAGATTCAGGGGAGAAGGGAGAGTAGTATTCATGTGGAGTGATTGCGGAGGGGTGGACCACCCCTCCTCGTCCCCACCTTTTTTCCCCATTTCGGCTCGCCTTGATGCTCCTCTTCCCCCATCCTTCGTCGTCCACCTACCGGACGGGGCTAGGACGAGCAGAAATCCAGAACGCTCCAGAACGCTCTGAGAAGGCCGTGGTGCCCGAGGCATCCTCTCGAGCCGCCCGATCCAAGAGATGATCGATTTATCCGTACCCGATGTGATCCTCGTCCTAGCTTCGTTTTGCACCCTTCCGCGTCTCCTCCTGATGCACCTTTTCTTCCTCTCTTCCTCGTCCTCTTCGTCCATGTCTCCTAGGTGAATATGTTCGTGTCGTCGGCGTTCTCCCCACTTGCAGTGCCATCTTTCTTTGGAGAGGTACGAGCGGGCATCGGCACGTGGAGGAGGAGCAGCATGCGGAAGACGAGGATCAGGAGTGGAAAAGCACACAGACATGATGAATCGTCGACTCCCCAGAAAATATGGGTACATATGGGAAGTGGTGGGGAAGACGAAAAACCCAAAAATATATGAACATATTGCGAATATTGGGATTTGTATTCATTTCAGTTGTGGAGGAAGAGAACGTGGAGCAGCACGGCCAGAATAATAAAGCGGGAACCACTGCCTAGAAACCCTTTGTCTGCCTCCAGAGTGTTTTGCGTTTCTTGGGTTTCAATGGTTCTGCTGTGGGGAGCGTGGTTGTCGAGCTCCTACTGTCATAGCACGACGAGAGAAGAAAGGGACCATACGGGGATTTGCGAACGTGTATATCTTGCTGGAGAGGCATGACATGGTTGGTTGACAAGGAGCTTGAGACGTCAGAGGAAGAAAGGGTGACAGGGGCGCAGACATGTTCCGTTGCTCGCGGACCCTCTTTCTGATCTTCTCGAGGTACACGCGCAACTCGATTTTCAAGACTGGGCTGTGGCTTGCCGCCAAGGCCGGCCTGCGCATGGTTGACGCTGCATTCGGGGGTGTATCTCCATGTGGTGTCACCGGCGTCGGACGGCTGGTAGAGTGAGGTCATTGTGGTGGGATGAGGCAGCAGTTTAGCCATTCGTAGCGCGTCCGGCAGAGCCTCGAAAAGACTGGGTGGATCGCACCCTCGGGCGCTGCGGCGCCTCCCTGCCCAGCCGCCCTTCTCTCCCTCCCCCCGTCCTCCCCGTCTGTCGTCCCCAGCCAGCCTGTAGCTCCATGGCGCCGCAGCGTCGGTCGAGTCGAGTCGGGCCCCCTCTTGTGCCCACCCTCCCCGTTCTTCTCCACCTCTCCCATCCTCTGGCCTTCTGCCCCGCCTCCGCAGATGTGGAACTCCGTGTGCCTCGAGCAGCTGTCCATGAACGACTCGGCCGACCAGCGCGGCCTGTTCCTCCTGGAACTGTCGCGGCAGGGAGGGCTGTCCAACTTCAGGCCCGCGAGGGCGGGGGGGGGGGTGTGGACGTGGGGGGCTGCCCGGCTCCTCGCCCCGTGCTCGAGGAGGTTGCTCCTCTTACCAGAGGGGCCCCTCCTCGTGCTCCCTGTGAGTCTCCTGCCCTGAATGGATCCTCGATGCTGGCTTGCTCCCCTTCTCCCTTCTCCACTTCGCCCCTCTGCTCCCCCATCTGCCTCCCCCTCCGCCGACCTCGCCCTCCTGCCTCCTCTCCTCCATGTCCTCGTCCTTGTCCTCCTCAGCACCCTTCGACCGAGCCATGCAAAAGCGTGCGAGCCGACCTCAGCTGCAGTGCTAGAGCAAGCTCGCGCGGGAAAGTGCGGGCAAACACCCTCTGCTGCCATGAAGCGGCCAGAGCGTGCGAGACAGAAAGCGGGGCGCGAGTCAATAATCTGCGACATTGTTTGGGTCAGCTCGTGCGAGAGAAGGGACCAATGACCGTGCACGCAGTCATTTCGAAGAAGCGGTGCCGGAGCCAATCATCGGCTACAACGTTGGGGCCAGCTCATGCGAGAAGGTGGGCAGTAACATTGCACACCGTCGTTATGATAACGCGAAGCGTGAGCCAAACGGTTGGATTGGTTCAAGGCCGACGGCGTGCCGCGACAGAATACAGTCATTGCGAGTAAACGGGGCGAGAGCCAATCATCAGCTACAGCCTTGGCATCAGCCTGGCCGTGCGAGAGGACCGACAATGGCCACGGGCTACAACGTTGAAGTCAATATTGATCCGCACGGTAGCAGTTGAAAGGCGAAACTAGCGCCCGACGTCGGCGGCTACAGAGCTGGCATCACGTCGCGCGAGAAGAGGCAATGGCGACAGGCGGCAGTGGCGCTACCCAGTGACAAGCTGGCGGCGAGGCTGGAGCCCGAGATCGTCAGAAACAGCGCTGGCAGCAGCGAGTGCGCAAAGGGCGATCAGTTGTAGCAGGCTCTGGCGCTACTTCCCGAAACGAGGAAGGAAGGCGAAACTCGAGCCCAATCGCATGAGCCACAGCATAGGTATCCAGGTGCGCGAGAATAAACAGCGACAGGTGGCTCCGCTATCCTCTTGCGAGAAGCGGGAGGCGGAATTGGATCCCGAAGTCGTCAGCAGACACACTGTTACAACCAGCGCGTGCGAGAAACTCTGAGAGACAAAACTGGAGCCATACGCCATCAGCTACAAGGTCGGGGCACAGGGACGCGAGGATACCTCAGTGCGAAAAGCGGGAGGCGAAGTCGCGGGAAGGCAAACCGCGGCCGCCGTCTCTGGCGCCGACGGGAGGTTGGCGAAGGTGCAAGTCGAGATCATTATGCACAGCGCGGGGCCAGGGCGTGGAAGCAAGCTGAAAAGGTGAAGCTCCGCCCGATGTCAGCTGCAGTACTGGGGTCCGCACGCGCGCGAAGGCAGAGGCCGAAGTCGCGCGAGAAGAGCGAGCAACGGCAGCGATCACTGCTGCCGCCCTGCGCGATGAGTTAGTCGAAGCTGGAACCCGCAGCTACAGCGCTGGAGTCAGGGTGGCAGCTGGCCGCCATCAGCTACAACACTGGTTATCGCCACAATTTTCGGGCAGAGCTCCTGGGGCCAAGGCAGGCAAACTTGACGCCTTCTTCGTCGCCCATGATAGCCTTGGGGGTGGCCGTGCTCCGCTTCGTCGGCCCTGGAGTCGCGTTCCATGCGGGTCTGATCAGGGCAGTCGAGTCCAGTCGAATCCGCAGCTAACTTTTTCGCCTTCGCCACCCCCTCGTCGGGTAACAAGACCCTCCTCCCACGCATTCCACCATGAAGTCCGCTCCCAGTATTTCCTCTCCTCCATCCTCTCCTCCCTCCCGCCCTCGGCCACCCATGTGCGCGTGCACTGCGCGGGGCAGTGCGCGAATAGGGGTGTCCCCCTTGGAGCGGCGGGGCCCAGCTTGGGTCTGCCGCGCCGCCCGCGGTCGCTCGGGGCGCGCGCGCAAGGCCGCGTGGCTGCCTGCGCGACCTCAGTTCCTCAGTTCTAAAACTAGGGGTATAACATCTCGGAGGTCCGCGCGGATTTCTCGGATCGGCGCTGGGCCCCCCTCCCCGGCGCGCGAAGCGCGCCAGGGGCGGCGCCGGTGGCGCCGCCGGGGGGCCCCAGCGCCGATCCGAGAAATCCGCGCGGACCTCCGAGTTTTTTATGTTTGAATCATTTGTTGTCCCCCCAAAAAATTATAGAAGTGGTGGCGGGCGCGCCCAGAGCATTGCGTCCGCGGCGTTTCCTCCAGCTTCTGGGCCACTGCGAGCAGACGTATAGATCGGGAAATTCGGGGTGGAATTGAATGGAATCTGGGTTTGTAGAGCACGCGGGGCCATGGCCAGACAGCGGATCGCGGATTGCCCCTTCCCTCTGTTGTCATATGTTCGCTCGCATGCTCGTGCTGCAAGCTTGATGTAGCCTCGGGCCCCAACGGCAGAGCCGCGTGCCCGTCGCTCTCCTATCGCCCGCGTTGCGGTTGCGCCCGGGCGCGGCTCGCGCGCTCGCAGGAGCGCTGGTGGCACAGGTTGCCATGGGCATCCACGGCGAAGTTTCGCCGATGAGGACGTTCGTGGAAACGCAAAGCTTTCGCGGCGCGCCTTGTCTCGCCCCGGCGGGCGCCGCGGAGATAGAGATGGCCGCGGCGGGGGGGGGGGCGCGCGAGAACCTGGCGCTTTCGTTTCAATTTGAGGGGGCCGTGCGCCGTGGGCCGGCAGAAATGACCGCGGTCGCGGGCGCGGCGCCGGGCGCGCGCCGCCTGGCGGCCCGAGCCTTTCCGACGACCCCCCCCCCCCTGCCGGCCGACTCGGAGAAGTCGGGGCGCGAGGGTCGGGCCGAAACACACAAGTTACCATTCCACCTCGAGAGGCCCCTCGTGGGTTACCAAGTAAGCATTCTTCGGAAAGGTGCCCACGCGGCGCCGCGCCATTATTCCGACATCCCCTCGCGGATTTGCCTCGCAGCGGCGCCCTTGGACAAGGTCGCGGACGCAGGCGGAACAGTTCTCCGCCCGGGGGCCCCGGCGACGGCGGAGGCGGTTGACGTCGACATCGCTGGGGCCCACCAGCTGTGGCTCCGCGTCAGGTAGCATTTCCAGTCGAAGGCTCGCCTCTCCCCAGAAACCCCGACTCCGTCGACGCCCGGGCGGCCAGCGCCATCGCCGAGGAGAGTTTGGCGCGGCGCCGGAAGCGCAGAGGGGGCCGCCCGCCGATCCACGCGGCATCGCGTCGGGGGGCGGCGATGCGCAGCCGCCCCGTGAAGGCCGCCGTTGCCGCCGAGAGCGGCTGCCGGCCCCCTTGGGCCGTCTGGGCGAGCGGGGGCGGGGGGCCAGGCGCGCGAAGCCGCGAGAAGGCGCCCAAATACTGGAGACGCCGACGCCGCCAACGGGGGCGAAGAAAGGAGCTTGCAGGGCATGGGCCCCGAGACGCAGTCGGAGCAGGACAGGCAGGTCGCGGAGCTCCAGAGCCGCCAGCCCTGCTGGCGGGGGCGGCGGCGAGACGAGGGCAGGGGCCGCGGTCGGGGCCGCGGCGATCGACGATGGGAAACCCGCCAGCGACGGAGGGAGGCGGTTTCCTCATCTTCTTCCCCCCGCCATCAAGCAGGGGCCTCTGCTGCCGCGGCCCTCGGGCGCGCGGCCGAGCAGCGGCCCGGAGGTTGTCCTGGCCCGCGCAAGGGTTGCAGGCCATCCCATTGTGCCCCGGGCGGGGCCGGAGGCAGGCCTCCCCCGCGCGAGGGGCGAGCGCGGGCCCCCAGCCCCCCCCGCGCCCCGCGGACATGGCGCATGTCGGCGCGGGTGGCCCGCGATTTCCCGGTCGGCCGCGTCCTTGGGTGAACCCATTTTTCATCGCTGATTCGCCGCGGGGCGAGTCGCTCGCTCTGTTTGCGGCCTGCGCAGGCCCGGCCCGTCGGCGTGGCTGGAGCCTCTTGCGGGCGGAGCCCGGCGCCTCTGCGGCCGATGCGGAGTTTGATCGACGGCAGAGCCAACCAACATCGTGACCTGGGTAGGGGCCTATCGCCATCTCGCCATCATCGTCCCGCGCATCTTGCGCCGCGCCGCGGAGCTGTTTTTCGCGTCGCAGGCCCCCGCCCAGCCAGGGCTTCCATTCCGAGGTGAAGGCGTTGATTCTGAGCGATTCGACAGCAGTTGCCGCGTCTCTCCTGTAGGCGCCGCTCTGCGCCCGGGGGGCTGCGTGACGGGCGCCGATGTTTTGGGGCAGATGGGGGCGGGGGGCGGCATTGAAATGGGCGTGCAACGAAGAGCGCGACACCGTGAACGCTGTCGTCTCTCGGACCATCCCTGTCATTATTCTGGGGGGCGCCGTCGCGGGTGCTGCATTCCGCTCGCCCCCGTGGATCGTTCAGCGCGCCGTGGAACCGCGAATGGTTCTCTGCCGCGCGCTCTCGGACAACTCCGACGGGCTTGCCGGGCTGATCGATCGAC
>CAUYUJ010015260.1:993476-1040976 GCA_963575745.1 Prorocentrum cordatum
CTCCTCCTCCTCCTCCTCCTCTCCATCCCCCTTCTCCCTCCTCCCTCCTCCTCCTCCTCCTCCTCCTCCTCCTGTACTTCCTCATCCTCCTCCTTCTCCTCTTCCTCCTTCTCCTCCTCGGCCTCCTCCGCCTCCAGTGCAGAAATCTGCAGCCGGGCGGATTCCACCTGACCGAAGCCACTCTGGGGCGCTGCACGTCCGCGAAGTAGCGCGGCCATGCGCCAGACTCGCAGCCGTTGCTGTGAGTCAACTCGGTACACTTTGGAGCCGAGTCTGAATTCACCTCGGGCGAGACACCGAAGCAAGGGCTCCCTCGAGGGCGCGAAGTTATTCGCGCTTCGCGCTTCGCGGTCCTCGTTCCTTCTCCTCCTCCTCCTCCTCGTCCTCCTTTTCTCCCTTTGGGGGGGCGGCGCGAGGGCGCGAAGTTATTCGCGCTTCGCGCTTCGCGCAGCGCGAAGCGCGAAGTTGGGAGCCCTTGGAGACACCGAAGTGTCTTGGCCCCATGATCCGACACATGTGGTGGACAAGGCTGGCCAAGCACAGAAACACGAACAGCAGCGAGGCAGGCACAGAGAGTGCATCCAACAGCGACAGGCCCGTTGTGGAGAACGATGTTGGCAGGCGAATGACGCCGCTCGCCAGCTCCCAAGGCATGATGAGCACAGACAACACGGGAGACAATGTCTTTGGGAGCTGGCTCACGAACGAGGACAAGCTGCGGCAGGCGAGGCTTGCCTTTAGAATGCTTGGGCGGGTGCCCACAATCAAGAAGACCGTCCCCCACCCGACCAATCCACGACGCCCACAACTTCACGACTTGAAGCCTCGCCTGCAACTGGTGCCTGGCAGCGGAGTCCAGCCGCGCGCCGCTCGCACCCGCGCGCGCGGCAGCATCTGATTGAAAGTTGCCGAAGCGCCGCCTGCCCGTGATACGGCCTAGCTGCACATCAGCAGGGGTGGCGTGACCGACGATCTTGACCAGATCGATCGCGCCTCCCCAATCATCAACAAGCCTCCAAGGCTCACGCCAGAGGTGTGCATATGAGGCAGCGCACGAGGTGGTGAAGAGCCGCCCGCGCACATGAAAGCCATCAAACACGTACTGCGAATCGGTGAAAACACGTAGCGGCGGTGCCGCATGCCTGAGAGACTGGATGACTGCCACGAGCTCGACAGCGTTGATACACTGAAGTGGGTCCAACAAAGGCCCATACAGGCTTGCAACAACCTCGTTGCGGCTGGGGCCTAGGGCGACACACTCCCATCCTGCAGATGCAAGGGAGGCAAATTTAGCCTCATAGACAGAGCCGTCAACATAAACATAGCCAGTGAACAGGCTGGGGGAGCCGCAAACCCAGGTGACCTCCACACCTGGGTGCGGCCGCGACACGATAGGCATGGGCACAAGCGCTCGCTCAGCAAAGAGTGCCGCGAGCGAGGAAATGGCAGCAGCAGCTTCAAAGCGAGCTCGAACCACAGGAGGATCGGCTAGACCCTCGAGGCGCGAGCAACTGCAGTGACGATGCAAGAGCGTGCCTTCTTGGCCTGGACACAAAAGACAATGAGGAGACGTGGGGCAACCCTGGCCCCCTGACGCTTTTGGGGCCAATGGCCCCCGACAGTCGTGGATCGAAGGTGCGCTGTCTGCACGGCAGGCAGGCTAGATTTCAGCAGCGACAGGAGGGGCTGCAGCAGAATGCCACGTTCAATCTCTGGCTCCTCCGGATGATCAGCGACGCGACGCCATTGCCACGCTTCAACAACACGAAAGAGGAGGGCCTGCACGGTGAGTGGGCAGTAGTCGTTGGGGTTGACGATGGCACCGTCGGGCCAGACCCAGGCATCGGCGGAGTACGCGGTGATGCCCACACGCCTAGGGGAGGCCCACAGAGCGCCAAAGGGGCCCCTGATGGAGGACCAAGGGTGCGACAGTCCCGAGAGATGAGCATGGGCCTCACGAATGCCGATATCCAGGGCCTGGAAGGGCAACCAGAGGTCCTGGAGAGCATGGAAGGATTTAGCAGGCAACCAAGTAGCTCTGTAAATGGGGCCCAGACAGGGAACAAGGGGCCAACAAGAGGGCCAGAGTGCGGGACTTGCCATCTTGATGGTAGTCCTGAAGTTTACCAGCAGCTCCTCGCAGAGCCTCCAACTCCCGTCCGTTAGTGCCCATAACAGAAGAACCATAAAGCACGGAAGTCTCCAGAGCACTTCGAGCCATGCGCCCAAGCACGCGGCGACGAGGCTTAGAACCTTGCAGAAAGGACATGCGTTTCCTACGCAGCCGCATCGCCTTGACGCGATCGGCAGCGGTGGCCTTGCCACCGACCTGGCCCGAGGCAAAATCCACACCGATATTGCGCTCCGAGCGCACAGGCAGGGGCCGGAGGCTCTTTAACTTAGCGGCAATTGAATTGCGCACAGAGGGCGTGTTGCCAAGCACACGCGGTTTGTCTAGAGAAAACTTAAGGTCGACGTCCTTGAGCTCGCCATGCAAGCGCTTGCCAGCTGCCACGATGTCATCAACAACCCGCTTCTCGGTGCCCCAGCGCATGAGGCCGAAGTCATCAACGTTGACGGAGAGGTTCACAGTCGGGCAGCTGGCCTGCACGGCATCGAGCGGGCCTAAAAGAACAATCTGCAACATGCATGTGGCAAACGTACATCCTGGCACAACGGTTTGCTCAACCTTCAACAAGGAACCAACCTCGCCAGCAACATCGAGCAACCCAGGGGCACGATAAATCTGGACCAGGAGGCACAGTTGCCACATAGGAAATCCAGTGGCCTTGGCAGCAGAAATCAAGTGAGAGCGCTGAACAAGCTCGAACGCTTTCTTCAAATCAAGAAGCAAAGTGGCGCAACTGCGGTTCTTATACGTGGAGTGCTCCGACCACGCAGCTTGGATCCACGCGCATTTTTCCGAGGACTTCCCGTGGGTGGACCAGAAGAACGAACGATCGTTTTGAGCTTGCCACTGCCTGATGAGAGGACGTCTCAAGCGACATTGCACGCGGGCCAACACGTGCAAGAGCCCCAAGGGACGGACCCCACCAGTTCTCTTAAGAACGAAATCAATTCTGTTCCACATGACAGGCCAATCTCGCTGATGCCCAATGTGAGAAAGCAAATCGCACAAAGCTTCAAGGGCGGGCGGCGGCAGCAGCAAGAGCGATCTCGTCGAGATCTGGTCAAAGCCAGTGCCCGTGCCAGCCTTAAAGCTTTTGAGAGAGGACACAAGCTCAGGAACGGTAGGCCTGGGAGGGGGATCTCCGAGCTCGGGCCGAACGAGGGGGGGCTTTTTGGACCCGACGGACCACCACTGCTTCCACTCAGCTTCGAGAACGTCGATCGACTCGATCGACGAAGCAGGGCGAAGGGTGGAGTGGTCAAGCACGTCAGGCTGCCAACCGATGGGCAGCGACGAAAACCTGAAAAAGGGCCGACATCCCCCCCGAGGAATGCTTGTCAACCCACTGATTCCAATCCCTTTCCTTGGTGGCGGACGAGAGGGAGTGCCGGCGCTTGGCCTCGCAGTCGGCCATGCGCGCGAGCGCCGCGAGCGAAAGGTGCGGCACAAGGGGGGCCTGCCGCAGCACCGCCGACCACGCAGCATACTCCGCGGTGTCGGACAGGCGTAGGAAACCTGACAGACGATGAGTTGCTGAAGCCAACTGCAGCCTGTGGGTACCCACAGGATCTCGAGCGAGGTCGGAGAGGGGCACGCTAACCTTCCTCCAAACGATCTTAAGAGGCTGACAACGCCCGACGAACCGATCAGCGTGCCCCCCCCCCCCCCCCTCCCCCGACTCAGCTTCGGCTGCGCGGACAAACGCGGGCCACTTGGCCTGAGCCGCAACGTTGGGGTCGGCACAGAGATCCTGGACGGGCTCCCAAAGCCCTTCGAGGGGGGGGGGGGGGGGGGGGGACCGCAGCCGATGGGGACCTCAAGGGGGAAATGCCTGGGGACATTGACGACGCGGACAGAGGCAACATTCTCGACCTTGGGGAAGGAGAGCCTGACAGGAAGGTGAGGAGAGGTGGGGACGTCAGGCACGACTTCAGCCCTGGCCCCACCTGCAATACACCTTGAAACGACGAAGAAATCGACGCAGCGAATGGCTGGGCGACAGGTGCCGCCCTCAGGAGCAACGACTGCGGAGTCCATGGCGCCCACCCGGCCAGACTTGACCAGGTCGCCGTGGGGAACGTTCCAGTCGCCACCGATCACGAAAGGGATGGCGGCACACTGCAACCGAGAGCCAACGCGGCTCAGAATATCCCAATTGAACTCATCGGGGCCGACCGAATGCTTCAGGGAAAGGTTGGCGACAAGAAAGCCACCGCGCATCATGCCGCCGACGTGATGCAGGCTGGCACGAGCTGGATGGATGTCCTTGTCAACGGAGTCGAGCACCCCAAGCCCGACGCGCCGCGGAGTCGCCGTAAGTAACCTTCCTGTCGGATTGCCAAACGCAGGCGGCGCTGCCGCGAGAGACGCAGACCAGCCGATGACGCGGAGCCGAGCCTCAGTGGCGCCCATGTTGGCGCCGATCACCCTGGTCTCTTGAATCGACAAAACGTCGGCAGGAATGTACTCGGCGAGAAAAGCATCTCGACCTGCCTGCCCGCCAACGTTGGCGGTGAGCAAAGACCACACCTTGGGCTCGCGCAAGCCCGGCGTGTTAAAGAGACTGCGCGGCAGCTTGCTCTTGGAACGGCGAAACAGAAAGCACCCTCGAGGTGGCCTCATTGATGCCTCCGAGAATATTCTCAGCATGCTTGCGAGTGAGGCCTTTCGTTTTGAGAAACTCGTCCCAACCTTCATCGGTGGTGAGCTTCTTAAGATAGCCTTTGAAAACCCTCGTGGCGGCGGCGCCGCGAGGGGTAGGTGTGACCTTGCCACCCCGTCCCCGCCCAGTGCCCCTCCCCCCGCCACGTAGAGAAGCAGGCGCGTAGCCAGAGGCAAAAGGTGACGCAGAGCCAGCGAGAGGCGCGGCCGAAGCGGCGACGCTGGCAGAGTCAGCTTGCGAGGCTTCACTGATTGCAGTGCCTGGCACCACATCCTCCATGACCTCGGTGTCGCCATCCTCGCTGGACTCGCCTTCTGCACTGCGCGCATCAGCACGAAGAAGGCCGTCTCGTGTGGCGAGCAGGGCTTGGAGCGACATGGCCAACGTGGGATCGAGCGACTTGAGCTGCAAAAGGAGGGCGAATGCGGGATCCTCAGGGGACAGTGGCACACCTGCACCGTCGACGACATTGACGCGATGAGCGGCACAGTGCGCCCAGGCCGCAGTAGCCTTGGCTGAGGCGTCCCGTTCACGCTCCTCGAGCGACTCCATGGCGTACTTGAGCTGCACGAGCCCAGAAACCTGCCCTGCAGCTCGGACCTCGACCTTCTGGATCTTCTTGGCGGTCTGCATGATCTGGCGGTTGGCGTCATCGAGGACGGACTGCGCATGCTGCGTGACCGCACGCGGGTCACCGGCGGCCAGCGCCCGCTGGGCGACCACCTTGGCCCTCTGCGATGGAGACAGCAGAGGCCTGACCACCTCGAAATCCTCGTCAGACATGCGCACCATGCGGGCCAGCTGCTCAGGCTCGAGCAGCTTGTGCTTCGGCTTGGGCTTGGGCGGCCCACCCGCCCATGCGGCTTGAGCAGCAGGAGGCTGCACAACAGCAGGAGCAGGAGGACGAGCCGTACCGCACTTGTAGCAGAACTTCTTTCACGCAAAGTTGGTTTTGAACCCGCACTTCCGCTTGGGACAGCACCACACATCATTGCGATCGCCCATCGAATGGGCGGGACACGGAACACTTGCTCCAGCAGGAGCTCACAAAGAAAGACGGATGCCAAAATCGCTGGTTGACTCAACCACCTTGAAAAGATGAACTACTTGAGCCAAAATGGCTTGAGCCAAAATGGCTACGGACCCTCCTCCTCCTTTTCCTCCTCCTCCTCCTTCTCCTCCTCCTCCTCCTCCTCCTCCTCTCTCCCCCTCCTCCCCTCCTCCTCCTCCTCCTCCTCCTCTTCCTCCTCCCCCCCTCCTCCTCCCCCCTCCCCCTCCGCCTCCTCCTCTCTCCTCCTCCCTCCTCCTCCTCCTCCTCCTCCCTCCTCCCCTCCTCCTCCTCCCCCTCCTCCTCCCCCTCCTCCCTCCTCCTCCTGCTCCCCCTCTTTCTCTTTCTACAATTTCTCAATATGGATACTATTCTCCCTCTTCCCCTGATGACGGCCTGCGAGTGTCCGACCCCCCCGCGTATTTTTTTTACACAGGTTTCCCCGGAGTTGTGTTTTCGCCTGCATTTGTTTCCAAAATGCTGCTGTCGCTGAGGCGCCGGCCTCATTGTCGGGCCCCGCTCGTTCCGAATCGTGCTCCCGCTGCAGCGCTGGCCTCATTTCCGTGTTTCTGGTCGTTCCGAATCGTGCTCCCGCTGCAGCGGTGGCCTCATTTCCGCGCTTCCGCTCGTTTCGACTCGTGCTCCCGCTGCAGCGCTGGCGTCATTTCCCGTGCCATCCCACGGCGTGCAATGCAATGCTAGGTTGATGCTACGCTTTGCGGTGCTCTTCTACGCCATGCCATGCCGTGCTCTACAATGCATCGCGTACCTTTTCGGGATCATTGCCCTGCTCGACATCCGACTGTGCGAGTAGAGAGGGGATCTGCGCCATGGTAAGGGATGGGAGGGAGGGTAGGATGTCAGATATGACGCGAGCGCACCTAGCTTGCTTCCTCCCCTCCTCCTCTTCCTCTTCATCCTCCTCCTCCTCCTCCCTCTCCTCCTCCTCCTTCCCTCCCCCTCCTTGCGAAACGCGCTGTCTGCCCACGCGCAGCCCTTGGCCGTTTGTGGGCCGCTGCGGACTCGCCAGCCACCAGGACCAATATGCCCCTTTCGAATCTGCCAGGCTGGAGATGGCCGACGGCGCTAAGAAGGACTCGCGCCGATCGCGCCGTGCAGCGCTATTGCTCGATCTAAAACCCTGGAGCTTCGACATCCTTGGAAATGACAGCAATGAGGCCGGGCAGCTGTATGGCTTGTTGGTTGTCCTCCCGAGGGCCTGGTAGAGGCTGCCGTCTCGGGGGGGCGAGGCAGGAGTCCGAAACGGAGACGCTTGAGTTCTAGATTCGATGGTTTCTTGTGAAGGCCCACGGGCTACCTCTAATGTTCCCGTTGCCGCTTCAAGGCTCGTCCGCATTTCTTTTCGCCAAGTTTTAAAACATATTACAAGGAATTTGCTCGGCATCGATCGTGGGTGCTCCAAGGATGGACCATTGTTTTTGTAGCGTCTGGTGCCTACATGGGTGCAATTGTGTTGGGGGCGGAGTCTATGGTCATGCACGACTTCGTATAATCAATACGTAGGCGTACTAGTAACGCATGACAATCCTTCGGACCAGAACTTTCGATCGTGGCTGATGTTTGGTATGGTTCGTTGTCTGGGTGGGCATCCAACGTCGCGGTAAATTGAATATCCATGTTGACATCGATTGTGGCCGTATCGCGAGTAGTGCTTATATTTTTCTCCAGGGCGTGCCCCAATGAGTGGGTCGTATGTGTATTGTTGATGTGCTTGAGCATGATCCCGACATTGACGGCCAGAAACATCAGTCCTCCATTGTTTGCCCTCCCCCTCCCCAACACTCCACGCTGTCTGCATATCTTATGCACTCTACACCCTTCACAGTATCGACGTTCTTTACAGCCCCCTGCGCGAGAGTACTAGTCCCCTCCGAATGACTTTGTTTGGTGCATTCTGTAGCTGTTCCATACGAAGACTTCTTTATTCCTTCCTATGCGCTCTCTACGCTCACCACACTGCCAATATATCCTCTGCGTCATGGATGCTATCCACACTTCCCACAATGCGATTATTCTCGAGGTCTACAGTATCTGTGCCCTTACGGTCTTCATGCGCATGCGTTCAATCAGGCTCGGTGTCTGCGTGCTTTCCGACTGCCTCACCTTGCACGTTGTTCCCCAGATTCCATCTGCTCTCTAGACGCACCCTCTTCCGCGCGGAGAGATCCGCAGGCCGGGTTCGTCGTAGCCGCCGATGGGGTGACAAGAAGGGGTGATCGCGCGAGGACTCGCCTTCCGGAAGGCTCTACTCCGAGATGCTGCAGAACATCCTGGGGCCCTTGGAGCCCGACAGGACGCGGCAGCAGCCGCTGGCTTTGGGGAGGTTCGGCGGCGAGCGAGGGGGGGGGAAGGGAGAAGGAGGAGGCCTCCTCAGAAGCCTCCGAAGTCCCCCAGCCTTCCGAGAAGTGTTCTGAGCCTTCCCCGAAGACGCAACGAGCCCCTCAGAAGGCGCGAGGGCTCCTGCGGAGTCCCGCCGCCTTCTGAGAAGGACTCCCCTTTTCTCTCTCTTTTTTTCCCCGCCTCGCGCGCCGCCGATCTTCGGATCACGGGAGCTCGATCGGCCCCATCCGGCCAAAGCGGGCGTTCGCGGGCTTTGGCGCCCGGCAGGGCCCCCGCACGGGGCCCCTCGTGCCCGGCCCGCGAGACTCTGGCAGACGCAGAGGGGCGTCGCGCTCCCCTCCCGTGTTCTCCTCGCGGTCGAGCCTGAGCATCAGCAGTCAACCCTCTGAGCATCAGGAGGGACAAAAAAAAACACAGACACCATTTTATCGTCGACCCCCCAGAAAATATGGGGAAATAGGGGGAGTGGGGGGGAAGACAAAAAAACCCAGACAGTCGGCGAGAATTCAGGGAATCCTGTTATTTGTGTGTGTGTGTGTGTGTGTATCTATTTGTGTGTCTCAGGGCCCCTTCAGAGAAGCTCGCCGCCGCCTTCCGTCGAACAAGAAGCAGCGCCACAAGCATAAAACTTTTGGCGCTCCGCGCGGATCTCTTGGATCCGCGCCGATCCCCCCTCCCCTGCCGTTGTTCCTTGGTCTCTTCTGAGAATCAGAGCGTGAATTACCTACCCCGCTTTCGCTTCCAGGCAAAACCAAGCCATACCACGCGCCTCCTCTTCAAGCGGCCTGACCAGTACAGGCTGCAATTTTGTATATCTTGGAAGCGAGGGTGGTCAAAAGCGAGGTCGGTTTGTTGCCCCTAGAGAAGCTTTTCTCCTCCTCGCTTCCTCCCCCCCTAGCTCGCCGCCGAGAGGTGTGTGCGTGGGCGCACGGCCCCCGGTGCTGCTGCCGCAGTTGCTGCCGCCGCGCCGCTCTGCCCACGGTCATGGGCCAGCTCGGGCCCCGGCCCTCGGCTGTGTCGGGGCTCGAGCGTGAAGTCGGGCGTGTCGTCCCTCTACAGGAGGGATATCCAAACGTCGTCCAAACAATAGTCAGGATACGAGTGTTGTGTTATATCTATATATATAGATATAGAGCAGTAGTGTTTGACGATTGTTAGGTTTTGTGATGACGTGACATGGGCGCATCTACTTCTGCGAGCGGCATTCCGGAGGCTCGCAGCCCCCCAGGGTTGCGAGGTCCCGCTCAGATCTGCGCGGTGCCTCACTCCGTTGGACCCGCCAGCAGCCCTCGAGAGTTGCGACAGTTTCGCAGATCGCAGCCCCCCAGGGACAGTCCCGCTCAGATCTGCGCGGTGCCTCACTTCGCTGAACCCACCAGTCTTCGAAAAGAGAGAAGGTTCGCAGATCGCTGCCCCCCGGGCACGGCGAGGTCCCGCTCAGATCTGCGCAGTGCTTCACTCCGCTGGACCCACCAGCAACCTTCGAAAGTGGCGACAGTTTCGCAGATCGCTATGCTGGCCCCCCAGGCAGCCCTCGAAAGTGGCGACAGTTTCGCAGATCGCAGCCCCCCAGTGACGGCGAGGTCCTGCTCGGATTTGCGCGGAGCGTCACTCCGCTGGACCCACCAGCAACTCTCGAAATTGGTGACAGTTTCGCAGACCGCAGCCCCCCAGGGACGGCGAGGTCCCGCTCGGATCTGGACCCACCATCAGCCCTCGAGAGTTGCGACAGTTTCGCAGATCGCAGCCCCCCAGTGATGGCGAGGTCCCTTTCAGATCTGCGCGGTGCCTCATTTCGCTAGACCCACCAGCAGCCATCGAAATTGGCGACAGTTTCGCAGATCGCAGCCCCCCAGGGATGGCGAGGTCCCGCTCAGATCTGCGCGGTGCTTCACTCCGCTGGATTCTCCAGCAGTCCTCGAAAGTGGCGACAGGTTCGCAGACCGCAGCCCCCCAGGGACGGCGAGGTCCTGCTCAGATTTGCGCGGTGCTTCTCCCCGTTGGACCCACCGGCAGCTTTCGAGAGTGGTGACAGTTTTGCAGATCGCAGCCCCCCAGGGACGGCGAGGTCCCGCTCAGATCTGCGCGGTGCCTCACTCCGCTGGACCCACCACCAGCCCTCAAAAGTGGCGCCAGGTTCGCAGCCCCCTAGTGACGGCGAGGTCCCGCTCAGATCTGCGCAGTGCCTAACTCCGTTGGACCCGCCAGCAGCCCTCGGGAGTTGCGACAGTTTCGCAGACCGCAGCCCCCCAGGGACGGCGAGGTCTCGCTCAAATCTGCGCAGTGCCTCACTCCGTTGGACCCGCCAGCAGCCCTCGGGAGTTGCGACAGTTTCGCAGACCGCAGCCCCCCAGGGACGGCGAGGTCTCGCTCAAATCTGCGCAGTGCCTCACTCCGTTGGACCCACCAGCAGCTCTCGAACGTGGCGACAGTTTCGCAGATCGCAGCCCCACAGGGACGGCGAGGTCCCGCTCAGATCTGCGCAGTGCCTAAATCCGCTGGACCCACCAGCAACTTTCGAAAGGGGTGACAGTTTCGCAGATCGCTATGCTGTCCCCCCAAGCAGCACTCGAAAGTGGCGACAGTTTCGCAGACCACAGCCCCCCAGGGACGGTGAGGTCCCGCTCAGATCTGCGCGGTGCCTCTCCCCGCTGTGCCCGCCAGCAGCCCTCGATAGTGGCGACAGCTTCGCAGATCGCAGCCCCCCAGGGACGGCGAGGTCCCGCTCAGATCTGCGCAGTGCCTAACTCCGCTGGACCCACCAGCAGCTTGAAAGTGGCGACAGCTTCGCAGATCGCAGCCCCCCAGGTACGGCGAGGTCCCGCTCAGATCTGCGCGGTGCCTCAGTCCGCTGGACCCCCCAGCAGCCCTCGAAAGTGGCGACGGGTTTGCAGATCACAGCCCCCCAGCGACGGCGAAGAGAGGACAGGAGGTGGGAGTAGGCGGGAGGAGGAGCAGACGCGACCGTGGTGCTTTGTTCAAAACGAGAGCCCAACCAAGGAGGGTTGGGACAATCCGTCTGTAGGAGGACATGGCCGACCTAACTCAAGCGACGGGGGTCAATGCAAACGGGGGTCAGTCAGAGCGCCAGATCATGCAGGATCCTGCGGGTCCACGGTCGCATTGACCCGGACTTCGGTGCAATATTCGAAGAAGAAACAATTGCATAAACATAATTTTGTGGCGCCCCGCGCGGATCTGCGCTGGGCCCCCCTGGCGGCGCCTCCAGCGCCAATCCTGGCGCGCTCGGCGCGCCAGGCAGGGGACGTCCGGCGCGGATCCAAGAAGTCCATGCGGAGCGCCAAAAGTGAAAGCTTTCGCAGTTCATTCTTCTTCTAAGGATCCTGCGGGATTCTGTCACATCCTGCAAATCTTGACTGGCCCGGGTCTGGACTGACCCGGGTCAGTAGGTCCCCGATGGGAGGTCTTGGCCCCGCTGCGCGCTGCGTCCACGCGCAGGGCCTCGTCCGCAGCGGCCCCTGGTCGTGGGGGACCCATCTTGGCATTGCTCGGCCGTGTGTGTTTTTTCTCTCGGCAAGAGCTGTCGAGTACCACTTCCGTCAATCCTGTGGAACAAATGCGCGCACGAAACCAGAGGGTGCGCGAGGAGTGTACGCCCGAGCGACGGCAAGACATCCCATCGTTTGCCCTGGTCTTGGGACGAGGTCCCACCAGATCGGGTCCTGGCCCGCGGTGCTCCGCCCTTAGTGGGCCCCGGAAACGGCAGGGCCGGTTTTTCACCGTTTCCGAAAAAGTGTCCCTTGAGAATGGAGACGGCAACAAAAACGGCGACCGGAAACGGCAACAGAAACGGCTCCAGGATTGGAATTGGAGCGGGGACCCGCAAAAGAACGGCGACGGAACCGGTAAAAAAACGGCGTCGGAACCGGGACAAAAAACGGCAGAACGAATCGGGAAAAAAACGGCAGAGCGGAACCGGCAAAACAAAACGGCCTTGTCGTTGCCAGGGCCCATTAATAGGCTCCGCGCACTCGGGTCCTGCCGGGTCCGGTTCCTGCCCGCGGTGCCCCGTCTGTTGGGTCTTGCTCAGCTTTTGGTCCTGGCCTCGATTTGCCCGGATGTGGTTGAGAGGGAGGAGGAGGAGGAGGAGGAGGAGGAGGAGGAGGAGGAGGAGGAGGAGGAGGAGGAGGAGGAGGAGGAGGAGGCGGAGGCGGAGGCGGAGGAGGAGGAGGCGGAGGAGGCGGAGGCGGAGGCGGAGGGGAGGCGGAGGCGGAGGGGCGGAGGCGGAGCGGAGGCGGAGGGAGGCGGAGGCGGAGGCGGAGGCGGGCGGAGGCGGAGCGGAGGCGGAGGCGGAGGCGGAGGCGGAGGCGGAGGCGAGGAGGAGGAGGAGGGAGGAGGAGGAGGAGAGGAGAGGAGGAGGAGGAGGAGGAGGAGGAGGAGGAGGAGGAGGAGGAGGAGGAGGGGGAGGAGGAGGGAGGAGGAGGAGGAGGGGAGGAGGAGGAGGAGGAGGAGGAGGAGGAGGAGGAGGAGGAGGAGGAGGACGAGGAGGAGGAGAGGAGGAGGAGGCGGAGGAGGCGGAGGAGGAGGAGGAGAAGGAAGAGGAGGAGGAGGAGGAGGCGGAGGAGGAGGCGGAGGAGGAGCAGGAGAGGCAGGAGGAGGCGGTGAGGAGGCGGCGGAGGAGGAGGAGGAGGAGGAGGAGGAGGAGGAGGAGGAGGAGGAGGGGGTGGAGGGGGAGGAGGGGGAGGAGGGGGAGGAGGGGGAGGGGGAGGGGAGGGGGAGGAGGTTCGCCAGAGGATCCTGGCATGCATTCTGCCCAGAGGTGGTGGCCGTCGCAGTGGCTGCCTAAAGGGTTCGCTTCGCAGGGTCAGGCCTTGGTTGCCAAGTCGGCCTGGATCACACGTTTTGGCCCACCCACTGGAGTTGTGTGTGTGTGTGTGTGTGTGCGTGCGTGCGTGTGTGTGTGTGTGTGTGTGTGTGTGTGTGTGTGTGTGTGTGTGTGTGTGTGTGCGGTGGGTCTTTCGTTGAGCTTTCGTTGCTCTCTGGCCCCGCTGACCCCGACGCATTCTGGCCAAACGGACACCGTCTCAGGTGCGAGGTAACTCGGGCTTCCCTGTAGCGATTTCTAAGCTGTGCATTCGTTCTCTGGTGCTGCTGTTCTGCCTTACCATCGCCAGCCAGCTCCGACGCGCTGAAAGAGCCCTTTTTCCAAGGATTATCCGTTTCGACATCGACTTCGGCATTACAGAAGTGAGTTTGGATTCTTTTATAGGGCGTGCTGCCCACATCCACTTCATCGAGAGCCAGGAACTCATGAAGATGTTGACCCACATGTACCCGTTCCTTTTTGAGTAGCTGGTATTTTGACGAGATCGGTGGTTTAGCTGGTAAGGGCTTCATACTGATGTAGTGGCAAGCGTAGCGCTGATTTATTAGGCTTTTCCGAATCCGCCGACCCATTGTTGGCCTTTCGGCAGTTGGAGGTCGGGCTTCATAGTGGGGCTCTGGCGTAGGGTACCTCTTGGAGCATGGCCCGCTCGCTCTTTGGGTAGATTTGATCCGTCTTGGGGCAACCTTGGTGGTTTCTTCGGCCGTCTTGGACGCACCCAGCATAGCCTGGACCCCCTCCGTTGCCCAGTGCCTTCCCCCTCCCCCCTCCCCCCCAGACTGGCAAACGGGGCTCCCGGGCGAGGGCAGCTATCTCACACGCCATGGGCATTCCCAGGTCGGCAATTTTGGCTATGTGCGGCTGTCGTGCCATTTGGCTCGTGTATGCGTTTGTTGTTGTTTTCAAGTCTGCGCGCAGGTCTTCTAGCTAAGCTCCTATGATACATATCATCTGAGCTCAGCAGTTGCCGCGAGCACGTGGCCCCACGTTCAGGGTCGGGGGAGTCGGGGGAGTAATCGAGGGGGCGGATATTATCACAACAATGCCGACGTGCAACAGTGACGGTGAATCGAGAATCACAGTCTCATTTGGAGCCGTTGCTTTGCAAGTGAAGCTCTGCAAGCAGAGGAGGGGATCTGAGTGTCGGCGTACGGCGATCCTCCATGGGGTTGCTCCCACAAGGTGGCGGGACGATGTGCAAGCACAAGTTATTATCTTGAATATCGTTTTGTATATATTCGCGAAATGAAGGGACCAGGGTGATGGTTCGATCAACAGATGGCAGCAGTCGTAATACCCGGCCATTTGTGTCACGCGGCGCTGAGACTGCACCACTTGGTGATCACACTTATCTTTGTTCAGATTGACTTTCTGGTCTGCAAGCCTGCTCAGGGCCAAACAGTCACCTGTATGGCAGTCTCATGCTCAGTGATAGTCCATGCTGATTCATGGCAGACGCCTTCATAGGTGGTTGTTATCTGAGCCACGAAGGTGCATGCAGTGAGACACCATGTTAGTCATACTTGACCCCACACACTGTGTTTCTAAACATCCATGCTATCTGATCTATATTGCGCAATCTCTGGTGGTCAAGCTACGTGGTACAATCTATGTGGTGCATTGGCCACGCTGCACCGCGCGGGACCACTTACCATTCTCGTGCAAACATCCCACCGTCCCACCCGCATCTAGGTCGACAACACTCATAAGGTCGCGACTGCAGTTGCAGCGTGGAGTTCGTCCGCAAATTTCATCGAGCCCACTGGCACGCAGTACCTCGTGGCGCGGGCACATCCATGTTGCGGGAGATAGCGCGGACGACGGTGCAACGACGATGGTGCGGTTGGCGGAATTCATAAGGTCGCGAGTGCAGTTATAGCGTGAAGCCCTTCCAGTAAATTCATCGTGCGCATTGGCGCGCGGGCGGTCACCGTGCGGGCAAAGTCCATCTTGCGGGAGACGGCGGTGACGACGGCGTCGACCGACGACGATGAGGATACTCACGGCGCTTCCGACGGCAATGGCGACGATGACGGGGCCTCGCATGGCATGATTTGACAAGGTTCATGCTTCTGGCAAGCGCGCGAGGGCATTGTAATACGTTCGACATGCACTCGCGAAAGCGTCCTTGGACAGGAAAGTTGAACAAACAAAACAACAGTTGCTTTTTGTTGTTGACAGGGATGAAAGAGGGGCACGATACCCGGACTAGCTGGGATGGAATGAACTCGTATGCAAAATGCTCAAACCAGGCATCATCAAATGTAGACTGCAGTACCCCGTGGGTGGGGAGTAGTAGTCCGCGGGGGTGGTGCGGACTAGACATTTACACTTTTATCGAGAGTAGAATCAATGTGATGCAACTAGTGTTGTTCGATTTAGAATGTGCAATATTAGTCGTGCGATCTACGTTGTGCGGACTGTGATGAAACATTTGGTGTGCAGTGGATGAGGTGCACTCGATGCGGCGATGTGTATATATCTATATACTCATACACATACGCATGCATATGTACGTACACACACATTTTATATAGCTGCTTTACCGTTACACATGCGCAACCTATGTGGTACATCGCATGTTGTACACTTTATGTTGTACACGATGTGTTGCGCAGCGCACGTGGCGCAATGTAATATATAGTGTGTAATTGATGTGGTGCAATAGACGTTGCACATATCATGTCATGATGCGGTGGCATTTTCATGTTGGGAGTTGTAAGTGCTATTATATACGCGGTGCAACCAATGCGGGGCAATTTATGTGCAGTCTAAGCAGTGCGTTCTATGTTGTGCAATCTAGGGCGGCGACAGGGCGGCGGCGAGGGGGGAGGGCGACCACAGAGCTGCCAAACCACCGCGCAGGCCCAGACGACGGGCGGCGACGGGGCGGTGACGGCGACCACGGAGCCGCCGGACCGCCAGGCAGGCCCAGACGACGGGCGGCGACGAGGCGGGGACGCGGCCGCGACGGCGACCACGGAGCCGCCAGAGCGCCACGCATGCCCAGTTCTTTACCGTAAGAACCCCCGATTGCAAGCACGGTCAGGGGAAACAACGCGTACCCATATTTGCTTCACGGTTCCAGCCGCACCCCCCCTCCCAGTGCGAATGGGATCGGCCCCACCCCCCCGGATGGATGAGTACGCCCGTGAACCCCGCGAAGGTTTCTCGAATGGGATAACCCCCCATCTGTGGTCTTGGCCCTGTGGGCGTGGCGTGGTGGATGAGGGTGCGGGTGCCCTCGCCCCTCCCCCTGTTGGTGTGAGGTGGTGTCGCGGTGCCGTCGTCCTTGTCGTCGTCGCCATCGTCGCCCTCCCCTCCTCTGGGGGTGGGGGCCGTGTGGACCAGTGGGACCATGCCAATCTGAGGGGGGGGGCTGAGCCCTCGACCGGGGATCCTATATCCCGCAGGCGCGGCGATCTGCCATTCGTTCGTCGAAGGTCCCAGACTTGGGCAGAAACCTGGGGCGGGCAACTTTTCTGTCGTTGCCGGTTAGTTGTTTCTTTCCGCTCCGGGCTCTTTTGTCTGCACGAACGAGATGGGCACGGAAAGAATGGGCACGATGCCCAACAGCGGATTTTGTTCATTCTGAACAGGATTCGCTGTCCACGCCGCCGCGGCCTGTGTCCATTCGAGACAGAAGGCCGCCTGTCCAACAGCGGCCACTGTTGGTTTGGGGCAAGATTTGTTGTTGGACATTGTATACAGTACCCATTTTTTTCGGGGGAGCGTAAGACCCGGGTTTGCCAGAACTCGGGTTCGCCATCCTTTTTTGACGACCGCGCCTCGGATTTTGACGAGGAGGAGTTTCGTGGGATGTCTGCAGCGGGAGGCCTCGTCAAAATGCAGGCTCGGCCTCGTCATTTTTTTGACGACCTCGTCGGGGATTTCCGAGTCCCCTGTACCCAGGTCTTACGTCCCCCTGATTTTTCCGTATCCATCTCGGGCGTCCAAATTTTGGGGCATCTCTTGTCCTCCACGGGCGGGCCTCCGGGTCTTCACGGCCGGACCGAGGTATAAGATCCAGGCCGGTTCGGGGAGGGTGCCCTAGTTTATATCAGCCTCGAACGTCTCCCCATCCCTGAAATTGACACGCCAAAAGGCGATGACAATCTTAGGGATCCGCCCTCAAAAACTAAGGGAATCCCTAATATTGGCATCGTGATGAGGAGGTGCCCAGCATAGGGATAGGGATATGCTCCAGGCTGGTAACTAGTGTGTTTCGTGTTTGTTGGATGTTCTTGTGCATTCTGGGGAGGGTACCCTTGGATGTTGTCTCTGTTTCGGCCGACGGAGTGTCTCGTGTTCTTAAGGGGTGTTCTTCTGGCCCAGGTCCGCCTGTGCCTTCTGCAGTCCTCCACGACGCCGCGGAGTCCCCGCGGCCAGGCCTCCAGAGTCGCCCCCCCGCTGGCCGGAGGGGATGGGAGGGGACAGTGCCGTCGTTGCCGAGAGCAGCCATGGGCAACGAAGGTCGGGGTTCCTCACAAAACCCCTCCCCGTGCTTCCTCGTGCCCTCCCCCTCAGTCTTCCTGACCTTCCGCCCTAACTTTCCGTGTCTTTTTCGATCTGATCTATGTGGGTTTCTTCGAGTTGCGTAAGGTATCCATGAGTTTCGATGAATTTTTCCGCACCATCCGCGGAGGTCGGAAGGTGCCTAGAAGGTGGAGGTGGAGGGCAGCCCTCCTCTTGCTTCCTCGTGAGGTGCCCTGGCTTCGTGAGGGCCCTGGGACGGAGGTGATGCTGCGGGGCGTTGCCGTTCTGGCCGCGCTGGTGCGCTGGCATTTCGGAGCCCCGTGAATGCGCGGCGATGAGGCGCGCGGGAAAGAATGTCGCGAGCGGCTCCCGCAATGTTGCTGCATGTTGCGATCGCGTAAGCTCGGCATCGCCCAAGCTCAGGAAAGGAAGAGTTACCGATGCCGCCAACTTTCCTCGTTGTCCCTTCTGTGGGGTCCTTTTGGGAGGCCCGCGGCGCCGCCGCCGCTGGATTCACCTCGGCATCCTCGTCAGAACGCACCCAGGAGAGGTCCGGAGAGTAGCGGCACGGTGGAGACGTTGAACGGAGTGGGCCTTGGAAGCGGCAGGGCGTTCTTTCACCGTTTCCGGAGAAGTGTCTCTCGAAAATGAAGCCGGGAACAAACGCGGCTCTAGGATTGGAGCCAGAGCCGGAACCGGTAAGAACAAATGGCGACGGAACCGCGGTAGGTACCAAACGGCGCCGGAACCGGTGAACAAAAACCGGCCAAACGGAACCGGTAAGAAAATCGGCCCTGTCGTTCCCAGGGCCCACTTACCCGGCATCGCTCGGACGTGTGCATTTTCTCTCGGCGAGGACCACTGAGGACGCTCCTGGACCAGCGAGCAAAAAAACACGCACGAAACCGACAAATGCACGGGAACTGGACGTCCGAGCGATGGCGAGCTTCGCGTCGGGCGGACCACCTGTGCGACTCAGGAGGGGCTCCGGCCCCGCCGCCGGCCTCCCCCCAGGGGGCGGTCCTCGCGCACGCGCCTGACCAGCATCGGCGCTCGCCCCGCCTCGCCGCGCCCAGGTCGGTGCAGGCCCTGGGGGATTCCTGAGCTAGTGTGCAGTCGGGCCTGTCCCTCGACAGTTATGTTGCATCTTCGAATTTGCACGGATTCGACACGGGGTCCGACGAGTCCGACATGGATTCGACACAGATTCGACGCGGATAGGGTCGCGACGGGACAGGCAAGGTCCCTCGAGGATGCAACATAATTTCAGGAGATATGCAAAAACCGGAAAGATGCTCTCGGGACGATGTTTTTGACCAGTTTTGCACATGTTTGGGGGTATTTTTTTGAAGCTCGCTGAGGGGCAGCGAACGCGATCTGTGTTTCTGGGGCGACGGGGGAGAGGGCAATGCTTCTGTAGGGCAAGAGCAAGCATGAGCAGCCCAATCGTGGGCAAGAGCAAACCTGAAATCAGAGCTTCTCGCGACGGGCGGCGGTAAGGCTTGCTGCTGACCGATCCAGCGCGCCCAGCGAGCGTACGGGGATCTGGCCCTGGAAACAACGCTGCCCCCCCAGCGACCTTCAACTGGGGGATTCCTGATCTAGTGTGCAGTCGGGCCTGTCCCTCTACAGGAGAAATGCGCAAAAACCGGAAAACAATTGTCTCGGGACGATGTTGCTGACCAGTCTTGCACCTTTTTGGGGGGTATTGTTTGGCTCTGTTTTCATGTTTCGTCCAGAATTCGCGTCCAGGGGGACATGCCCGACCTGAATCTACTGAGGGCGGCGGTGATCTCCGCGGCCGATCCACGACCGGAGCGTCGCCGGCTGCGAGGCCCTGGACGCCGGCTCCGAGGGTTCCCTGTCCGAGGCGCCCACCGCGCAGGTGAACCGTCGCGTGCGAGCCTGGTGGTGCCGAGCTACACCATGCGGGGGAGTGTTCTTCGAAGGAGAACCTGCGTCCGCAATCCAGCAGCGAGAGATGCCCCAGCCGTATCGGTACCTGCTGGTTTGCCCACGAACGCATCTCTGCTGTGTGTGTGTGTGCGTCGGCCTCCGCAGGGACGGCGCGCGCGCGCGCTGAGAGCTCGCATCGTATTTGCTCGATGGCGGGCGCGTTCCAGCCGTGCCGCCTGGGTAAAGTCTGTTGCAAGATGTGAGTGTCTTATTCGGGGCGCGGCCAAGAGGGGGTTGATGACAAGGGGGGTAGAATCATGGCGTGGACCATGATCTTTCTTCAGATTTCATGGGGCCTCGTCTTATTTCATTGCCTCCCTGGCCCCCCCCCCCCTGGGCCGCGCACATGCCGCTGGCCATGATTTGCGCCCCTTTCTTGGACGCCCCCCTCTTAGCCGACCCCGATTTCTCATATGAGTTGGCATCGTTCGGACGTGTGTGTGTGTGTGTGTGTTTCTTTCTCCTCGGCGGGGGCCATCGAGGGGCATAGAAATAGTATGTCTCTCGGTGTCCTGTGCCCCGTGAGCCTCCAAACGAACGCCTGCGCGCGTGCGCCAGGCCATTGAGCTGGCCGATGGGCGGCGCTGTCTGCTCCAGTGGCGCTGCTTTGGGGGCCGTCGCCAGGCCCGCTGGCGCGGCCGGCTGGCTCACGGCCGACGTACCCGAAAGGCCTCGAGCCGTTTACGACAACAAGCGACGTCTTAGAGTGCCGTTTTCAATACATGCTCCGCGTGCGGATCATGTATTAAAAATGCAGGGATTTGGTAGTGAAAATAACGACGAGTTCATGCATACATTTATTCACACATTAATCATGTATTAAACATCCTATATGTTTAAAAATCCCATGTATCGAAAACTACCCTGCAGACATCGAAACAACGGTCTCTAAGCATGCAGATACAGGTTTGACATGTGGCAGGCAGACTGGGGTGGCCATGCGGCCGGCGCCGCAAACCCTGCAAGGGGCGGGGGGGGCGACGGCGGAGGCGGCGGCAGCGGCTGCGACGACGACGCTGACGCTCCGGTGCCCTTTCGTGAGGCTCTCTTTGGACCCGCTTGTGCTCTGACGGGGGGCCTCTTAGGGGGCTTCTTTGGAAGCTCCGTGGTCACTTGGAGCCGCCTCGAAGCGGATCTGAGGCCTTTCGAGGTATCAAGGAAAATACGCAAGCACCTTGCAGCAACAGGTATGAGTGATGAGGGTGCCTCCAGGGGGGGCGTCCGGGAGGAGGGAGTAGTGGTGTGCGTCAGACATGTAAACAGTGATTCGCACAATTTCAAAAACGGTGCCGAAACGTGCCAAGCAGATGTTCGATACACTCGAGAACGATCTTCAAACTTAGCCAGCAGCTCGTACAAGTCCATCCGTCCTATGTACACGTGTTCCTGAGCAACGACTGTGGCCACCACCAGACATTTGATATTCGGCGCTCGTGCCCTGGACTGCGCATGGGAGGCACACCGCCCTGCTCAGCGGCTAAGACAGTGGTAGTGTGCCCCGGCTTTGTGGGCCCCGGAAACGGCAGGGCCGTTTTTTCACCGTTTCCAAAAAAATATCCCTTGAAAATGGAAACTGCAAAAAAACGGCAACCCGAAACGGCAAAAAACGGCTCCAGGATTGGAATCGGAGCCGGAACCGGTCAAACAACGGCGACGGAACCGGTAAATCAACGGCGTTGGAACTGGAAAATAACGGCAAAACGGAACCGGTAAAAAAACGGCTCTGTCGTTTCCAGGGCCCACTAAGTGCCCCGGTCTCCCGCGAGCTGGTGAACTCGTCATGGCATACGGCAGTGGAAGGTCGCAGTCCCAGGTATCGAAGGCGCCTACGGCAAGCCTTTCGTCGTCCCCTGCCTTTATGGAGACACTCATACGCCAGAAGAACTCAATGCGACAAGCAAGTCTCCAGTTGGAGACATACCAGTTGTCGTACTGATAAGAACATATATTACACTTGATCGTAGCCAAAAGACCGAGAAGGTATGCTCGAAATTCCGAGTCCGCCACTAGGGCCGCCGCCGCAGCTAGAAAACGCTCTCCTCCTCCCCCAGGGGGGGGGCCTCCTCCCTAGGGGCATTCGGCTCGGGCCTTCGGCGCCCCTAGCAAACGATTGGCCGAAGTCTTGCCAAGCTATTGGAACACAGGTTCTCCGCGGCGTTGTGAACACCCTTGTGCGGGAACATTTGGGAGAGGAAGAAAGGGAGAGATGGAGAGAGAGGAAACAACACATATTTAACAAGAGAGAGAGAGGGAGACAAACAATATAGTGAGAGGGATAGAGAGAGAGAGAGAGACAAAGGTATCGAGAGAGAAAGAGAGGAGCAGGAGAGGGCGCAGGAGGAAGAGAAATATGATGCCTCTTGGGGGCCTCTTGGGCCTCCTGAGGCCTTCCCGAGGGCCGCTTGGTGGGGTCCTCTGAGGGACTCATCGAGGAGGCTTCCTGGGGCCCCTTGGGGGCCCCTTGGGGCTACTTGAGGACCCTGGGGATCTACAAAGGGCGCGGGCTTCACTGGGTCATCTTGGAACGCTTTAGGGCCGTCTGACAGGTCTCTGGGGCCGTCTCGGGCTATCTGAGGGCTCTGGAGCCTCTTCGAGCCATCTGAGGGGCTGGTTGGTCCATCTTGGGGCCCTCTTGGAGGCTTCTCGGGCCGCTCAACGTGTGTATATGTTTGACTCTCGGGGCGGTCTGAGCTTGCCAGGAGCTCAGAATGGCGAGAACAGGAACGTCTGTAAGACGAGCAGTCAGTGTTGGATTCCTGTGAACCTTCCGGATCTTCTTTTTGGAGTAATTTGGAGCGCACCAGGGACCGCTTGGACCGTGCCACTGGGAACATGTTCGAAGCGTTCAACTGTGGTCAGGAGGGAAGGAAACACACAGACACAATTAATCGTCGACTCCCCAGAAAATATTGGAAAATATGGGAAGTGGGGGGGGAGACAGAGGCCCAGAAAATATGGGAAAATATGGGGAACATTTTTATTGTGTGTATTTGTTTGTGTGTCCCAGGGCCCCTTCATATGGCACGACATCAACCCTTCTTGCAAGCGGCGGGGGCCGGCAGATCTGGTGAGACCCTCGGCCGATCCCGCCACAGAGCACGGACTATGGACCAGAGGCCTCTTTTCTGCCTGAGGAAGGAAGGAACGAAGGAAGGAAGGAAGGAAGGAAGGAAGGAGGAGGAGGAGGACTGACTAACTGACTATGACTTGGATCCAACGTGTCGCCAACTGCCTCTGACACTACCTCTTGCCGTGTGGAAAAAAAATTGCAGCATCAATCTGGATCTGTCGGGGCAAGCCCCCTCGCTACGCACAAGTGCGCGGGTGCCATTCAGCACTCTGACACTGCACGCACCCTACTCCTGCGCTGGCAGGCTAGGGGCATGCGTGCACTCGGATATATAATTATGTGCAGCAGTCTTGCCTTTGCACGTTTAGCAGCGAGCACTTTAACGTGCTCCGGAACAGCGTTTCCGGAGCACGTTGGAATATCTATGCCGCTGTCTTGCTTTTGCCACGCTTGCCTCGGCCTCGACTCTTACCTTTGTCCTGCCGAACAGGCTGGGGGCGAGGAGTGAAGGAGGAGGAGGAGGAGGAGGAGGAGGAGGAGGAGGGGGGGTGGGGGCGCTCCAGAAGGCCTCCTTGAAGCCTCTCGGGGGTCGCTTGGGACCTCCTGAGCTTTGTGGGTCCTGGAAACGGCAGAGCCGTTTTTTCACCGCTGCCGAAAAGAAGTCCCTTGAAAATGGAGACGGCAAAAAGACGGCGACCCGAAACAGCAAAAAAACGGTTCCAGGATTGGAATTGGAGCCGGAACCGGTCAAGAAACGGCGACGGAACCGGTAAAAAAACGGCGTCGGAACTGGTAAACAAATGGCAAAACGGAACCAGTAAAAAAACGGCCCTGTCGTTTCCAGGGCCCACGAAGTTCCTGAGGGTCTCGGACACCATGTTCGGGTCCAGGGCTCACGCCGACAGTTTGGTAGTTCCCTCCTGGAGCCCTCTGGTCTAGGCTTCCTAGATGGGGTCCGAGTAGATGGTGTCGGAGGATCGCCGATGCATCGCCGATGCATCGACGATGCGGCTCGATGTGGAGACCGTGTTTCCCCACGCCGACGTCGATGCATTGCCGACGTCACCGACGCATCGGCGTATTCGGACCCCATCTGGGAGGCCTCCATCTGGGTATTCTCTTCGGGGCTTCTTCGAGGGCGTGGACGATCTTGAGGGCCGATCGGGTCGTACTGGGCGCTCTCACGATCGAGCGGGCGAGGAGACGCCTTCTCAATACTGTAGACCTCTTGCACGGGCCGCCCGGGCTTCAGCACTGGCCAAGATGTGCCCAAGAGGATTTCATGACGGGCTCCGATACAAACTTGGGCTTTGAGCTGGAGCTGTGGGATCCCAGCCACCTTTCCGACGCTTCAGGACTTGTAGCGTTGGCCGCACCGCGAGCGCCTAGGAGTACCTGTGATCGCCCGTGAATCGGAGTCCGCTCCAGCGTAACCCTCTATGTGGCGCCCTTGCGAGCACCGCCGAGCAGGCCGTCACGGGTGACATGTGCCGCCTCTCGGAGGACGAGGAGACGGACGAGCAAGACGATGAGGACGATGAGGCCCAGAGCCGAGGAGGAGGAGGAGGGAGAGCACGGGGACGGCCGTCACAGGTTCCGCGTGTCGCCATTGAGGCCGTCACGCGTGACTCTTGTTGTGCACAGGAGGAGCCAGAGCAAGTGGGCGTAGAAGGTAATACCGTATCCGAGCGAATGGCGACGAGCAGGATGAGGCGGGAAGAGAGGAGGAGGAGGAGGAGGAGGAGGAGGAGGAGGAGGACGAAAACCCTCATGCGTACATTTGACGTCGGGCAGGAGGAGGATGTGGGTGAGGATAAATATGTGGAGGAGGGTGATAAATCTTGTGGCACAGCGAATGAGGATAAGGAGGAGGAGGAAGACGATGAGTAGGAGGAGGGTCGTTGCATGTGACCCTGTGTCGCCCACAGGAGTAGGGGGGGCGAGAAGGAGGTGCACGTGCCGTTCTTAGCCACTAGAGAGGCGTAGCTTGTGGCAGACTGTTCCGTGACGTGCCTTCGTCTTCTACGCAGTGGGATTGTTGGGACGCTTGGCGAATTTGCGGTCGGCCGGTAGGGCATTTCTGGACAGTCTTGGCCTCTTGGGCTCCGTTGCAGGAAAGTCTTGGGAGTATCTTGGGTCGCCATGGGGCTCTGGAGGCCTCTTTGGCCATGTTGAGGCCCTCTTTGGCCGTTTGGGGGGCTTTCTTGGAGGGCGCCTGGGCCGTCTTGGGCCGACAACAGCCGCAACAGGAGAGGATGCCCGAATTTTCTCCTGACCAGTTATTGTACCTCCAAGGAGCGCAAGATCGCCCACGAGGCCTCGAAAGAGCCCTCAGAGAGTGGCCCAACACCGCCGCTTCGAAAGGCCGCACGAGGGCCCCTAAGGAAATCCCAATACGGCTCCACAGTGGTCCAAGACGGTCCAAGACTGTTCTCATGCAAGCGCCCCGTGAGGGAGGAGAAAGAGCAGGTTCCGAGGATTGCAGGGTACGCGCAGGGATGGTCGAACGCAGCGTTTGTGTTGGACAAGGGGGTGCCCCAACTATCTGTTCACGACGGGCAGTATGCATTTGAAAGAATCACAGATCAGGAGGGAAAAAAACACAGACACAAGTAATCGTCGATTCTCCAGAAAAGATTGGAAACTATGGGAAGTGTCGGGGGAAGACAGACACCCAGAACATATGGGAGAATATTGGGAATATTTTTATGTGTGTGTATTTATTTGTGTGTCCTGGAGCCCCTTCAATGGAGGGGGAGGGGTGGCACACGTACAGGCCTGACGTTGCAAGCTCGGCTCTTGGATGGAGGTGCGATGACGGTCTCTCGGCAGGACAGGTTGCCGGTTCCCCTGTGGCCTTGGCATCGCTCGGACGTGTGTTTTTTTTCTTCGGCGAGGACCATCGAGGACCATCCTTTATCATTTGGCGAAAAGACCACGCACGAAACCGAAAAAACACAGGGAATGGACGTCCGAGCGATGGCGAGTGTGGCATCTTCAGCGTCTGCATCGCGTCATCTGAGCGCTGGTGCACTGCAGCAGCAAGGCACTGCAATGACATAGGCCCTGGGGATGGCATGCCCGCTCCGCATGTGTGCTGCGGGCGTTCCTTGATGCGGCGGACTTGACCACATCACGACGCTGGTTCGGTGCGTACGCGTGTAGCGATTCGGCGTGTAGCGATTCGCTTCCATGTTCGATTTATTTCTCTGAGTTATGAAACATGGAGACATTCGCAGCCTGGTGGCGCACTTGACTGTGCGACCACTCCGAGGCCTCTTGAGGCCACTCGGTTCCGCGCCATTATGTACGTGCTGGATTTGTCCAGGAAAAGTATCATCACAATATTTGTTTTTATGCCCTGCAGCACAAGATCCCTTACGCCAAGTCAGTGCATCGGTCGACTGGGAGCAGTTGGAGTATTGTAGCGCTGTTGATCATCAGCGTTGCAGGTATGTTATTGGCTCGGTTTTGTCAGGATCTGCTCATGGAACGCCCACGATGAATTTTGTAAGCCTGCTCGCGGGGCCCACGTGAGACTTCGGCTGTCCATCGACCTTGGAGAAGCAGGCCGTCATGTCGACTGACCCTGTCGTGCTCGGCAGCCTCTCTGAAGTGTGCGGCGCACCCCTGCAGCTGTTCGAGCTGGTCGCGGTGGTCGGAGACGACGGCGACGGCGATGGCGCTGGCTCGATGGCGTACCTCTGCCTCGGCAGGCAGCACATCTCAGGCCAGTCACAACTTGGGGAGCTGTGGTCCTTACCCCCCTGGGGGACCCATCGATTTCGACACCCCTCTCGAGAGATCGTCGCTGCGATGGCTTCCCCCAGGGGGGTAAGGACCACAGCTCCCCAAATTACGGCTGGTCGGCATCTTCTTCGTCTCGGAGCAGATACACAGATTGTGCAATGGCCAGAAGTTGCCGTACCTCCAGAGGAAGACAAGACGCCACAAGCACAAACGGTGTGCGCTCCGCGCGGGCTTCCTGGATCTGCACCGGGCCCCCCTGCTGGGTCGCGCGGAGCGCGCCAGGGGCGGCCCCGGAGGCGCCGCCTGGTGGGCCCATTGTTCGGGGGTGGACAGACCTCCTACCCTGACACGTCGATTAAGGAATTGGCCGTTTTCGGTTCGCGAGAGGGCGTCGCGGCCGGCATGTTTGCGGGTCCAGGTCCGTCGGTTTCCGTCCCAGGCCGTTTTCATTAAGAGGAGGTTTGCTAAAGGGAGGTTTGTCCACCGCCGAAAGGAATCCGCGCGGAGCGTCCAAAGTTTATGTTGATGGCGTTTTTTCGTCTTCGAACCTCGACATCGAGCGGGCTGTGGTCGACGAGGCGTCGCGCAGTTTGTTCTTGGTGGTCATCCGCCCCGGCCAGGACACGACGTGGCGCGGCGGCGACAGGCTGCTGGTGAGGAGCCAGCAGCGCGAACTGCTCCTGGAGCGCCTGGCGCTGTGCTGGCAGACGCAGCAGATGCACGAGCGCTTCCAGGTCAGGAGGCTGCCACAGGCCATCGAGGAAGAGAACAAGACGCCATGAACCATGCACTGCTGGCGCTCCGCGCGGATTTCTTGGATCTCCGCCGGACCCTGTTTGGCGGCGCCTCCAGCGCCGCCCCTGGCGCGCTTTGCGCGCCAGGGAGGGGGGTCCGGCGCAGATCCAAGAAACCCGCGCTCGGCGCCAAAAGTGCATGTTTATTCAAGAGAAGAGTAACCACCCAGACCCGATAATTGGCGTTTGCTAAACGGCCCTGGGCGTTTGCTGAACAGCCCTCCCCTGTTCGATTCCTTCTTCGGGTGCGTTCACGAAACGTCTTCACTTGTCGAGGTGGCCATTCGGGGGGTGTTTTTTGTTTGCCTTTTATTTTTGGCGTTGTTTCGCCTCCCGCTCCTCCTCCTCCTCATCATCATCCTCCTTGCAGGCCCGGGCCTCGATCACCAGTGGGCTGCGGGGCACGGGCGACGGCTTCGCGTGCCGTGTTCTGCCGCAGGTGGAGCCCTTCCGGGGGTACGTGCAGGAGAGCCGGAGGGGCTACAGTTTCTTCGTCCGCGCCGGTTTCAAGAGCAGGGGCCGGTGCTTCTCCTCGTCCTCCTCGTCGTCGTCCTCGTCCTCGTCATCGTCGTACTCCTCGTCGTCGTCCTCGTTTTCGTCCTTGTCATCGTTCTCGTCGTCGTCGTCGTCCTCGTCGTCGTCCTCGGTCTCGTCCTCGTGCTCGTTCTTGTCGTCGTCGTCCTCGTCGTCGTCCCGCTCCCCTCTAGGCCTCCCTGATGTGGTCGGAGTAGATGGGGTCGGAGGATCGCGCCGCATCGCCGATGCATCGCCGATATGGCTCGACGTGGAGCCCGATTTGCTTCACGTCGACGTCGCCGATGCATCGCCGATGTCGACGCTGCATCGCCGGTGCATCGCCGACACATCGCCGATACATCGCCGATGTGTCGGCGATGTGGCATTATCCTATTCCGACCTCATCTAGGAGGCCTCCAGGTGCGGGCGTTTCATCTGCGAGCCCGGGTGGTCGGTCAGGTATGCGGCCGAGGACATCGAGTTGCCTGGGGGAGTCGAGATCGGGATCTACACAGAGGAGCCTCGCAGGCACGCAGGCCTCGTGAGCGGCGGGCATGAGGACTTGCGAACGGTGGCGATAGAGTACAGGACCTTGCTGACCAAGGAGCTGCAGCAGCTCCACGTGCGTGTGAATCGCCCGTTCTTGAAGCGCATGAACCGCACGGGCGACATTGCAGCCTGGGATGGGTGGGAGTTCTTGGTGCGGTCAAAGCGGCACCTCCTGGCATGTGTGGTGCTCCGGCGGAAGTTCATCCCCCCCCTGTGCGACACCATGCAGGATGTCGTGGTCACTCTGCGCTGCCCCGTCGACGCCCTGGACGTGGCGGCTGTGACGCAGAGCATGTGCGATGTGGTTCGAGAGGTCGGGACATTCGGCTAGGCGTAAGAGTGACCTTTCGCCAGAGTGACCTTTGGTGCGGGCACAGATGGGCCCCCAGATGGCCGGACGCGATGCGATAGTAGTGTCTTGCGCGCCTGTGTTGGGCCCCCCCGCGGCCCCCAAAAAGCCGCGCACCAAAGTTCATTCTTACCCATGGTCACTCTTGCGTGTAGCAGGGACATGCCAACTGCAACGTGCTGCCGGCCTGGCCCTTCGGTCGGCGCCCGGCGCGCGCGGGTCCCGAGGCCGGGGCGCCGAGGAAGGGCCCGGCCGAGATATCTCTGCAGGGCTGCGCCCTCCGCCGCGCAGCCCCGTCTCGGCAGCCCGCACCGCTGGGCGCTGTCGGCGGCTCTGAGGCCGACCACGTTGGTGACCCACATTGTTAAGTCGGGCCTGTTTTTTTGGATTATGTTTTGATTATCTGTTGAGTATTTGTTGTTGTTTTTTTTACTATTGTTTGGCCTTTTAGGGGTATTTCTGGGGTACGTGTTATTTTTCGTCGACAACCCTCCTGTAGGGGGACACTGCCGACTTAAACCTATTGATGTCCCACTCATCGGGCGAAGAGGACTATACACATGCACCGATCCTGGCAGGGCCCATGCTGGACCCAGTATCGGGGCATGTACCTTTCTGGCCAAGGCAGAGGGCGTATGCACCGATCCTGTGCTCAGGATGGGCCTGGCGAGAATCGGTGTATGTGCATAGTTCTCTTTCCTCTAACTGACCCTAAACATCATTTATCTATCTGCCCATCAACGAATTGATTGGCTGGTTGGCAGGCGGGCTTGCTGATTGGATGGCTGGATGGCTGCTTTGGCGGGCTGGCTAAAGATGGGGGCACGGCCCCACAGTTGCCATCCTCATCGTCATCGTCGTTGCCGTCGTCCTCGTCATGATTACTACCACGTCCTGGCCGCCGTCGTCGCCGATGTCGTATTCACCAGCATCACCCACCCGCACAATTCATTTATCAGCATACCAGCGGTCCCTGCATCATTGTACCAGTTGCGGAAGGCTGGATAGTATGTATATTCGAGCCTTTTGGATTTGACGATTGGAAGCATGCAAATTTGATAACACCACGTATACTGCACACTCTAGGTCGCATTCCCTAGACCACAATCATTGTGCACAACATGTGCATCGAGTGGGCAAGCACCCATTGTTTAGGGTCCACGGTGACACTCAATCATGTTGCGGTGGCATCGCGACCCCAGGATCGCGGGCCCATGTTTGTTTATAAGGGTCGTGGTTCTGGCATCGCGGACTTACCGGGTTGTCGCGTGCCCCATGGCACTCAGAGATTCCTAGAACACGTTTATAGACATTGCCCAATTATCGGGGATGTCTACTGCGAGCCTCCGTCGCCCATCGCCTTTCGAAAACGCCAATGCGGCTATTCTTTGAGCCAAGCTATCTAGTGGACTATGTGTTCCCCCTGCCGTACTTGAACCCTATTGGGGGAATCTGTGGGGGAGAAGTAGACAGTGGGACAACAGAGTGGAGAAGGATGCGGAAGAGGGGGCGGAGGAAGAGGAAGCCTCTCGAGGCCGCCTTGTGGCTCCTGTGGGGCTCCCCGGGAGCCTCTCGGGGGCCTCCGAGGGGCCTCTCTGGGGCCTCCTGGGGCAGGGGGCATCTTTTGGGGCCTCCGGCGGCCTCCAGGGGGGGCCTCTTGGCCCTCGGAGAGGCCGTCTCGGGGGCCTCTCTGGGCAGGCGGTGGTCCCGCGCGCTCTGGGGTCGCAGGGCGGAGGTCTGGGGGGCCGCCCTCCCTGACCTTCCAGAGAGCTATGTTTGAGCACGGGATGCCCAAAAACCTAAAAAACGAAACGAAACAGTCTAAAACCAGGACATTGAATAGCTCTGGGATAGGTTTTTAGGCCGCGTGCTATCTTTTAGCCCTCCTGGAAGATCAGGGCTGGCGGCCTCCTGTGAGCTGCCGTGGGGCCGTCTTCCGGGCCTCGCTTGGGGGGCCCCGCTTTGGGGGGCCTCTCGGAGGGGGCCTTCTGGGGTCACCCCCGCGGTGGCCTCTGGGGCCGCCTCGGGGCCCGAGCGTGCCTGGCGAGAATTGGTCATCTCACCAGCTGCAAAACTGGCAACAGGTATTGCCATCAATCTCGGATTGAGCTCAGAGAAGATCACGAACCCCAGAATGTCGAACTTCTAAGTGAGCTGCAATGGTGCGAACTGGCTTGCTGAACTGGTGCAAGATAAATTGCCCAGTTGCTGAAGCTGAATCCGTTCAGCCTCATGGCCCCAGAGGGGTGGTCATTCGGATTACTACCAGTTAGTCGCAGTTCCCGTCAGGAGTGCTGTTTCGTCGCGGACTCTATTGCGCCGGTGGCCGAGTGGCGCTCAGTCGAGCCTCAGCGCGGCGAGACTCGGTTCGATCCTTCGCTCCCGTCGGGAGCAGCCTCATCGTAAGTGGGCTGTGAGCACGGCTTGGGCTTCGGGGTGGTAGGCATGCGCGACGGTACTGAGGTTTTGCATGTTTCAGCGGTTTTTCAGCTCTGTGCAAGCATGCTCCCAGTGCGAACCCCGTTCAGACTTGTCGATTTATCCAGGTGCCCCAAATCTGACAGCGATTCCAGGCGCGGTCGTCGTAGTCTTTTTTCTCCTCATGTTCTCCCTCTCGCCACCGTCATCCATCCATCTCTTTCCCTCCGTCTTCCATCCTTTATCCCTCGTCTCTTTCTCCTCCGTCATCCCCCTTCCTCCTTCCTTCATCATCTCTCTTCCCTCCCCTCTTCGCGTTAACTTCTCCCTCCCCCGCTGCTCAAGACTCTTCGCAGTTGTGGTTCTCGTTGGGCGAGCCGAAGATGACCCCACGAATGGACAAAGACCTGCCGGAAGCGGTGGCAGACAGTCTCGCGTCTCGCAGGTGTGCGCTGTACCGCTGCATGCATTCCATGCACCTTCGTCCGATCGCCGAATGCACTCAGGTATGCCGTGTAGTTGTGTGGCAGTGAGGCAAACGACGGTACCACGGGAGCAGTGATGGGGAGGCTCGACATCTAGGAACCTATCGGGGGTCGTTAGCGTCATCTTGGAGGTCTGTTGTGTCCGTTAGGAAACATGTGCAGTTTTCTGCAGGTTTTATGTTCGGCCTCTCTAGAGCCGGGGGGGCCCTCAAGGAGCCATCCCGGAGGCACCAGTCTCGCAAAGGTCCTATGCGCGGTCGTCGTCATCGTCGTCCGTCTCCTCGTCTTCACGCCTCGTGCCTCCTTCCCTGCCCCTTCCCGAGTCCTTCTTCCCTCCTCTTTCCTCACTGGTCTCTTTCTCCGTGGCACTGTTATATTCCTCCGTCATCTTCTCTCGGTTCCCTCCGCTTCGCGTTCACCCCTCTTTCCTCCACTTCTCTCTCCTCCCCTCCTCCTCCCCCCCCCTGCCAGCTTCGTCATGCCACCTCCATTCCAAGTCGTCAGCGAGCCGGGCGTTTCGCGCGAGATGTCCTACCACTGCTGGGCCTCAAGCGCAAGAATTGGCAGCAGTTTCGCAGATGGTGGGCGCGTTGCTTCCAACATGTGGCTCTCGCTGTTCCTCCGCGCACATTCGTTTCAAACTGCTGACAGAGTTTCACGGATTGAGGGCGAGGCATTTTCAAGATGTGGTTCTCGCCTTAGCGAGTTGAGGACAGGTGGTTTTCAAAACGAGGTTCTTGCCCTAGCGCCGCGCACATTCATTCAACAAGAAATTCACGGATGGTGGGTGTCTCTTTTTCAAGATGTTGTTCTCGCTCTAGCGCCGAGCACATTCGTCTAAGCAAGTATAAGATGTTCGTGGAATGAGGGCAGTTGTTTTCATAATGTGGTTCTCGCTTCTGTGCCGCGTTCAGTCGTTGTAAAAGTTTATTAGAGTTGTGTTGGTTCTCATGGTCAGCGTACCAGGAATGCTGTTTTGGAACGGTTCCAGGATTTTCAGGGCTCAAATGTTAAGTCGATTCGCGGTCTTGAAGTCCCAGGAATGGTTTTCTAGCACGGTTTAGGATCGTTGTGGAGTTGACGTCGGGACAACGGTGTTTAAGCACGCTGCAAGATCTTCAAACGGTTGTCTCCCATCCCGGCATTCCCCCCAGTGGAAAAGAATCTTTGTATGGGGTTTGTGGAGAGGCAGCTCGGAGGTAGGTTATATTCCAACATCGTTGATGGGTCTTAGGTGGTTTGCACTGGGCTTTCATCCTTCCTCCTATCAGCAACGTCTTTGACCGACGTCGTTGCACACTCGAGGGACGCATGGGGCATTTTTGCAAATTCTGTTATTGTAAAAACCCCTTGAGTAGAATTCCCCCGTCTTGTGAACGACCAGGCGACCGTGGCCAAGCTTCGGATTTCAGGTATTCAAACCAGGCCTGGCATATTCATTTGCTGCCCAAGTGCCAACATTGAAGACGCCTAGCCTGGTATGTGTGTGGCGTGCGTGCGCCAGTATGGGAGGATCAGACCTGAGACGGTAGCCTGCTGTGCGCAAGCCACCATTTGCACATGCCAGGCCTGGCGTCGTCATGCTAGGTGCAGTAGCCAGCGTTGGAAACGTCCAGCCCCGAGCTCTCCCGTGATATGCGTAAAGCCCAGCATTGAGCAGGTCAGGCCTGACGTGCTTATATGTGGTCGAGTCGCCAGTGCGGAAGACGTTGACATTGGCAGGATTGTTGATGCGTTGCGCGTCAAACCAGCTTTTGGACACGGCAGGCCTGAGGGGAAGAGGGCGCGATGTGGCGTGTCACGTCTGTGTTTGTGTGTGTGTGTCTTGTGGTGTTGGTGGACAGAGTTGCGTGCTTGGTGTTTGGTGGTGAGTGTTTGGTATTTTGTTGAAGTTGTGTGCTTGGTGTGTGGTGTTGCGTCGTGTGACTGGTGTGTTTCTTGGGTACCGACTTTACCCTCGAGAGCGCCAGATCATATCCCGGTTTGGTGCGGTGAAAGTAGGTTTCTTCTCTAGAGAGCATGTCGGCCGGCTTCTTGCCTTTGCAGTGTTTCTCCACCTTCCGTGGATCTTTTTCCCTCCATCACCCTCCGCCTCTGCCTCTTCTCCTTGGTTCTCCTCATCCCGATGATCCTCCCCACTTTCTCCCCTCTGCTCGTTTTGTTCCTAGTCGTGATTCTGGTCCTGGTCTTGCTGCAGTTCCTCACTGTCCCACTACTACTCGCGATCTGGTGAGCCTCCGTTCCGACCTGCGATCAGATGTTCGCTCTGCATCGTTGTATCGGGCGGTGACCTGAATTGACATCGCCCCACGCGAAAGCTCGCAATCATGTTGTGGAGCGGTAAACCTGAGGAAGTGAAGCACGTGCACAAGGACATCATTCAGGCCCGGCTCGACTCTCTCCTTTGCTCAGAGGAAGAGATCCTCTGGCTGGAGGGGCACTGCGGCATGGTGCCGTGCCACCGGGAGCAGGCGGTGCGGTTCGTGAAGTCGATCGTGCACATGCTCGTATCTCAGAGCCTGCTGCCTGGCGACGAAGACATGTTGGACGAGGACATATTCCAGGACGTCCCGGTTCTGCACGAGCCAATGCAAGCCCCGGCGGAGTTGTTTGCATCCGCAGAGCCTTTACTCGGGATCGCAGCGGATCAAGGTGAGGCGCCACTGGGTAGAGGCCAGTTGGGGAGCATGATGAACAAAAGTAGTATGATAATATTAGCTCGGGTCCTGGAACCTCTCTGGCGAGTCGGCCACTTCAGACTGCATGTTCTCCTATGTTTTTGGGTCCAGGGAGGTGTTCAGAGAATCAGGGTTCTTCGTTATCATTGTTCACCAAGCTCCCCACCCCAAGAGGGCGCAAAAACATGTGGTCGTACCGGGTTGCGAGGTACTTCTCTTATTGCGTCGACGGGGGTCTGTTGGGAGAGAGGTTCACTCTCAGGAAGCTCATCCGTGGGAGGGAAAGTTGCCAGGATGAGGATACCGTGGAGAGGCTCAGGTCCGTCATTCAATTTCTCCTCCAGACAGTTCCGACATCGGAGACGGTGAGTTGCGACATAGCGGAATTCACAGCATCCAGGGCAGGCATTGCATACATCAGAGGCAATGCGGTTTTGCTGAAGCCGGGCGAACTCACAACTTACCGGTTTAACGAACGAGTCATGGCGGTGCTTTTGCTAGAGGGTTCGGTGGAAAGAGAGATGTTTCAAAACGGGTGTCCTGCTGATACTTATTCGAGAGGCTTGCGGCATCCTGCCGACCGTCTGACGCCGTCGGGAGCTGTCTTGAGGGCCGTTCTGAACCGACTTGGAGCCCTCTTGGGGTGCTTCACAGTCGTCTTGGAGGACATCTTGGGTGTCTTGGATGCTTTTTGGGCCGTCTTGGGACCTCTTGGGGCCGTCTCGGGGGCCTCTTGGGTCTTTGGAGTGCCGAAAAGTAGCCAATTCAAACATACTTTATGACAATTGATGGCTTTTGCCTCTTCAGGCCTTCCTGGAGGACCTCTTAGAGGCATCTTGGGCCGTCTTGGAAGGCTCTTGGGGGGCCTCTTGGGCTGGCTTGGGCTTTCTTGAAGCCATCTCAGGCCGTCTGGGGTGCACCTGGGGCCGTCTTAGAGGCATCTTGGGGCCATCTTAGCCGCCTTGGAGGCCATCTTGGCCGTCGGGGAGGCATCCTGGAGGCCATCTTGGGCGCCATCCTGATTGTCTTTGAGGCGAGTGTGCCATTGTTGTCGGCTGATTGTGCGGCCCTGTGGTCGGCGCAATGGAATTGAAGCCCCAGGGGGGGTTCTCTGGCGGAGAAAGAACAACGCAGGATATGGTATTGACAGGCGTGCTTGAGAAGGAGGGGGAGGAGAGGGGAGGGCGATGGAAATTAGCTATTCATGTACTCGTACTCGACATACTTGCTCTCCAGCATGGGCCACTTCATTCATGCAAACCCATGGAATGCTTATGCCAACGTGCCAACTTTGCTATTCTTTCGCCGCCAGCTTTTCTCGTCATGGCAGGCCTGTTTTACAGTTTCGCCGTCCCCACGAGTGGGGCGTGACGCCTTCGGGCGTCCGGTCGGACCTTTGTTGTTGGTGTTGTTGTTGTTGTTGTTGTTGTTGTTGTTGTTGTTGTTGTTGTTGTTGTTGTTGTTGGGGAGTGCTCTTGGAAAATAACCCAAACCAAACACCACAAGATATTCAGCACGCCAGGCACTCCCGGCGGCAAGCCAACAGAGGGCGGCTGAACGACAGTCACCCCGCATAGTAAGGATGAGGCCATGTTCCGAAGGGTACCCTTGCATCCATGTCTCCTTGGTCCATCCTTGGCCACTTCCGTTAGCGGCGCCCCGCTCGAAAAGCTTCGAAACGGCCTTCCAAGGCCCTTGCATCCTTATTGCGCGTCCTTCTGATACGGGTCGATTGTTCCAGTCTTCGGCCCATTCCGCAACCCTGTCTGGGTCGTGGACATGTGGCCGCTTGGAGGCGTTTTGCTTGGGGTCCCTTGGAAGTCCTCTTGCGGGCCTGTGGAGCCTCTTGGGCGCACGGGGGCCTCCCGGGAGCCTCCCGGGGCCTTTTGGGCGCCTCGTGGAGGCACGGAGGCGCTCTCTGGGGCCACCTCTGGGTTGAGGGCTCCACAGGCCCTTTCGAGTTACCCCCCCCCTTGGGCCTCTCTTGGGGCCCTCCTGGGTCCCTATTTTGGGGCTTAGGGACTGTCCCCTGGGCCGTCTTGGATGCTCTTTGGACCAAGAGGACGGTCATGCGAAATATCATTCAAGATCTCAGTTTGTCCAATGGTTTAACCTCTTGGGCCGACTCCCACGACCCCCGAGACGGCCCACGAGGCCCTCTGGAGAGCTCCAGGACGGCTCCGCGAGGTCATTCGGATGACGCATGGGACGTACGGGCTCCCGGCCACGTCCCCACTGCTTCGGGACACTCACTATAGACGACCCAGGGCACGAGAGCGCGCGAGAGCGCCCAGGAACGCCCAAGAGATACAGGGGCACTCACAAGATTCAGCGTTGTGGACGGAGGGACACGAGGTCACTCCACTCAGTGCCTATGGCACGATGGCGGATTTCACGTTCCTTGCAGTTCTTCTGGGCTGTACGTTTGTCAGCGACTCTTTCCGTGCAATGATATGCCAGCTCGTTCTGGATATTTCATGCAGGTGCGATAGTGAGAGCCTACACCTGCTTGTCCCAGCATTGTTGCAAGTAATGAAGGGCTCCAATGTGGTCTTGGCCTCATGCGCTACAGCCGCTCTGGTTAACATGTCATGCGAACGCGCAGCTACGAAGATGCTCCTGGCGTCGCAGGGGGTCATCCAGATCTGCGTTGAGCAGCTAAAGGTGCGGGACGACGAGCTCAGCCTTTACACGCTGTATTTGCTGGTCAATCTCACCAAGGCCCCGCACCACCGCCTGCTGCTGCTCAAGGCGGGGGGCCTGCCCCAGGTCGTGGGATTGCTCTTGTCGGCGTACCAGAATCGCCACAAGCATGCTCTGCTGAGCGAAAGTGCTTCGATCATCGGCCAGTTATGCAACGACAAGGAGACACTGGCCTTGATGTCGGACAGGTACCCAGTCGTACTTGCCTTGATCTGGCTTTGGAATGTGGCCCGTATCGGCACCAAGCTCAGTTCCAACGTGTTCTTTGCTCTGAAACAGCTCTGCGCACTGGACCAGAACAAAATCAAGGCCGGTCCACACATGATTACCCGCATCCTAGACGACCTGTGCCAGGGCGCACCAGACCTGGACGACGAGTGGGTCGCCAATCTCCTCGCGCTGCTGACCATGCTGGCCAGCGTTCAGTCCAACGCGCTGGCAGTCGGTTCCGACGGCCGGCTGGACGGCGTCAGGGCCGCCCTGCGCCAGCGGCGCTCCTCTGGTGGCCTGCTGGAGCAGTGGGAGCTCCTCCACCAGCTCGTCCTGGCCGCGAAGCTGCGCCTGCCCGGATAGTGTGATAGAGGAGCACAAAGCGACACAAACATAACATTTCGGAGGTCCGCGCGGTTTTCTCGGATCGGCGTCTGATCCCCCTCCCTGGCGCGCGGAGCGCGCCAGGGGCGGCGCTGGAGGCGCCGCTTGGGGGCCCCAGCGCCGATCCGAGAAATCCGCGCCGACCTCCGAGTTTTTATGTTTATGCCACTTTTCGTTCCCCTAGAAGCTGCGCCTGCCCGGGTAGTGTGAGCGACGCCGGCCGAGGGCTCGCCGCGGGCTGGCCAGTCGGGGGCGGCAACGAGGGGGGGTGGGGCTAAAGGTGTGTGTGTGTGTGTGGATATCATGGCGGGGGGCACGACATCTCCCCAGGTCTCGTGGCGCCTCTTCTTATCTCAATACGTCCCTGGCCCACCCCTGGGCCGCGCACATGCCGCCAGCCATGACTTGCGCCCTCCCCCTCTTGGACGCTCCCCTCTTGGACGCCCCCAGGCCCGGTGAGCCAGGCCGCAGGCGGAGGTGATCGTCGGCGGCGCAGGCGGCCTTCGCCGAGGACGTCGGACTCGTCCTCGCTGCGGTCGGTGGCCAGTGTGCGGAGGTAGAGTCGCGCGGCCCTTGCCCGACGCAGGGGCCGCGTGCTATCAGCGGAACGCCGCCGAAGACGAGCTGGCACCGCCGGCGAGGGAGGCGCGAGTCGCAGGCGATGGGCGAGGGTCTGGAGGTGTCGCTGTTGGAAGGGCGCCCCTACTGCTGTCGAGCCCTGGCGACACTGGATCATCGGCAGTGGCGTCCGCGAGCAAGCTTTGTCCTTATGAGCCAGATGAACCTGGACAGCAGGGATGCCTGTGATTCAATGCGACTGACGCGGTGCTCTCAACGATTCTGCGTATTGTGTCCGTCGCGTCGACATAGCGATGCGGTACATCTCTTGATGCACGAGCCAAGATTCATCACCGTACTAGCGCAGGACTGCGTGAGGCGACGTTGCGAGAACTGGCCGGTCCATGAGGTCTTGGCTTGTGACAGTTCTCGTTGACGGAATCCTGACGGCAGTCGCACGTAGGGTCAGGAGTCAGTAGAGTAATCGCAGAGGGTCTTTAATGATGCCGCCCCCTCTTAAGCTCTCGGCGGGGAATAGAAACTCGTCCCTCCTCCTCCTCCTCCTTCCCCTCCCTCCTCCTTCCCCTCCGTCCTTCTCCTCCGCAGCGGTGGCGGTGGTGTGTCGGAGAGGAGGAGGAGGAGGAAAAGGAGGAGGAGGCCGCCAGGCGTTGAGCGGTGGGATTTTTGAGCACTTCTCATGACCTCTCATGCATCCGCCGACTAGAATACGTAATTTCCAACTATTGCCGGGGTCCCAATCCGTCAATAAGCCGGCGGACAAATTATTTATTTTCCATCAGTGCCAGGGGGCTTATTAAAGACCCTTTGTGGGGTTATGGCAATTCACCGACCCCCCCGGGAACCCCCGAATCCAATTTTGTATTGTATGTTCTCTGGCTTGTTTCTGGTGTTTCTATATGTTTGTACAGTGCCAACCCATGCCAAGAAATCACCCTGCTTGCCTCCAGGGTGCCCTAGGTTCCTTGGTTTTGATAGTTTTGCTATGGAGAGCTTGACGTTCCCACAACAAAAACATTGGAGGTCCAGGGGTCTCATGGTTGGGTTTCTTGCGGGCGGTTTTTTTGTGGTCGAATTCCAAATGTAATGCGTGCGTTCTGAAGTTGTTCGGGGGGTTCCCCGGCCCCTTTCCCCACAGGCTCCGAGGGGGACCCCCTAAAAAACACCCATTAGTTTTTGTTTGCGCGCTCTTCTATGGTCTTTTCCGTGGGTTATCTGGCCACCGCAGGCTCCAGGCGGAAAGCCCTCAAGAATAACCCGAGTGGCGGGTTTTTTGTCAGTGTTGTTTCGGAGGTTGTCCAGGGGTCGTCCGGCCACCCCAGGCTCCGAGGGTCAGGGTGGAAACCAACAAAACCATGCATGTTGTTCCTTTTGTTTGTTTCCAAGGTTCTCCGATGATTCTCTGGCCACCCCAGGCTCCGGCGGGGGAACTCCAACAGCAAAACAAGTCAGACTTTTTTTTGACGTTTTTCGTCTCGGTTTTCTGTTGGTTCTCCAGCCACCGCAGGCTCCGCGAGGGGGCGGGGGTAGCCCCAGACAACAAGAGTCACTCGGGCTTTTTCTGTGTGGCGGGGGTTCCCCAGCCACCCCAGGCTCCGAGGGTGGAAACCAACAAAACCATGCGTGTTGTTCCTTTTGTTTTTGTTCCAAGGTTCTCCGATGATTCTCGGGCCACTCCAGGCTCCGGCGGGGGAACTCCAACAGCAAAACAAGTCAGACTTTTTTTTGACGTTTTTCGTCTCGGTTTTCTGTTGGCTCTCCAGCCACCGCAGGCTCCGCGAGGGGGCGGGGGTAGCCCCAGACAACAAGAGTCATTCGGGCTTTTTCTGTGTGGCGGGGGTTCCCCAGCCACCCCAGGCTCCGAGGGTGGAAACCAACAAAACCATGCGTGTTGTTCCTTTTGTTTTTGTCCAAGGTTCCCCGATGATTCTCGGGCCACTCCAGGCTCCGGCGGGGGAACTCAAACAGCAAAACAAGTCATACGTTTTTTGTTGTTTTTTTTCATTTCGGTTTTCTGTTGGTTCTCCAGCCACCGCAGGCTCCGCGAGGGGGCGGGGGTAGCCCCAGACAACAAAAGTCACTCGGGCTTTTTCTGTGTGGCGGGGGTTCCCCAGCCACCCAAGGCTCCGAGGGTGGAAACCAACAAAACCATGCGTGTTGTTCCTTTAGTGTTTGTCCAAGGTTCTCCGATGATTCTCCGGCCACCGCAGGCTCCGGCGGGGGAACTCAAACAGCAAAACAAGTCAGACTTTTTTTTTTAAACGTTTTTCGTCTCGGTTTTCTGTTGGTTCTCCAGCCACCGCAGGCTCCGCGAGGGGGCGGGGGTAGCCCCAGATAACAAAAGTCACTCGGGCTTTTTCTGTGTGGCGGGGGTTCCCCATCCACCCCAGGCTCCGAGGGTGGAAACCAACAAAACCATGCGTGTTGTTCCTTTTGTTTTTGTCCAAGGTTCTCCGATGATTCTCGGGCCACTCCAGGCTCCGGCGGGGGAACTCAAACAGCAAAACAAGTCAAACGTTTTATCGTTGACTTGTTCCATTTCTCCGTTTTCTGTTGGTTCTCCAGCCACCGCAGGCTCCGCGAGGGGGCGGGGGTAGCCCCAGACAACAAAAGTCACTCGGGCTTTTTCTGTGTGGCGGGGGTTCCCCAGCCACCCCAGGCTCCGAGGGTGGAAACCAACAAAACCATGCGTGTTAATCCTTGAGTTGTTGTCCAAGGTTCTCCGATGATTCTCCGGCCACCCCAGGCTCCGGCGGGGGAATTCCAACAGCAAAACAAGTCGATTTTTTTTTTTTTTTTTTTTTTTTTTTTTTTTTCTTTTTTCATTTCCGTTTTCTGTTGGTTCTCCAGCCACCGCAGGCTCCGCGAGGGGGCGGGGGTAGCCCCAGACAACAAAAGTCACTCGGGCTTTTTCTGTGTGGCGGGGGTTCCCCAGCCACCCAAGGCTCCGAGGGTGAAAACCAACAAAAACATGCGTGTTGTTCCTTTAGTTTTTGTCCAAGGTTCTCCGATGATTGTCGGGCCACTCCAGGCTCCAGCGGGGGAACTCAAACAGCCAAAAAAGTCATTTGTTTTTTGTTGTTTTTTTTCATTCCGGTTTTCTGTTGGTTCTCCAGAGGCTCCGCGAGGGGGCGGGGGTAGCCCCAGACAACAAAAGTCACTCGGGCTTTTTCTGTGTGGCTGGGGTTTCCCCGGCCACCGGGTTTCCCGGCCACCCCAGGCTCCTGGGGGACAATCCATACAGAAAAAACCCAATGTAGGTATTGATGTCTTTGTTGTTGTTGTTGATGATGTTGATGGGATTCCATATCTGAATAGTTGTTGTTGATCACCCCCGTCCAGTGCACATTGTTTTTTCGATTGAAGTGCCCTTCCCGGGGCTCGCACCCTGTATTTTATCATGGAATGTCTTGAGGGTCAAACTGTGTTGTTGGCCCCCGGTTTACAACAACAACGGCTCCAACCTGATACTTCCTCACAATGTATCGAAGAATCGCGCTCTCACTTGGGGCTTCCGCGCTCCTCTCGACACGGTTACAGTTCTCACGATCCTTCCGCCCCACTCTCCCAACATCCCGCTTCTTGTCAGGGTTCCACGAAAATGGTTTCTGACACCAGTTCGCAGCTGTACGTCCCCCCGTGGTGGTATCCACGATATGTTCTTTCAAGGGGGTGGTACGTGGCGCTGTTGATGGCGCGGCCCATGGCGAAACTTATTGTTAACGTGTTGGGGTGGATGGCGCAAGACATGGCGCAATCTGAGTCGCCACTCACAGCGCAAATCATCGTCCTCTTTCCTTCTTGCTCCTCCCATCCCTTCTTCCGATCCCTTCGTCCTCATTCTCCCCCGTTGCCTGTTATCCTTCGTTGTCAAGGGTTTCACCAACCACGCGTGGCAGGGAATGATTCTATAGAAAGGGGGCGCGATCGAAGACGAAGAGGGCGGATGTCCAGGTTTTGGGATATGCGCATGGAGTGACACGCGAGCATATATGAGCGAACAGTTTTCTACTGACTGTTGTTGTCATTGTCGCTGTTGGTGGTGGTGTTGCTTGTTTTTTTGTTTTTTTTTCAATCGTTCCCCGATGTGTTCCGAACAACAAAAAATCGGCCAGAAGCCTTTTCCGAGGTCCGACGGTTCTCCTCCGGCCCCTCTCCTCCCAGGCTTTCTGGGGGTAGCTTCTGAAACACACCCCATTTGCTTTTCCCTGCAATGTTCATCTGTTGTGTTTCACGTGTGGTCTGTCCACCCAGGCCCTGTGCTCAGTCCACGTGCTCAGGCCCATGTTTGCGTTGCTATGTTGCAAGTGTTCTATGTCCGCCCCAGGCCCTGGTTCAGAGACCAAAACCTCTTGGCGGTTCTTGCCCGTTTTTTTTGTCGACGGTTCTCCGATTGGCCTTCCGGCCGTCCCAGCCTCCAGGGGAGAAAACCTGGATCCCCCACCCCCGCTCGAGTTGTTGTTTCGAGTGGTTTTTTGGGGGTTTCTCCAGCCACCCCACGAGGTTCCGGGGGGACAATAACAAGGAGAGGAGAGGAAACACACACAGACACAATGGTTCGTCGACCTCCAGGAGAAGATGGGAAAATATTGGAAGTGGGGGGAAGACGAAAAACCAGAACATATTTTGGAAAATATTGGGGATCTTTTCGTGTGTTTGTATATATTTGTGTGTTCTGGGGCCCCTTCAATGAAGAAGAAGAAGAAGAAACCCCCTCACACTCGAGACATTCCCGTGTTTCTTCTAAGGTTTTCCGGGGTTTCCCCCGCCACCTTCGGGGTTCTGGTAGATTCCGGGGGACGATCACGCAAACCTCCCGCTCCCACCGAAGGCGTTCCACGACTTGCAAATTGCCCACTCGCAAACATCCGGGAAAACACCTGTCGGCTTCGATGTTTGTGTATCGTAAATCCCCCCGCGGCGGGTCCAGGCCATTTGGGAGCAGTTACTCTGCGAGTCGTAGAACGCGTTTGTCTGCACTCGGAATTATTTTGGTTGCGTTTCGGAGGGTCCCGTGGCCGCCCCAGGCTCCGGGGGTGGGGGGGGGGCAGCACAATCCCAGTTCGGGGCGTCTGCTTACCAGCCTCGGACCTATCCCGATCCTTGAGATTGACACGCCAAGAGGCGATGTCAATCTCAGAGGCGCGCCCTTGACAAACAAGGGAACCCCTGAGACTGGCACTGTGAGGAGGCGGTGTCCAGCTCAGGGATAGGATCTGTTCCAGGCTGGTACGTATACGGGTCCCAGTGGAGCGCCTTGGAGGCCTCCTTGTCGGCCCTGGGGTCTCCGAGCAACGCACCTCGGCTGCCTCGGGATAGGTTCGAGGCTGGTAAGTACAGGGCCGTTTTTTGTACATACTCCGCGTGCGGATTATGTATTAAACATGCAGGGATTTAGTAGCAAAAGCAACGACGAGTTCATGCATACATTTATGCATACATTGATCTTTATTAAAGGATAAGATCCTCAATCATACGTATTATCAGTATGTATATATAGGTGTAGATATATGCATATGTGTATATATAGTATTACCATTATTATTTGCCAACTAAATATGTAGTCGATATTAGATTATCATATTAGAAAACAAGGTATTCAAAACTATGTATTTATGAAGTTATCAGAAACCATTACATATGATTGTCAAAGACTATAGGGCTTTTTGATTAACAATCCTATATGCTTGACAATCCGATTATTAAAAAACAATAGCTGCCCTGTATGCGGGTCCCCGTGGAGCGCCCTGGAGGCCTCCTCTCGTCGGCCCTGGGGCCTCCGAGCAGCGCCTCGTCTGGCTGCCTCTGCAGGACCTCCCCCGGGGGGCCGCGCCCTCGAGGACGCGGGGCCGGGCCCCCCTTGGGGGCCCTCCTCCTCTCCTCCCTCCTCCCTCCTCCTCCTCCTGCTCCTCCTCTCCTCCTCCTTCCTCCTCCCTCCTGCCTCCCTCCTCTCCTCCCTCTCCTCCTTCTCTTCCTTCTCCTCCTCCTCCTCCTCCTCCTCCTCCTCCTCCTCCTCCCTTTTTTCCCCTGCTCCTCCTCCTCCGATCGATTCGATCGATTTTTGCACCGAGCCGCCCAAAACAGATGCCCCCCAGCCGCCGGCAGCTCCCGATAGCTGCCAGTGGGTGAGGCATGCGGGGGCCATCTGCTCGCGGCCCTTCGGGGCACCAGCGGATCGAGCTCATTCAGGAGGAAAAGAAACACACATACACAATTATTAATCCTCAATCCCCAGAAAATTTGGGAAAATATTGGAAGTGGGCGGGAAGACAGAAACCCAGAAAATATATGACAATTTGGGGAATCTTTTTATTTGTGTGTATTTATTTGTGTGTCCCAGGGCCCCTTCATGTTGGTGGATCCCGAGTGGGAGTCTGGTAGACGCGCGCGGCCTCGGGCGAGCTCCAATTGCCTTGGAGCTGCTCCCGGAGCAGGACCGACGCCGGCCAGAACGTGCACCTCCTTCGCGCCCGTGCTGCACTGAAATTTCACGTAGCCCGCGTGCAGCTCCTCGCCCGGTGTGCAGTGCTATGCGCCTGGCATCGCTCGGACGTGTGCTTTTTTTTTTCGGCGAGAACCATTGAGGGCGATCCTGGACCATCGAGCAAAAAACACGCACGAAACCGAAAAATGCACTGGAAACGGACGTCCGAGCGATGACGAGTTATGCAGTGCAATCCTATGCTGCATGGTTCCTGTGACGCACCAGGTCAGCCCTTGATCTGCCATCCGATGCATTGCGCATCAATGCGATGCGAAGACACGAACGCGGGACATACCCGACCCTTTTTTCTGTTGGATGAAGCGTTGCATGTCGGATCACCAAGAATGTCGACGCAATGGCGCACCACATGGCGCGGATAGTAACGCGCATCTGTCTATGGGTGTTGTTTTGCCCCCTCCCTCCGATCGCAGTATGGGGTTCGGTTGAGGCGACTCGAAACAGCTCGGTGGTGCAAAATTATGTCGGGAGCCCTCGGGTCTGGGCCCAAGTCGGGCCAGTACTCCATGGCGGCCGTGTCCAAGACGAAGCCCGCCCGCCCGCCGCCCGCCGCCCACGCGCCGTGCTTCCGTGTTCAAGGCGACACCCAGAACTCCACAGCATCCCTCCCCGAAACCATACCCCGTACTCAACAGTTCCGCTCCCTACATTGCACCCAGTATTCAAACGCACAGCACCCAATACTCCACCGCCTCCGTGTCCAACAGGCCGCAGCACTCCACAGCCTGCGTTTTCAACACAGCCCCCTTAGCAAATGCAGTCGACACCCGATCCCGCCCGCCGTGCTCCCGTGTTCAACACAGCACCCAGCGCTCACCAGCTCCCGTTCCCAGCACATCACCCAGTGCTCAACAGCTCCCGTTTCCAAAGCCACCGTGCAGTAGTCTCAGCAGTAGTCTACAGCACGCCATTGCAGAGTAGAGTTCTTTGCAGTCTTATTCAAATTCCGATGCGCCCGTACGCCGCCCGCCTTGTTTCCGTGATCAAGATAACATTCAGTTTTCAATTTCATCCGTCCTCCGCACCCAGTATTATAGCACCCAACAGCCATACCTCCAACACAGCACCCAGTACTCAACAGCATATCGTATATTGATGTAAGTCCCGATCAGCCCGCCGCACGTTTTCAGCACGGCACGCAGCATTCAACAACCGTATCCGTCTCCAGCAAGATGCCCAGTACTCAGCAGCCTGCGTCCCCAAAACCGCATCCAATGTTCAAGAGCCTCCTGCTGCAGTCGAGAGTTTGTTTGGGGTGCCACTGACATCCCGACCCGCCCGCCCGCGGCAGGCCCGCCAGCCGCAGCCCGCCGCCAGTCCGCAGCCTTTCCGTGCTCGGCACAGCACGCGGAGTTCAGCGGCATCCGCCCCCGCAGAGCACCCCGTGCCCAGCAGAATACCGCTGCAATAGAGAGAGAACCCTTAAAAGAGTTCCATTCGAATCCCGACCCGCCCGCTCGCCGCCTGCCCCCCGCCCGCCTCCTCGCGTCGCGTCCGTGGTCAACATAACACCCACCATTCAACAGCCATCCTTCTCCCACACAGCACCCCCTGCTCAACAGCATCCGTCTCCAACACCACTCCCAGTTCTGAACATCCTTCCGCTGCAAACTATAACCCCAAGGAGTTTACAAACAAATCCCAAATACCCCGCCCGCCGCCCGCTGGCCGCCGCCCGCCCGCCCGCCGCGCATTCATGCTCAACACACTCACCCCAGTATCCAACGGCATACGTTTTCATCACAACACCCAGTACAGCATCCGTCCCGAACACAACACGTTAGTACTCCATTTGTCCCCATCTCAAACACAGCACCCAACACTCCACGGCCACCTCCGTGTCCAATGCGCACCCCAGTTTTCCACATCCTCCGCCTCCAACACCTCACCCAGTACTCCACAGCCTCCATCCCGAACACACCCCCGTACGCAACAGCCTCGGTTTTCAAAGAGGCTCCTTTAGGACGTGTTTTCCGAACCCGTTCCCGCCCACCGCCCGCCCCCGCCGCTCGCCGCCCGTCCCGCCTGCCCCGCTCGTCCCGCCTGCCCCAGCCGCTTCCCAGCGCCACACACAGTATTCCACATCTTCCGTCTCCACCACATCACCAGACCACGCGCAGCCCAGTATTCCACAGCCTCCGTCTTCAACACAGCACCCACTCTTCCACAGCGCACACCTCCAGTACTCCACAGCAGGGCTGGACCTAAACGCTTCGGCTGTGTCTTGTTTTCCGTCTTGGGAGGGAGGTACAGGGAAACAGGAAGAGCACAACGAACACAACACGACAACATAACGAACACACAACGTTTGGGTCAAACCCTGCTCCACAGCTTCCGTTGTCTGCACAACGTCTGGTACTCCACGGCTTATGCCTCCATCCCAGCCCATCATTTCACAGCTGCCGCCTCCGAGACGGTTGCCTGCGCACTCCGGGCGTCCACAGACCCTGCCCCAACCACCATACCCACCACTCCACGGCCCCCGCTGCCAACGCGCAGCCCAGTGCTCCACGGCGTTCGCCTCGAACACATCACCCAGCTCTCCACAGCCCCTGTCTCCAGCGCACCCCAGCATTCCCCAGCCTGCGTCTCCAAGATGGTTTTCTCAGGTGGTGTATTCGACATCCGATCCCGCCCTTTGGCCGCGCCCGCCGCCCGCCCCGCCCGCCCCGCCCGCTTCCCCAATGCCACACCCAGTACACCGCAGCCGTCATCTCCGCCACCACAACACCCAGTACTCCACAGCCTCCGTCTCCAACATACCCCAGTGCTCCACAGCTTCCGTCTCCAAGGCACACGATCCCGTTCGCCGCCCGCTCCCCGACGCCCCGCCCGCCTCGCCCGCTTTTCCATCCCCGCGCCCAGTACTCCACAGCTTCTGTCTCCACCACACCACCCTGCATTGCACAGCCTCCGTTTCCAGCGCGCACCCCGGTTTTCCACAGCCTTCGTCTCCAACACCGCACCAGGTACTCCATTGCCGCCGTCTCCACTGTGGTGGCCTGAGAGCTTCTTTGTGGCGTCTTTGGGCGTCAT
>CAUYUJ010015260.1:1045976-1067622 GCA_963575745.1 Prorocentrum cordatum
GTAAGTTCGGCACCAGGGGAATGACCACAACCACTGCTTCTTTTTCGGCCGGCTGGAAGGCGGCGCAAACAAGAAGCAGTGGCTGTGGTCATTTTCCCGTCCCGCAATGATATCTCCCCAGATTTCATGGCGCCTCTTCTTCTTTCATTGCGCCCCTGCCCCCCCCCGCTGGGCCGCGCACGTGCCGCCGGCCATGATCTGCACCCCCTCTTGTTGGACCCACCCCCCCCTCTTGGCCGCTCCCGACAGATGTGGTTGGTGCACGGACTGCGGTTCTCAGGAGGGGAAGAAACGCACAGACACAATGAATCGTCGACTCCCGGGAAAAGATGTGAATATATGGGAAGTGGGGGGGAAGACAGAAACCCAGAAAATATTCGGGAAAATATGGGGAATCCTGTTACTTGTGTGTATTTATTTGTGTGTCCCAGGGCCCCTTCAGGCTCCCCCGGGCTCAAAATAAATAGTCTGAGCTGCGCTTCCCGGGTGTGCATGGCCACGCCGTGGCGACCGCGTGGCCAGCAGCTCCGCCGCCCCTGCCGTGGAGTCGCTCGGGCGCGTACGCTCCTGTGCGGCAGGGGCCAGCGAGGAGCCCTCCGGGCCATCCTGCGGAACAAGAACTCAGGCGGGGAAAAAAACACGCAGACACAATTCATCGTCGATTCCCCAGAAAGTATGGGGAAATATTGCAAGTGGGGGGGAAGCGACAAAAGCCCAGAACATATGGGAAAATATACGGGAAGCCACTTAATTGTGTGTATTTGTTTGTGTGTCCCAGGGCCCCTTCAAAAACGCACGCACGAAACCGAGACATGCACGGGGAATGCACGTCCGAGCGATGGCGAGCTGCATGCGGGCTGGCACGCGCGCGGTGCCAGGCACGACGAATGAGGCCGAACAGGTAATTGGGCGGGTAAGTCGGAGTCCGCCTCCTCCCTGTTGAGACAAAGCCAGGACGAGGACAACATCGGGTACGGATATATCGAGAATCTCCGAGAGGTCCAGTGGCTTTGGAGCGGCCTCCTCAGAGCGTTCTGGCACGCTCCGAGAGCGTTCGGGAAGGCCCTGGAACGGGTGTATCCTCGTCCTGGCCCCGTCCCGACGACGACGCCGACGCAGACGACGACGACGACCACGACGACGCCGACGACGACGACGACGCCGACGCCGCCGACGACGACGCCGACGACGACGCCGACGCCGCCGACGACGCCGACGACGACGACGCCGACGACGACGACGACGACGACGACCTGCTCGTGCCGACTGCTCGGCGAGCGTGCCCGTGGGCCGAGCAGCACGCTGGCGGGCAGGCCAGGTCCTGGCCTCCTCGTTGTGCGGGCCGCCAGCCGCCAGCCGCCTCCCGGGCGGCGTCGGCGGCCATCGCTCGGCGCCCCCCCCAACATTCAGGAGGGAAAAAAACACACAGACACAATGAGTCGTCGATCCCCCAGAAAATATGGAAAAATATGGGAAGTGGTGGGACACCAGAAATCTAGAAAATATGCAAAAATATGGGACATCTTTTTATTCGTGTGTATTTATTTGTGTGTCCCAGGGCCCCTTCAAACATTTCAGGAAGAAAAAAAACATAAACACTTAAACTGTTGGCGCTCCGCGCGGATCTCTTGGATCCGCGCTGGGAGCCCCCCGGCGGCGCCTCCGGCGCCGCCCCGGGCGCGCTCCGCGCGCCAGGGAGGGTGGCACAGCGCGGATCCAAGAGATCTGCGCGGCGCGCCAAAAGTGTATGTCTATGTGTTCCTCCTTCTTCTTCGAAGCATACTAATGCTCTGGGGCGGCAGAGAGGGGGGTGATGATCAGGGGGGTGATATCCTGGCGGGGGTCATGATATCGCCCCAGATGTCATGGCGCCTCTTCGTCTTTCAATGCGTCCCCAGGCCCCCCCGCTTGGCCGCGCACGTGCCGCCGGCCCCCGTCTTGGGTGCCCTCCTCTTGGACGCCCCCGAAATTACATCTGCTGGGAGGGCCAGGAGCGACCTCCCAGGGATCGCGCTCGGCCGACCTGCGCATCGTCGTGACAGACGCGATCGGTGTTCGTCTGCTCCTGCGAGGCGACCCCCCGTGAAAGAGTCTCCGAGCAGCGGGTGATTTCCCTGGGCTGCCAGCCCCGTCTCTCACGGCAGCTCCGTGACCGTTCCGGCCTCGGCAGTGAGGCGCAGGTTGCTATTGTCATTGCCGTGAGGCTCGTAGGCGTGTTCGATTTTTGTCTGCAAGTTTGCACGCCGAGGGATGCTCGAGGAGGAGGAGGCTGAGGGAAGGGTGCAGAAGAAGGTCCGTCGCGTTGTCCCACAATGTCGTGACTCCGTCGTTTCTCACTAAGCGGAGTCATTCGAGTCTGAGGTCCCTCTCCTCCTCCTTCCTCTCTCCCCAAGCGCTACGTAGAAGCAGCTCGGCTCCCTCGAGAGGTTCACGACCGAGACTCTGCCTTGCATGATCGCCCCTGCCCCTCCCCGTCCCCGCTCCCCTCTGCCCCTTCTCTCTCCCCTTCCCCTCTCCCCCCCCTCCCCCGAGAGGTCCGAGGGCGCGGACCGGGAGCCCTACGCGGCGGGGCACAACATGCTGCTGGCCCACGCGGAGGCGCCGAGGGTGCGAGGGCCAGCCTGCGCCGGGGAGGGAGGGGGGGGGGTGCAGGGGAGGCCCACGCCAAGAGGCACCCCGCTCGCCTCCGTGGTGCTCTGGGTCTCTTGGGCCTCGCGGGCTTCTTGGGCGGAGAGCGCGGGGCGCTCGGTGGGCGTCCTGGGGTCTCTCTCGGGCTGGGGCTCCCTGTGCATTGTGTCTTGTGGCCTGGCCTTACGTCGGGCGTGTCCCCCTACAGGGGGATTTCCGACGAAAGCGAAAACATGCCAGACAAATAATCAAACAATGGTCCAAACATCGTCTGGGGACTCTTTGTTGTCCGCATCTTTGTGCCTTTCTGGGGCATCTTTGGGGTGTTTCCTATTTTTCGTCGGAAGCCCCCCATGTAGGGGGACACGCCCGACATGGGCCTGGCCTCCGCGGCAGGAGGGCGGAGGGGGGGTCGGAAGCGCGCGGGGCGATCGGCGAGGCCGCGCAGAGCGCCCGCGCCCTGCCCACCCTCCCGGGGGGGCGGCCCGTGGGAGCCGCCAGGCCCCCGCCTCGGGGGCGGAAAAGAGGGGGGTGATGACTGGGGGGTGGTCCTCCCTCCTCCTCCTCCTCCTCCTCCTCCTCCTCCTCCTCCTCCCTCCTCCTCCCTCCTCCTCCCTCCTCCTCCTCCTCCTCCTCCTCCTCCTCCTCCTCCTCCTCCTCCTCCTTATCGTCCTGCGGCCAACGATGCGGAGCGGCTCCACTTCGCGTTCATGGCATACCGTGGGTGGCGGGGTCGGCAGTGGTATCTTTGTCTTCGTGCCATTCGTTGCTACGCCTCTCTGCTGCCTTTCTTCGACGTCGACGGCGGCGTGTGCACTGATCCTGACGGCCTCCACAGTCTGGTACTGACCTTGAAGGGACGATGGTTTGATGCGGAGCTGGAGGAGTTGGATCATAGTAACCAGGTGGAGGAGGTGAGGACCAAGAGGAGGCGGAGGCTGGTGGCTCTTCGGCGAGGGTGGGATCTCATGAGGAGGAGGACTGGGCTTCTAGGCGTCTTGGACGAGGACGGGACCCCGTGTGCCTCCCCTGAAGCGGCAACTGCGGCTCTGGTGGCCCATTGGAGTACGGCCTTTGCCCAGGCTGATCACGATCCGACTCATTGGCAAGAAATCCTGGCCCATGTTCAGACTACTGCCGGCCTTCTTCCTGCCCCCCGTTGGAAACTTGATGTTGACGAATTTCGGGGCCGTGTCTGCCGTGAGTTTCATTCTGCTCCTGGTCCTGATGGGATCCCGTACGGATGTTGGAAGGTCCCTGAGGCGACCGCTGCCTTGTTCGAGGTTTACGAGGAGGTCTTCAACAGTGCAGGGGATTCACTCCCCCCTGAGTGTCGAGTTAGTCGTATGGTCTTCCTCCCGAAGGGCAGCGACCCACGTGATCGCAGTGACTTTGTCTCAAGTGCACCTGCCTCCACCCGCCCGCTCTCCCTCTCGAACACGGATGCGAAGATCCTCTCCGATGCCTTCTGTCTCGCACTCAACGACGTCGCCCCTGTGACGGTGGACTCCTCCCAGCGAGGTGGGGTTCGAGGGCGTAACATTCTGGACAATGTCGTCGAAGTGGAAAATGGGGCCTCCTTCAACAAATGTGTGGGCGGGATAGAGCGGGGGTCCTATTCACCGATTTCAAGGCGGCGTTCCCTTCGATTCTGGTGGAGTGGATTTTTGCCGTTTTGGTGGTCATGGGGGTTCCCAGCGAAACGGTGGGTTTCTTCAGAGCCCTGTATGCCTACAATACGGCCCTCGTCTGTTTTGAGGGCGCTGCCGAAACTGTATTTCCTGTGGAACGCGGTGTGCGGCAGGGCGATCCTGCTTCCATGACCCTCTTTGCTCTGGCCCTCGATCCTGTACTCCGCTGGATCCGTGCCCGTCGTGTCGAGCGTGTGGGGGTCCAATTGGCTTATGCTGATGACTGTTGTTTTGGACTACGTGACGTTCTCATCGATCTCATGCCCACCCTGCTGCTTCTCGACTTGCTCTCGTCCGCGATTGGTCTCTCCTTGAATGTGGGGAAATGCTACGTCCTGATCTGCGGGACGCTGGATGGAGACGCCCTCGTTGCCCACATGGTTCGGAAGGGTAGCCGTTTTGCCTCTGTCCGTTTCGCCTCCAGGGTACTGTACCTCGGATTCTGCGTGGGCCCGTCGGCCCATGAGGTGGCCTGGGTGGAAACGGTGAATAAGTTCTGGCAGCGAGTTCGTCTTCTTCGCTCTTTCTCGCTGGGCTTGGCGACCACTATCCGTCTGTTCCACTCGAATTGCCTTTCCGTCCTGCAGTATCGGATTCAGCTGGTGAGGGTCACCCCTGCGGTTCGGCGTCAGTATAGGGAAGCGTTGCAGATCTTAACCGCGGGGCCTCGGCATGCGTTGAATTACAGTATGATCATTCAGTTACGTGATCTGGGGATCTCCCTTGAGTTTGTGGACCTGGGGCTGTATGACAAAGCAACGAAGTTTCGGGTAGTGATGCGGTGCAAGGCGTTAGACGATGCTCTTTATGAGTTAGAGGGCTTAGCGAGTGGCTTGACCGATGATGACTTTATCCCTGCTCGGGTGTTCTCTGGATGGTGGTGCCGTTCGATGATACGCACGACGAATGAGGACGCGGCGGACATTGTGAATTCTCCCATTGATCGGACAGCCCGTACTATCCAGGCCCAGGTCCATCGTCACTTACGTTCGGTTCGTATGACGGCCACTCCCTTACTGTGTCTGGGTGAGCGGGTATCGCGGTGGTTAGTTGCAGTCTCCCTCGAGGATATGTTCCGCCTGCGGACTAGATTGCGCGCAGTGGAGCGTGCCACGAGCACTCATCTCGCTACCAACGTTCTCCGCGTACTGTCCAGGGGCGTGTGTACTTCGGCGCGTTCTCATGCGAATGACCGTGGCTGCTGCTTTGGTTGTGCGGCCCCTGATGACCGACTCCACGACAAATTCTGTGATCGTTTCCGTGACCTGGCGCTGCACCGTCTCCTTGGTTTGGAGGCCTTACCCGCGCCGTGGATGGAGATGTGGCTTCACCGCGATACATGGCTCACATGTCTCTGTCTGGTGGGGCCTTCTTGGTGACTCGACCGCGACGTTGCCTGCGCCGCCGTCCTCGATGCCTTCCTGAAGACTCATGCTCACCATCGGCGCCAGACTCGGGCCCCAGCTTCCCATGTCTTCGTTGCTCGATTGCGTCTCCTCGCTCGTCGATATACTGTTGTCGCTCGCCAGTTCAGGGCGCGGCGTACGGGGCGGGCTGCCGCGTGAAGTGACATCGTCTGAGTGTGACCGCTCCTTCTCCTCTCTCGCGCGTGTGTGCTTGTGCGTCTCTTTGTGTCCCCCTGTTTCTCCTGTCGCTTGCGTCTCTTCCCTCTTTTCCCTGCCCCTGCTGCTGCTTCTCCCCTGTGGGGTGGGCTGCGTTGGGTCCTCTTTCTTCCTGCCCTCCCCCTGCCTTTCTTCCTGCCTTCCCCCTCGGTCCTCTTCGCTGCTGCTGCTCCGCTGTGCTGGTGCTGCTGCTGCTGCTGGGGCTGGGTCTTCGCCAGGTTGGGGGGGCGCGCGCGGGGACGTGCGAGCACCCGCCCCGCCGCTCCCTGCCGCCCCCGCCGCCCGCCCCATCGACGACTTGATCAACTGTGCCCGTTGCGCCCCTCTGGGAGGAAGGATGCCCCCCTCTCACTGTTGTCTAGGCGTTACCTTGGGCCTGGGTTGCGGGTCGAGGTGACGGTGGCCTGGGTCGCATGCGCCCGCGGCCTGTGGGGCATGGACTCTGTCCTCCCCCGTTGCCAAGTGCGCCCCCCCGCTGCCGAGGACTCTCGAACGGGAGGATCGGTAGCGGGCGGGACTGTCCCGCCCCTCCCCGCGCGCGAGGTACCGCGGTACCTCCCGCGAGTCGCCGATGTGCGGCTTTTTGCTGGGCGTTGGCCTCTCGTACCCTTTCCTTCCTCTCCTCCCTCCCTCCCCTTCTGCTGCTGCTGCTGCTCCAGTCTGCTGGCAATCATGGGCCGATTTCGGAACTGGAAGGGTGACGTCCTCTGCGTTTTTTTTCATATATATATATATATATATATATATGTAATAAAAATCCTCCTCCGGACGCACCCCGGGGGAGGTCCGGGGAGTTGCGGCATTGGTACCTCTCGGTTTCCCCAATGACCGTACATCGGGGGCGGCAAAGAGGGGGGCGATGACTAGGGGGGGGATATCATGGCGGGGGTCATGATATTTCCCCAGATCTCATGGCGCCTCTGCTTCTTTCATGACGTCCCTGGCCCCACCACTGGGCCGCGCACGCGCCGCCGGTCATGATTTGCACCCCCCTCTTGGACACCCCCCTCTTGGCCGCTGCCGACCGCAGGCCCTGCGCGCCCCAGGGGCTCCAGCTCCCTGTCGAAAGCTCGGCGAGGGCTGCTAAAACCGGAGGTTGGTAGACCTCCTGCCCCGACACGTCGATTAAGGAATTGGCCGTTCTCGGTTCGCGAGGGGGCGTCGTGGCCGTCATTTTGCGGGTCCAGGTCCGTCGGTTTCGGCCCCAGGCCGTTTTCACTAAAGGGATGTTTACTAAAGGTCGGTTTGTCCACCGCCGATAAGACCGCGGCTGCCAAAACGGCCCTCCCGGAAGGAAGAAACAACTTCCAGGAATGCGGCACGGCCATATAGTGGGCCCTGGAAACGACAGGGCCGTTTTTGTTACCGGTTCCATTTTGCCGTTTTTGTTGCCGGTTCCGACGCCGCTGTTTTACCAGTTCCGTCGTTGTTTTTTGACCAATTCCGGCTCCGGCTCCAATCTTGGAGCCGTTTTTTGCCGTTTCCAGTCGCCGTTTTTTTGCCGTTTCCATTTCAAGGGTTTTTCAGGGCCGTGTTGAAGGAGTCAGGATTCCGCCAGGATTTCCGATTCGTCTTACTCAAAAAAATGGGTCAAATTTTTGTTTTTTTTGGGGAAACGGTGAAGAAACGGCCCTGCCGTTTCCAGGGCCCACAAGCTCCTTCCCGGAAGGACGAAGACAATTTCCCGGAGGTCGATTTTAGCAGCCACGGATTTAGCAGCCAATTGCCCGGCTTCCGACCCTGGCTCTTTGGCATCGTTCGGTCGTGTGCGCACTTTGTTCTCGGGGCGGGCCTGTACAGCATCTTGCGGAAGAGTCAGAGGACGGAAAGGTACCCATACCCCTGCCTTCTACCCGTTTGTCCCTTCGTTGGGCCTCATGGGAGGCCCTCGTCGCCACCGCTGCATTCTCCTCGAAATTCTGGTCAGAACGCATCCCAGGAGAGGTCCGGGGTGTAGCCGTACGGTACATTTTGGCTTCCCCACAAAGCAGCGCACCACGCCGAACAACAATGCACGGGGGATGGGCGTGCGAACGAGATTGCCAACCCTGCTCGGGAGAGCCTCCGTGCCCGAAGAAGAGAGGCCCTGCGCCGTATGCGCCGGGGTTCCCCCGGCGCGTTTCACTGCTCGCAAAGGGCCTGCTCGCAAACGTCCGGAAAAATAACATGCTCGCCTCGATGGAATGGGTCGCAATTGTCCCTCACTGTGCGAACCGTGGAGCGCGTTCCACTGCTCGCAAAGGGCCTGCTCGCAGACGTCCTGACAGACACATTCGCGCCCCGATGGCATGGCCATCCGCGAGCAGTCCCCATCTTTGCGAGTCGTGGAGAGCGCGCTCGTCCATCCAGGGGGTGCGAGGCCCGTCCTCTCTCTGCGAGGCGCTGCTCCGTCCAGGAGGAGGAGGAGGAGGAGGAGGAGGAGGAGGAGGAGGAGGAGGAGGAGGAGGGAGGAGGGAGGAGGAGGAGGAGGAGGAGGAGGAGGAAGAGGAAGAGGAGGAGGAAGAGGAAGTGGAGGAAGAGGAGGAGGAGGAGGAGGAGGAGGAGGAGGAGGAGGAGGAGGAGGAGGATGAGGAGGAGGAGGAGGAGGAGGAGGACGAGGACCAGGCGCCTCGCGCCCGGGCCGCAGTCTCCACGGGCCCGTGCGCGAGGCGCCCTGCAGCGCCGGCCGGGCGGCGCGGTCGCGGCTGGAGACCACCGGACGCGCTCCACCGCTCGCAGGGTGCCTTTTTTTCGGGGGCAGCGAAGAGGGTCGGAGATGGATAGACCTCCTGCCCCGACACGTCGATTGAGAAATTGGCCGTTTTCGGTTCGCGAGAGGGCGTCGTGGCCGTCGTTTTCCGGGTCCAGGTCCGTCGGTTTCGGTCCCAGGCCGTTTTCACTAAGGGGAGGTTTACTAAAGGGAGGTTTGTCCCTCGCCGAGGGCGGCAAAGAGGGGGGGTGATGACTACCCTGACCTTCCAGAGAGCTATTTTTTAGCACGGGAGGCCTAAAAACCTAAAAAACTGAACGAAACAGCCTAAAACCAACGCATAGGATAGCTCTGGGATGCGTTTTCTAAGTCGCGTGCTATTTTTTAGCCCTCCTGGAAGGTCAGGGTAGGGGGGGGGGGGAATATCATGGCGGGGGCCACGATATCGCCCCAGGTTTCATGGCGCCTCTTCTCATTTCATTGCGTCCCCGGCCCGCCCTTTGGGCCGCGCACGTGCCGCCGGCCATGATTGGCGCCCCCCCGTCTTGGACGCCCCCCTCTTGACCGCCCCCGATATTTGTAAACGCCCGGAACGAGAAACACGTGTCTGCTTCGATGGAATGTATCGCAGATCCCCCGCGGCGGATCCAGGCCCTTTTGCAATCAGTTGCGCTCTGCGAGTCGTGGAAGGCGCTCTCGTCTGGGAGCAGCGGCCCTCGCCCAGCGCGGTCAGCAAGCGCGCCGTGGCGATGCGCCCGCCGGAGGGCAGCCGATGATTCAAGCAGTGGCGACGCGTCCTGGCTCGCCTATAGGCCTACCAAAAAATGTTATAAGGACCCTTTGTGGTCTGCACGAAATGTTATTAGAACATTTCTGGCTGAGACTGTCTTTTGTTAACACGTTGGGCTTATGCTATAAGAGCCTTGTTTTTGTGATTTGAACATGTGTAGGTTCTAAGAGCATCTCGTGGTAATTATGCCTGTAGGAATGCTGGGACGGTCGGTCCCTTCTCGAATGATGGGCCTGTTTTCCACCACCACCACCATAAGTTGGAGGGGGAGGAGGAGGAGGACGAGGACGAGGAGGAGGAGGAGGAGGAGGAGGACCCCCTCCCCCTCCAACTTCTGGTGGTGGTGGTGGTGGACAACACGTCCGAAGCAAGAAACACGTGTCTGCTCCGATTCCGTAGCCATTTTGGCTCAAGGGATTTCGGCTCGAGCATTCTTGTGCAGTCTATACGGTTGCCGCGTGCTCACGCAGACCCGCGCGTGCTCCCAGCGCGTGGCCAGGCGGGCCGGCGCGCGCAAACAGAGAGATGCCGGCCGCGGGGGCCCGCGTTGCTCTGCTCGCGGTGGCTTCGGGGCTCGCCGCCGCGGCCTCGCTCGGCGCCGCCAGCGCGCCGCGGTCTGAGGCGGAGGTGGACACCCAGCAGGAGTGCGAGCACGCGGCCGCGCGCGTCGAGGCCCTTCAGCGGCGCTCGGTGCTGACGGGCTCTCGGGCCCCCACGGAGGAGGAGGAGCTGGAGGAGTCTCGCGCCGAGGCCGAGGTGGAGGGCAACCCTTACGCGCCTGGGCCCAACGTTTACCTCGCGACCATTGTGGATCCACAAAATTTCCGGAGCTATTGCCTGGACATCGCCGGTTCCCCGCCCCACCCGCAGTGCGGCAGCATCCAGGGCCACAGCTGCAAGACCGAGGGCGAGGACACCCAGTTCAAGTACGACCCCGACAAGCATCAAATCCGTTCCGTCAACTTCAATGAGCGTTGCAACCCGCTGTACAGCGGGTCGGCGAACGGCAGATCATGGAAGGCGCATCATGGGGATCCTGCTTGTCTCACTGTCCGCGGAGACCTTCAAGCTGGGTCCACCTTCAGCCTCACGAGCTGTGTCAGTTCCGGAAGCGACAGGCAGAAATTCTCGTTCACGAGCAGGGGGCAGTTTGTGGTAGGCGACGGTTCCTCCTCCCTATGCGTCGTCTTGGGAATGAATGCGACGGAGTATACGGATCAGGACTTTTTCACCCGCCCCGCAGAACTCCAGGACTGCGAGTCGTGGCCGACGGAGTTGTCCACGTGGGAGGTCCTTCTCCCAGACCACACCTTTCTTTCTGTTATCGATGCCAGCCCCTCCAGTTAGGGCCTGCCGGCAGTGAGGGACCAGCCTGCCAGTGGGAGCACATGATTCAGACCGAATTATCTTCTCTGCGGAGGTTGACCATCCACGGGTTGCTTCTAATTCGTTTGCTTTTTTCTTGTAATTTCCTTCGCATTTATGAAGCAGCACGTGGGGATCCTCTAGGAGCGTTCAAGAGGGTAAATGTTGAACCCGAGAGGCAAGCAAACACACATCGATCAGCAAACAGTTGTGGGAACCATACTTAGTCCGGGCATGGCCCGAGCGTGCGCAGTGGTCAAGTCCCACAAGAAGTGGCGCTGCCATTCCGGCTGACCAGCCGCGCTCGCCGCCTCCCATCTCAGCCCCGTTGCTGCCGTCGCGGATGCCATGGGCAATTTTGATACCCATGCCGTCCATGCCTTACACTTGCCGCCATGGAGCGGCGTGCGCAGGCTTGTGCAGGCGTGTGGGGCCCAGGCGTGGCCCAGGCGTGTGCATTGGTCAAACAATCCATATCAGAAGAAGTGTCGCTGCCCTCTCCTGCTGACCAGCCTCGCCCGACGCCTCGCATCGTCCCATCTCCCTGCGCTGATGCGATAGGACTGCTTTTCATTGCCCCCTGGCGAAAACGGGCGTGAAAAAAAAAAAACACGTGTCTGCTCCGATGGAATGCATCGCAGGTCCCCCGCGGCGGATCCAGGCCTTTGTGGGCCCGGAAACGGCAGGGCCGTTTTTCTTACCGTTTCCAGAAAAGTGTCCCTTGAGAATGGAAACGGCAAAAAAAGGCGACCAGAAACGGCAACAAAAACGGCTCCAGGATTGGAACCGGAGCCGGAACCGGTCAAAAAACGGCGACGGAACCGCTAAAACAACGGCGTCGGAACCGGCAAAAAAACGGCAGGACAGAACCGATAAAAATACGGCCCTGTCGTTTCCAGGGCCCACTGAGAGGAATCCAGGCCCTTTTGCGAGCGGCTGCTCTGCGAGTCGTGGAGCGCGCGCTCGTTTGGGAGAGCAGCGGCCCTCGCCCTGGCGCGGTCAGCGCGCGCGCCGTGGCGCTGCCTGCGCCCGCCGGGGGGCAGCCGAGAGCCGCCATCGCGCAGTGGGAGGGCCATAAACCCTGAACTTCCAGGAGGGCAATAAAATAGCGCGCGACTTAAAAACCTATCCCAGAGCTATTCTATGTCTTGGTTTCGGGCTGTCTCGTCTCGTTGTTTAGGTCTCTGGGCCTCCCGTGCTAAAGAATAGAGCTCTCTGGAAGGTCAGGGAATGGGGGGGGGGGGGGGGGGCGAGGGGGGGTCCGAAGAGGTGCCCGAACGGTACTTAAGCGAGCCCCTCGGGGCTCCGGAGGGGCCCGAACGGGGCACGCAAGGGGACCGCTTCTGACCCCCCCATTGATGACCTTCAGGAGGAAACAAAAACACACAGACACAATTAATCGTCGAGTCCCAGGAAAATATGGGAAAATATAGGAATTGGGCGGGAAGACAAAAACCCAGAAAATATAGGAAAATATGGGGAATCCTTTTATTTGTGTGTATTTATTTGTGCGTCCCAGTTCCCCTTCATTCAAGCCACGCCTGAGCCTCGCCGCGCACGCGCCGGCGGCGGCCCGCCCCGGCGCCCGCGCTTCTCGCTCGAGGAGAGCGCGCGAAGCGCGGGCCGTCTGTCAGGAGGGGAGAAAACACACAGACACAATTAATCGTCGACTCCCAGGAAAATATGCAAAAATATGGGAAGTGGGCGGGAAGACAAAAACCCAGAAAATATAGGAAAATATGGGGAATATTTTTATTTGTGTGTATTTATTTGTGTGTCCTAATTTCCCTTTACTTACAGGTGGAGCGCTCCAGAATGGTAGCAAAAGATATCGCAGGCCTGGAGATTGACACTAACACCGGGGGAAGAAGATCCCGATCTCGGTGATGGTGGTGGTGCTCTGGCTTCCAGGGTGACCGAAACAGTACCACCATCATCGAAATCTAGGATCGTCTTCCCACTGTGGAGGCAACCCCCTGTGTTGGTGTTGGTGCCCATCTCCAGGCCTCCAGAAATAAGTTCGGGGACGACGTTTCGACTATTGTTTGATGGTTTGTGAATGTATTGGCGATTTTCTATTTGCCCTCCAAGATCCGCCTGTGGGAGGACTTGCCCGACCTAGCGGTAGGCGCGCCCCGAACGACGGCGCGCTCATCCAGGGGGTGGCTCTCCAAGAGCGCTTTCTCCATGAAATCCGTCAGTGCACGACCACGCCCTTGCAGCATCTCCACAGCTCGTTTTCGATGAGCTGCTGTACACCTTAGGCGATGCTTAAGAAAACCTAAGTTTTCGTCCAGAGTCTCGATTATTCTTAATTTTTCAATATAAATCCCAAGATTTTGATAGAAGTTCTGGGTTTTATTCCATTTCTGAGACTATGAATTTCTTAACCCATGATTTCTTAAGCATTTCGCAGGGTGTACCGGCTGGTTCCTGCCCAGTGGACCCTTCTTCTGTCGCTGCGCCTCGTGAGGGTCTTTGAAGTTCTATGCAGGCTGTTGTTGATGCTGAGCCGGCCCTCCTGGTCGTGCTGCTTCTCGTTAGGCTCCTCCGGGGTCCCACTCTTGCCGATGCAGAGCTCAGCCCTGAACCTTGGGCGACGAGGATCAGTCTGTGTAAGAGCGTTCCGGAACGCTTTCAAAACGTTCCGGAACGCTCTGAGAAGGCCGGAAGAGCCATGTTCCGGATCCGGCGCCTGAGACCTTTTCCAGATCCGCCAGATCTCAGAGATTTTCGATTTATTTTTACAGTTGGACCGAGGTATAAGGTCGAGGTCGGATCGGGGAGGGTGCCCTGGTGCTCTTTGTGTCTGTTGGATGTTCTTGTGCGTCCTTGGGGAGGGTGGGTACCTTCGAGTGCTCTTCATTTTGGCCGGTGGAGGGTCTCATGTTCTTAAAGGATGTTTTCTTGGTCTAGGTCTGACGGTACCCATACCGTATGGTTTCCCATTATTCCCTTTCTTTTGGGGCCTCGTGGGAGGCCCTCGTCGCCACCGCTGGGAGGCCCTCGTCGCCACCGCTGGATGGCGTCTATGAGGCGTGGCAGGTGTTTCAGAGGAGGAAGAGGTACCCGCCCTCTACCTCCACCTTCCATACTATACCTTCCGACCTCCGCGGAAGGTGCGGAAGAGTTCATCTAAATTCATGGAAGCCTTGCGCAAGTCAAGGAAGCCCACGTAGATGAGATCGAAAAAAAGGCGGTAGGTTAGGGCGAAAGGTCAGGAATAATGAGGGGGAGGGCATAGCGATGCCTTGCCCTCTTTTTGCACGTTTGGGGCCTCCTGGGAGGCTCGCCGCCACCTGGATTCGCCGCGAACTCCTCAGGCCGAAGGCTCCAACTTGCCCCCATTGAAAAACATGTTGCAATCCGCACTCTCCGGAAGTTATGTTCCTCGGGTTCGGCGGGGGTGTTCTGGCAGGCACTCCTCCCTCCCCACCCCCCCAAGCGTGTCGCTGGGGTGGCAGTGCGCCCCGGGCGACGGGCGCAGGAGGGCGGTCGTGCTTCGAAGCGCCTCCTGCCCCCGCCGGGACCCGCTGCCGCACGGCGGCGGCCCCACGTGGAAATGCTCAAGGGTCTCGCGAAAAGAGCACCTGCAACAGTGCAAGATTTGCGGGGCTTGTGTGGTCAAGCCCGATTCGACCCGCAAGCTTCTCCGCAGGGGACGCGGGACGACCAGCACGGCCCGCCTCCGGGCTCGAGTTGGGGAGACGTTCGCATCGAAGCGACCTTCCTCCTCGTGCTCGCGCTTGTCAGCTGCCTCTCACCGGTTCTAGAGAACCGTATGCCTGCGCAGTCTTTTTTTTGTCGCGGCCGCAAGCGAAAGCGCAGGAGGCGTCAAAGGTAAGTCCGGGGCGCGGTCCCTACAAATCATGCAGCGACAAGCAAGCAAAGGCGCGACACCGAGCGCGCGATCAGAAAGGAGTTCTCCTTTTGTTCTTCTTTCTTTTTCGTTTGTGCCTGCGCAGTCGGCGCAGCCTCAAGGATGCCCCGTCGGAGCCCCGAGGTTGCCGAGAGGGGCCGAGGTGGCCGAGGCCCCCGGGGCTCGTGGCGGCTCTGCGCCCCGCGGGCGGCACCGGGGGCGCCGAGAGAACAAGAGCATGGCTCGGGGGCGGAAAAGAGGGGGGTGATGACTAGGGGGGGCTGGGTATCATGGCGTGGTGGGCGAAGGTGGCGGGCGAAGGGGAAGGCTGGGGGTGGCGGGCGACGGGGAAGGCTTCTTGGAAGCCTCACCCTGCTTGGAAGCCTTGCGGTGGCACGGGAGGGGGGTGGCGGGCGAAGGAGAAGGCTTCCAGGAGCACCCGCCTGGCCTTCTTGGGTCGGGGGCGGAAAAGAGGGGGGTGATGATTAGGGGGGGGGGATATCATGGCGTGGGCCATGATAGTTCCCCAGATCTCATGGCGCCTCTTCTTGTTTCATTGCGTCCCTGGCCGCCCTGCTGGGCCGCGCACATGCCGCCGGTCATGATTTGCACCCCCCCTCTTGGGCACCACCCTCTTGGCCGCTGCCGAATGGTGCAGCTGGCCGAGAAGCAGACGGGCCTTGGACGCCGACCCCCCCCCCCGCGTCAGCACCAGGTCAACAGTGCATCGCCAGGCATGTGTGAAGTCGGGCCTGTCCCCCTACAGGTTTTTTTTTTAAGCGAAAAATAAGAAATACCCACACAAAATAATCCGAACATAATACTGGGACTCTGTTTTGAGCATTGATGGACCATTTCGGAGTAGTTTTGGAGCATGTCTTATTTTTCGTCGAAAATTCCCCTGCAGGGGGACACGCCCCACAGAAGGCATGTGCAAGATGCAAGGAGCGAGCTGCCCGGCCCCGGCGTGTTTGCTCGAGCGCCCCCCCCCCCCGCAGCCGCCGTGCCCGCCCCCGTCCCGCGCTTGCACGCTGGCCGATTCGCGTTTCGGTGCCCCCGTCTAGCTTTGAGTCGGGCGTGTCCCTCTACAGGGGTGATGCAGTCGGGGCCCTGAAGAAGGAATCCTTTTCGTTGGGGAAGGGCTCCGTGTTCCTTGAGTGTTTCACAGTTTGCATTGGATGTTTCTTTGGTTTTCGATGGGACATCGAAGTTTAACTTATGGAGAAAAGGGGCCTCGTTCCTTATTTAGGGTTCCTTAGGGCAACGCCCCGACTGTAGATTTGAGTCGGGCGTGTCCCTCTACAGGGGGGATATTCAAAAGTAGTCAAACATAGTCTGGGGACTATTTTTTATATGCTTGGGCATCTGTCGAGTATTGTTTGAGTTTTTTATGTTTCGTCCAAGATCCCCCTGTATGGGGGACAGGCCCGACAGAAGTCCAGCTCTAGCGCTGGTGCAGCCAACTCTGCCTCGCTGCCGACGGAAAAAATGTGCTTGAGCGCCCAGGTATGAACAGCGGTGAGTCCGAAGCGGCTCGCAGATTGGCGCTCGAGAGGGTGGCCACTGCGTTCCAGACGTGCTATGTCCAGGCGAGGCGGACTCCCACAGACGGGAGGAGGCCGTGAGTGGCCCTCGGCAGCGCCCGTGCTGACAGGGCTTCGACACTCCATACGTGCATTGTGCCCGCGTAGGCCTCTGGACCTATGCGGGCGCATCCACGTACGCGGGGCACAGAAACGACATATGACCAGACGGATTCGGAACTGGCAACACGAAAGAGTCGAGCTGCAGAGCTGCCCAGCGAAGGGCATACGCCCGAGGAACTGCACGAGCCGCTGGGGCAGCTGCACCCGGGAAACCGTCTGCTCTCCGGCATCGCCCAGCACCAACGTCAGGCACCACGCCCTCTCCCCAAGTGGTGGCTTAATTACAGATGCTCAGGAGGTGAAGAAACACAGACACAGATAATCGTCGACTCCCAGGAAAATATGGGAAGCGTGGGGGAAGACGAAAACACGGAAATTATAGGAAAATAGTGGGAATCCTGTTATTTGTGTGTATTTCTTTGTGTGTCCCAGGGCTCCTTCAGATGCACCTAGCCCCATGCATATTGATACAGTGCCGTTTTTAGTACATGCTCCGCGTGCGGATCATGTATTAAACATGCAGGGAGTTAGCATTGAAAACAACGATGAGTTCATGCATCCAATTGTTCATAAATTAATGATACATTAAAATCACATTAACAACAAACCCATATCATTTAAACAAAAAAAACTACTACCCTGTAGCCCCATGCACGTGGACACGCCCTGGCACCGGAGGCGAGGCCGCAGTGGGCGACGAGGGGAAGACGCTGACGTTTTGCGCGGCTCGAGGCCTCGAGGCGAGGACACCGAGGGCGCCGCGCACGCACGCCTTCACGACGCGGCGGCGTCCGCCAAGGAGCTCCGCGAGGGGAACAAAAACACACAGACACAATGAATCGTCGTTCCCCAAGAAAATCTAGGAAAATACGCGGGCGGGAAGACAAACAACCCAGAAAGTGTTGGGAAAATATGGGGAGTCATTCTATTCGTGTGTCTTCATGTGTGTGTGTGTGTGTCCTGGGGCCCCTTGAAAGGAGCTTCGCGAGGGGGGGGGGGCAGGCACAGCTCGGAGCCGTTCCGGGCCGCGGAGCTCGAGGCACGCCGAGCCCGCGGGTCTGCTGCTGGCGCGGCCTGCAGTGGAGAGTCCCCCCGGAGCTTGTCGGTGCACGGGCACGGGCAGGCGGCGAGGCGTTTCGCTCTCGGGCGCTCGCGATGGGAGGATCCTCCTCCTCCTCCTCCTCCTCCTCCTCCTCCTCCTCCTCCTCCTCCTCCTCCTCCTCCTCCCTTCTCCTCCTCCAACATGCGGGTGGAGGAGGCACCTCGTTGCTTCCACCTCCCATGACGTCGGCTTCGTGCCCCGCAAACCCTGGGCGGTGCCCACGTGCGGGCGTGCTTCGTGCTTCGCGCGTGCTGCCAATGACGTCGGCTTCCCCGACATCCGCGGGAGTGTTGAAGCCCGCGCGAGCGCTGCCTTAAATTTGACCTCCCACCTTCTGCCTCTCGGCCACCCGGCATCGTTCGGGCATGAGCAGTCGTTGCAGGAGTTGCTCGACGAAGTCGTTCACGGTCGTGTGCAGATTCAGGCTTCTGGGGGCGGAAGACGGAGCGGTTGCTTCCCGCGCGTCGCTTAGCCTTGCAAGCGGCGAGGAGCTTGTAGTGGGGAGTTTTGAAATCTCATCAGCGCCTCCGAGAATGTACAATTCGGGGGCGATTCTTGCACCAGGGCTTCGCCCGCGATCGAAGCCGATCCCTTCGGGCGTGCACCTGAGTCGACAGACTTGCATGTAGAGACCTCATGCAATCGAGGGCCTTTTCGAGCCGCGCGTCTATATTCTCCGCTGGCTGCAGAGTTTCGTCGTTTGCCGAGTTCTGCGCAATTTTCTACTAGCGCAAATGCCATTGTGCAACATTACCTGAACCCGTGGCGTTGGCCATTCTGCCTTGGCCTGAATAGTTTTTGGCGATGCGCATGCACTGGGGCATCGCTCAACTTGTCAGTGGGCGCTAGCACAATGTTCGAACGTTAAAGCAAAGCCGGCCAGGATGTCGACCAGGCGATTGGCTGATTGGATCGGTACGTGCGTTTTGGGAGTGTTGGGCGGCAAGCCAGCGGCCTTCAGGCGTCCCACGCCCAGTCCCTTGATGCACAAGGGTCCTGAGAGAATACCGTCTGGCGGCTACGGTGCCACCGTCTTGGCCGCGGCCATAGTTTGGTCTAGTCGTCGAGCATGTTAGGGTGGGCCCAGCGAAGGGGCGTGCGAAGCACCCCTCACCAGTGTAATTGGGCTGGCGCTTCTGTCGATGATCGACGTGTTTCGCGGGAAGCGCATGGGCGCGTGGGCAGTGCCATTCGGTAGTTCGTGCATTGCATTTGCTGCGTCCGCAACCATTTGTATCCCAGGAGGTTGCCAGTCAGCGCGCTGGCTCTAGCTGCTCCGATGGCACGTCCTGTATATGCCAGACATGCACTTACTTCACGTTTCGCGCGAACCTGGCCAATACTGGGAAAGCGGTGCGAGCCAGACGAAGTTGTCCTGCATAACGACCCGCGGGCGAAGCTGAAACGCGGACTCCGCCCGAACAAGGCGGGAACCACGGTAGACCTCGACACGTTTTCGATCTAAGTCTTTGGGCGAGGCATTCGCTGAAAAATTCGTCCGCACGGGTGCAATGGTGGGTCCGTCAGCTCGCCCAGTTGCCAGCCGCACCATGGATTGGGAGGACGGCCAGCTCCCCGCAGAGATATGTTGAGCTGGTCCCTCTTCCTCTCCGGCCTCATTTCTCTCCTTTTGTGGACTCGGGGGCGGAAAAGAGGGGGGTGATGACTAGGGGGGTTGAATATCATGGCGGGGGCCATGACATTTCCCCAGGTTTCATGGTGCCTCTTCGTGTTTCATTACGTCCCTGGCCCCCCCGCTGGGCCGCGCACATGCCGCCGGTCATGATTTGCACCCCCCTCTTGGACACCCCCCTCTTGGCCGCTCCCGATGGACGCGGAAGGCGCCAGCGTGGACGCATTCAGGATCCATGCTGGCGCCCCGCACTCCTGCGGCGGCGCAGCCGCCCCCAGGCCGGCCGGCCCCCACGGTTCCCGTGGCGGCGCGCGGCCGGGCTGCGGGCCATGAGGCTATGCAAAACGTCCACCCCTCCTCTCCTCCCCCCCCTCCCCTCCTCCTCCTCCCTCTTCCTCCTCCTCCTCCTCCTCCTCCTCCTCCTCCTCCTCCTCCTCCTCCTCCGCCTCCTCCGCCTCCTCCTCCTCCTCCTCCTCCTCCTCCTCCTCCTCCTCCTCCTCTTCCTCCGCGTGTGGCAGCGCCCCTTGGTTCTTCCCGAGCCGCGTGGCTCCCGTGCCGCGCGAGGCGGCGAGGATCTACCGCGAGGAGGCGCCCGCGCTTCCGCGTGGGGCGGCGGGCGGGCTGCGGGAGCACGGCGAGTGTTGCGGGCCAGGAGGAGGAGGGGGAGGAGGAGGAGGAGGAGGAGGAGGAGGAGGAGGAGGAGGAGGAGGAGGAGGAGGAGGAGGAGGAGGAGGAGGAGGAGGAGGAGGAGGAGGAGGAGAGGAGGAGGAGGAGGAGGAGGAGGAGGAGGAGGAGGAGGAGGGGAGGGGGAGGGGGAGGGGGAGGGGGAGGAGACGAGGACGAGGACGAAGGACGAGGACGAGGAGAGGACGAGGACAGGAGGAGGAGGAGGAGGAGGAGGAGGAGGAGGAGGAGGGGGAGGGGAGGGGGAGGGGAGGAGGAGGAGGGGGAGGAGGAGAGGAGGAGGAGGAGGAGGAGGAGGAGGAGGGAGGAGGAGGAGGGAGGAGGAGGAGGAGGAAGAGAGCGACGAAACACATGTTCGAACATGTTCGAGTCCAACATCAAATCCCGAGTCAGCATATGACGAGGCGGTTGCTGCAGGGCAAGGAGAAGACGGGCACGCCGAGGACGGTCAAGAGGAGCCCAGAGGGGGACGGACCGGCCGACGGGGGAGAGGGCCAGGGAGAGGACGCATGAGCGTAGAGGGAGTGGTAGGCGGGACAAGGGATAGGGCGAGGGGCGATCGCTCGGTGGAGGGAGGAGGGAGGAGTAGGAGGGAGGAGGGAGGAGTAGGAGTAGGAGGGAGGAGGGAGGAGTAGGAGGGTGGAGGGAGGAGGGAGAAGTAGGAGGAGTACGAGTAGGAGGGCGAAGAAGCACACGTTCGACGTTCTTCGGGGCGTCCGCAAACCACAGCAGGCGCAGGCCGGAGACAGGCGCAGGCCGTGCAGAGTGGGTCCCCCCCTCCCCCCGTTGGCCCGCGCGCCACGGCACGACGGCGGGCAGGCGGGCGCGAGGGCTTCCTCTGGGGGGGACGCATGTGGGTCGCAGCCTGGGCCTTAGTGGGCCCTGGAATCGACAGGGCCGTTTTTGTTACCGGTTCCGTGTTACCGTTTTTCTGCTGGTTCCGACACCGTTTTTTCACCGTCTCCGTCGCCGTGCTTTTACCGGTTCCCGCTCCGGTTCCGGTCCTGGAGCCGTTTTTGTGGCCGTTTCCGGTCGCCGTTTTTGTTGCCGTTTCCGTTTTCGAGGGGCATTTTTTCGGAAACGGTGAAAAAATCGCAGGCCTAGAGGTTGACACCAACACCAATATCGGCGGTGCTCCTCCACCCAGGACAGAGGATCCCGATCTCGGTGATGGTGGTAAGATTCTGACCTCACGGTGGCCGAACTATTACCACACACACCGAAATCGAGGATCACCTCTCCCCTGTGGAGGCAGCCCCCTGTCTTGGTGTTGGTGCCTATTTCCAGGCCTTCAAAAAAACGGCCCTGCTGTCTCCCGGGCCCCTTTCAGGCCTGGGCCTGCGGCGTTGGCCCCCCTGGCGGCCTCGGCACGCGCGGGCGTGTATTCGGGTGCTGGGGGCCTTCGGCAGCGCGCCCCCCCCCCCCCCGACGGTCTCACTCCTCCCTTCTCCTCCTCCCTCCTCCCTCCTCCTCCTCCCTACTCCTCCCTCCTCCTCCTACTCCTCCTCCTCTCCTCCTCCTCCTCCTCCTCCTCCTCCTCCTCCTCCTCCTCTTTCTCCTCCTCCGCCTCCTCCTCTTCCTCCTCCTCCTCCGCCGCGCGCCTGTGCTCAGCCACGCCGCGCGCAGAGGGGGGTGGGGGGAGGGGGGGGGGCTGCTTAGAAGCACCCCGTGCCTCTTAGCAGGCGCGGGCCTGATCTGTGAGTGCAAGGCCCGCCTTGTGAGGATCAAGTGCTTAAAAAAACGCCCCTACCCTGGTTTACGAGGCGCTGTGCGCTGAAACTCCTGTGAGCTGACAGGGTAAAATCTGAGTGATGTGCGGCGTCTTGGCGTCCTTTAGGCTTTGGGGGGTCCCAGGAGGTTTACAGACCACGCACTTGTAACCCAGGGTAGGGTCGCTTTTTCCATCCCTCAAGAGGAGCAGCCTCCTTCTGAGAAGC
>CAUYUJ010015261.1:0-37500 GCA_963575745.1 Prorocentrum cordatum
AGGCCGTCTGCAGGCCCGGCAGCGTTCGCGGGCGGGGTGCGCATGCCCCGCGGTGTACACAGGCCGTGTCCCTGTGATGTGCACGGGTCCGTGCTTGCGGTGTGCATTGGTCATCGTTTGTTGCACGCCTGCAGACTTATTCGCTGGCGTTCGGCGCCCGTTATCATTGCGCCTGCGGCGTGTATCCGCCGCATCTAATCGAAGACGCCTACGGCGAATCACCGCCGCCCCCTGCCGTCTAGAATCGCCCGTGTGGCCGAGCGTTGTGGCAAGAGCTCTGCCAAGCTATCGGACCATGTGTTTCCCCCAACGTTGTGGAAACACTTCGGGGGAACACTTGGGGGAGGATAGCGGGGAAGACCCGGAGAAGGCGGAGGAGGAGGTGTAGGTGGAGGAGGAGGAGGAGGAGGAGGAGGAGGAGGAGGAGGAGGAGGAGGGGACATCTTGGGAGCCTCTGGGGACACTCTTGGTCCTCTTGGACCCTTTGGGGGCTTCTCGAGGGCTTCTCGGGGGCCTCTTGGCCCGTCGGAAGCCGTCTTGGCCGCCTCGCTGGGCCGACTTGGGGCCCTCTTGGGGTGCTCCAGGGCCGTCTTGGAGGCCATCTTGGGCGTCTTGGAGGCCTCTTGGGCCGTCTTGGGGCCCTCATGCGGGCCGTTCTTCGGGAGATCTGGGCCGTTTGGGTGCATCTTGAATGCCCTCTTGGGCGACCTCCCCTGGGGCGATCTTTGGGGCTCTTGGGCAGCCTAGGGCAGTCGGTAGCCCGAAAAGAAGCACATGCCAAAATCTTTCAGAAACCCAGGGCAAATCAATGATTTGGCCTCTGCGGACTTTCCTTGAGGCCCTCTTGGAGGCATCTTGGGCCGTCTTGGGCCATCTTAGGGCCATCTTGGGCCGTCTTGGTGGGCTCCTGGCACGTCTGACGGCGTCGGAAGCCGTCTTGGCCGCCTCTCTGGGCCGACTTGGGGCCCTCTTGGGGTGCTCCAGGGCCGTCTTGGAGGCCATCTTGGGCGTCTTGGAGGCCTCTTGGGCCGTCTTGGGGCCCTCATGGGGCCGTCTTGGGAGCCTCTTGGGCCGTCCTGGGGTCATCTTGGAGGCCTCTTGGGCAACCTTGGGGCGATCTTTGGGGGCTCTTGGGTCGTCTCGGGCCGTCGGTAGGTCGAAAAGAAGCAAATGCCAAAATCTTTCAGAAACCGAGGGCAAATCAATGCTTTGGCATCTGCGGACCTTCCTGAAGGCTCGCTTGGAGGCCTCTTGGGCCGTCGTGGGCCATCTTAGGACCATCTTGGGCCGTCTTGGTGGGCTCCTGGCCCGTCTGACGCCGTCGGACGCCGTCTTGTCGGCATCTCTGAACCGACTTGGGGCTGTCTTGGGGCGCTTCACGGCCGTCTTGGAGGCCATCTTGGGCGTCTTCGAGCCCTCTGGGTCCGTCTTGGGGCCCTCTTGGGGTCGTCTTGGGGGCCTCTTGGGCCGTCGAAGGCAGAAAAGGAGCAAATACACGAACATCCTTCAAACACAAAAGGAACATCAATGATGTTGGTCTCCTTGGGACCTTCTGGAGGACCTCTCGGAGGCCTCTTGGGCCGTCTTGGAGGCCTCTTGGGCACCTCGTGGGCAGTCTTGGACGGACTTGTAGGCATCTTGGACCCTCTTGGGCCGTCTTGGAGGCCATCTTGGATCATCTTAGGCGGAGTTGGAGGCTATCTTGGGCCATCTTGGCCGTCTTGGAGGCATCCTGGAGTCCATCTGGGGCCATCTTGGGCGTGGAAGGCATTGACTGGCGCAGCTTCCGCGTGGCCAGCGGAACGGGCCGAAGCCCCAGGGGCGAGCCCTCTTGGAAAACGAGACAACACCCAAACCGAGAGGATCCAGCACGCCGGGCACACCTGTGACAAGCACAGGGGGCGGCGAATGGCCTGGCATGAAACCTATTGGACGTTCGTTGGGATCTGGCCGGAGGCCTCTCGGGGGCCTCTTGGAGGCAGTTTTGAAGCCTCTTCGCCCCCATCGTCGCCCCCATCGTCGCCGCCGACAGCGGGAGGGAAGTGTGCCAGGGGTCAGCGGACGTTCTCTGGCTCTCTCGGATCGGGGAAACGCAAGACCCGAGTAAGCCGGAACTCGGGTTTGCCGACGTTTTTTTGACGAGCGCGTCTTGGATTCTGACGGTCCAGTTTTCGTGGGATGTCTGCAGCGGGAGCTCGCGTCCAATTTCAGATTGGGCCTCGTCATTTTTATGATGGCCCCGTCGGGCCAACCCGAGTCCCCCGTACCCGAGTCTTACGTCTCCCCGATCGGACCTTGCGCCTTCGGAGCTGCTTGCTCCTCGCGGCTGCTCATATGCCCCCCCCCGGTGCGCGCTCCCGCCAGGCCGTGCAGGCCGCCGTGCTGCAGCACGCGCAGTACCTCGAGACGTTCGAGAAGAGCAAGTGCCACGTCACGGTTCTGCAGGAGGGCCCCCTCGCCGGCCTTGCCCCTCCTCGTCTAGGGGAACGAACGGTGACCTAAACAGAAAAGCTCGGAGGTCCGCGCGGATTTCTCGGATCCGCGCTGGACCCCCCTGGCGGCGCCTCCGCCCCTGGCGCGCTCCGCGCGCCAGGGAGGGGGGTCCAGCGCGGATCAGAGAAATCCAGCGCGGATCAGAGAAATCCACGCGAACCTCCGAGTTTTTATGTTTATGTAATTTTTCGTTCCCCTATCGTCTCCCCACCGGCAGCTCCCCGCCCCGCATCCCTGCGTCCTCCCTTCTGTCGTGCCCGTCTCCTCCTGCTGACCCTCGCCACTCATCTGTCAGGAGGGGAAACAACACACAGACACAATGCATCGTCCATTCCCCACAAAATGTGGGAAAAGATGGGCCGTGTGGGGTGGGGAAGACAGAGACCCAGAACATACGGGAAGATATGGGGAATCTTTTTATTTGTGTGTCTTTATTTGTGTGTGTGTGTGTGTCTGTGCCAGGGCCCCCTGATTCCTGTCGTGCCCGTCTCCTCCTGCTGCCCCTCCCCACTCCGCTGCTCCCCATGCCGGTCGTCCTTTTTTCCGTTCCCCCACCGCGTCTTGTACGCAGACGCCGAGGCCGTCTGCGAGGCCTGGGCCGCTGACGCGGTTTTCGGCGACAGCTCCGAGGGGGAAGTCTGACCGGGGGGGCGGTCAGCACGCTTTGCGCGACACATTGTGCCCGCAGGGATCGCAAAACCAATCCCCATGGTCCTACACCCTCCCCAAGCAGTGCTTGCACGGAGGGCTTCTTACTTTCCTGCTCTTCGGAACTGGACCTGTCTGCCGCTCTGGAGGCTGTGCTGTCGCCGTCGCCGCCCCGTCGCCGCCTCGTCGCCGCCCGTCGTCTGGGCCCGTCTGCTGGTCTGGGGGCGTTGTCGCCGTCGTCGTCTCGATTGCACAACGGAGATTGCACAACAGAGATCGCAAAACCTAGATTGCAACACATACAGTGCACCACATACTTTGCTCCATGTAGACTGCACACGTTGCTGGAAACATATTGCCTGGGGTCCACGTTGGCTAGCATGTTTGTCTTCCAGCCTCCTTCGCGTCATCCTTCTGATGTACCCTAAATCCGTTTCGTCCGCTCTCTCGTCCTCCCCGTCGGCCTGCTGTTTTTGTTGATGCTGCTGCTGCTGCTGCTGCTGCTGCTTCTGCTGCTGCTGCTCCCCCTGCCGTTTTTGTCGCAAGGATGTTGAGCTCCTCGCAGTCTGGCTTTGCACGCGGCCAGGCTTGGACGCGCCAGCTCTGGCAAGAAGTCACTTCTGCGCGGAGGAGGAGGAGGAGGAGAAGGAGGAGGAGGAGGAGGAGGAGGAGGAGAAGGAGGAGGAGGGGGAGGAGAAGGAGGGGGAGGAGAAGGAGGAGGAAGAAATCCGCCTTCTTGAGAAGGCCGTCCCCCAGGCGCCCCCCCCCCCCGTCTCCTTGCGGGCGCCGCCAACCCTGGCCGCTGCCCCCTCCGCCTCGGGCGGCGCCTGCGGGAGTCCCGGGCCTCAGATGCCCGCTGCTGTTCCGTGCGGGGGGCTCCCGGAGCTCTGGCCCGCTTCCTGGGGGCGGGTGCGCCGTCCACGACGGTGCTGTGACGGCCCTGGGATCCCGCGAGGGCCCCCAGACGCCGAATGCTCCCATAGAACATGGGAGATTGTTTTGGGGTATCCTTTGGCGCGTTCGTTACCCGACCACCCCCCAACCAGGGTATTGGTAACGATCGCACGCAGGGCTGTGGAAGACGAACCATGGAGAGGAGGCGTGTTGCTGAATAGTTCCCAGATGTCGAAAACATGTCTAAATCATGCTTGACATATGTTAAGCAATAAGCATGCGTTAACCATGTTTCGTACAGCCTCAAAATCATCCCGGCAAAGCAACCTAGCAGCGATGTGTAGGAGCATATCTGCAAGCATCCCCCTTAAGATTCAGATGATAATGCAGTTGTAGAATTCTGCAATTCTCGCAGTCGTAGTCGCATTCGCGATGACAGTCGCAGTGACAACGGCAGTCGCAGTCACAGCCTCAGCCTCAGCCTGCCTCAGCCTGAGGCTCAGCCTGCCTCAACCTCAGCCTGCCTCAGCCTCAGCCTCAGCCTGCTTCAGCCTCAGCATCAGTCTGCCGTCAGCCTCGGCCTCAGCCTCAGCCTGCATGAGCCTCAGCCTCAGCCTCAGCATGCCTCAGAATCAGCCTGCCTCAGCCTCAGCCTCAGCCTGCTTCAGCCTCAGCCTCAGTCTGCCGTCGGCCTCGGCCTCAGCCTCAGCCTGCCTCAGCCTCAGCCTCAGCCTGCTTCAGCCTCAGCCTCAGCCTCAGCCTGCCTCAGCATCAGCCTGCCTCAGCTCAGCCTGCCTCAGCCTCAGCCTGCCTCAGCCTCAGCCTCAGCCTGCTTCAGCCTCAGCCTCAGTCTGCCTTCAGCCTCGGCCTCAGCCTCAGCCTGCCTCAGCCTGCAGCCTGCCTCAGCCTCAGCCTCAGCCTCAGCCTGCCTCAGATCAGCCTCAGCCTCAGCCTGCCTCAGCCTCAGCCTGCCTCAGCCTCAGCCTCAGCCTGCTTCAGCTTCAGCCTCAGTCTGCCTTCAGCCTCGGCCTCAGCCTCAGCCTGCCTCAGCCTCAGCCTGCATCAGCCTCAGCCTCAGCCTCAGCCTGCCTCAGCATCAGCCCGCCTCAGCCTCAGCCTGCCTCTGCCTCAGCCTCAGCCTGCTTCAGCCTCAGCCTCAGTCTGCCTTCAGCCTCGGCCTCAGCCTCAGCCTGCCTCAGCCTCAGGCTGCATCAGCCTCAGCCTCAGCCTCAGCCTGCCTCAGCATCAGCCTGCCTCAGCCTCAGCCTCAGCCTGCCTCAGCCTCAGCCTCAGCCAAAGCCTCAGTCTGCCTTCAGCCTTGGCCTCAGCCTCAGCCTGCCTCAGCCTCAGCCTGCATCAGCCTCAGCCTCAGCCTCAGCCTGCCTCAGCATCAGCCTGCCTCAGCCTCAGCCTGCCTCAGCCTCAGCCTCAGCCTGCTTCAGCCTCAGCCTCAGTCTGCCTTCAGCCTCGGCCTCAGCCTCAGCCTCCTCAGCCTCAGCCTGCATCAGCCTCAGCCTCAGCCTCAGCCTGCCTCAGCATCAGCCTGCCTAAGCCTCAGCCTCAGCCTGCCTCAGCCTCAGCCTCAGCCTGCTTCAGCCTCAGCCTCAGTCTGCCTTCAGCCTCGGCCTCAGCCTCAGCCTGCCTCAGCCTCAGCTTGCATCAGCCTCAGCCTCAGCCTCAGCCTGCCTCAGCATCAGCCTGCCTCAGCCTCAGCCTCAGCCTGCCTCAGCCTCAGCCTCAGCCTGCTTCAGCCTCAGCCTCAGTCTGCCTTCAGCCTCGGCCTCAGCCTCAGCCTGCCTCATCCTCAGCCTGCCTCAGCCTCAGCATCAGCCTGCCTCAGCATTCAAAATGTTGCCCGGGAATGGAGTTCTGGGAACTCGAAGAGCACGAAGTGGCCTACAGTTGGCTCCGGGCATCCAAAATGTGGCCCGGGAATGGAGTTCTGGGAACTCGAAGACCACGAAGTGGCCTACATTTGGCTCCGGGCATTCAAAATCATGCCCAGGAATGGAGTTCTGGGAACTCGAAGACCACGAAGTGGCCTACAGTTTGCTCCGGGCATTCAAAATCATGCCGAGGAATGGAGTTCTGGGAACTCGAAGACCACGAAGTGGCCTACAGTTGGCTCCGGGCATTCAAAATCATGCCCAGGAATGGAGTTCTGGGAACTCGAAGACCACAAAGTGCGCTACTGTTGGCTAAAAAAAGAGTCCCTGGATTCCGTCCGGCATCTGCCCAGACCCCCCCGGGGAGGCATGATGCTTTCTTTTGAAACCATTAGAAACCTATCAGTCTTCGCTGTTAGGTAGCATTGAATGCGCGTTGAAAGTCCAACGATAGGGTTGGTAGAGTGTCCATTGCCATGGCATCCACAAGCGGAGGGGGGGTCCTGGACCCACCCCCCCACGTGTTGGTTCTCGCCCGTGCTGTGGCAATCGCAACGCGCCACGGCCCTGGCGTACCCCGACCCGCCGCCCAGAGGGTCACAGCCGTTACCAGAGGTCATGTAGAGACATCTTTTTGGTCGTCTCCCTGTGGGGCCACGAGACGTTCGAGAGGTGTGCCGAAGTTGGTTCGGGCAGAGGCAGGGATGGGAGGAGGGGGGGGGAGCATCGGGTCGGATCTGCTCGGCTGTCCACAGAAGTGCCCGCACGCGAGCAGCAGCCTGGGGGTGCGGCATGGATGGATGCCACAGCCCAAGGGGGCAAGGAGGAAGGAGGAGGAAACCGCACGGCGCTGTCTCCTCAGAGCGAGAGAACCCAACAGCACAGGACAGCTGGAAACACGCTGGTGGCCTGGGATGGCGGCAGCGGGCCGCCGCGCTCTCGGTGCTGCTCCCCTCTGGAGCCTTTTGAGACGGGGGGCAATGCAAACGGGGGCTCCTCCTCCTCCTCCTCCTCCTCCTCCTCCTCCTCCTCCAGATCTTGCAGGATTCCGCAACGCCAGGGCTGCATTGACCCAGGCCAGCGCGCAGGCTCCTGCAGGACCCTGCAGGATCCTGCAGAGCCTGGCTGACCTGGGTCTGCACCGACACGGGTCAAGAGCGCCCACGGCTGGGGATCACCTTTGGGGCCTCCTGGGGAGGGAGCTTCTTGGGCCCGCTGGAGCTCTCTGGGGGCCCCTTGGGGGTTCTGGAGGCCTCCTGGTACCCCCATGTGGAGCTCCAGCGGGCTCAAGATAAACCCCCATGGTCACAATGTGGCGTTCCCGATCTCCAGCGCGCGCGCGCGCGCCCCTCGGCGCCGCCCAGGAGGGCCACGAGACGCCCGTGTTGTGGCAGGCGCTCGGGCTGCCAGCCGCCCCGGCCCAGAAGGGCAGGCCTGGCCCCGCCCTGGCAGGACCCGCCGCCGAGTTTTGTTTTTTTGTGGCTGCTGCTTGCCTCGGGCGAGGACGACGAGGAGGACGACGATGAGAAGGAGGAGTTGGAGGAGGAGGATGAGGAGGAGGAGGAGGACGACGACGAGAAGGAGGAGTTGGAGGAGGGTGAGGAGGAGGAGGAGGGGAGGAGGAGAGGAGGAGGAGGAGAGGAGGAGGAGGGTAGTTGGAGGAGGAGGTGTGGAGGAGGAGGAGGAGGAGGAGGAGGAGGAGGAGGGAGGAGGAGAAGAGGAGGAGAGGAGGAGAGGAGGAGGAGGAGGAGAGGGAGGAGGAGGAGGAGGAGGAGGAGGAGAAGGGGGAGGAGGAGGAGGAGGAGGAGGAGGACTTGCAGGCGAAGGATCTCGCCGTCGGCCCCTGCGGCGCCTGTGGGGGATTCCTATGGGCAGAGGGAAAGGCCCTTGGGCCTTCCCCGCTGCGAGCGGCACTCCACATCGGGCCCCGCGGAATGATCTGCGCCCGCCAGCCCCCACTGCACCTGCTCTAAATTGCTCCAGCTCTGCCACAAGCCCTCGCCACCTTTCAGCTCCCTGCCTCCCTGCACAGTGCCGCCAGCGCTAGCTGCCGCAACCCGCAGCCATCCACGTTGCCTATGGCTATGGCGAAGGCCAGGCGTTTTACCGCCACCGCTTGCGGCAGGCGACCGCAGGGGGCACCTCGGACGAGGCGGGCCCAGGGCACCCTCCAGGGCGCTGGCCCAATCGGGCCAGCATACCCGAAGGAGTGGGGACCCAACACAGTCCCCGGGGGCTTCCCTCCTTCCACACTGCCGCCGCCACGCTACAACGTGCCACGCGTTGTCCCTACTTTCCTCCTCCTCCTTATCCTCCTCCTCCTCCTCCTCCTCCTCCTCCTCCTCCTCCTCCTCCTCCTCCTCTTAGCCCTGGGCCCAGGCACCTGCCTGGCACAGGGGCCACCGCTGCGCACCTGCGTGGCCTCCCCTCCTCTCCCCTCTCTCCCCACGGGCGGGCCATGGTTTCCTCAGCGCGGCTGCAATGGCTGCTCCAGGAACTGGCGAGCGGGCGGCAGGCGCACATCGGGCTCAGCTCGCACGTCGGCAAGGTGGTGGTGAAGGTGCGCCTCTCTGCTGTGTGGGACCCGCGCATGAGCAATGGCTTCGCGTGCAGCTGGCTCACCCTCATCCTCAACGAGCTCCCGACGGTCATCGCGGTGAACCATGGCCACAGGAGCTCCGACGGCACCTGCATCGTGAGTATCTCGCTCAAATCTGCCCTTGCTGGGCGTGCTGGAGGTCTGCCTGATCTCTGTGGTCCGCCTGATGATCCAGGGGAGCCCGATGACGACGACAATGATCGTGGTGGTGGCCCTCGTCGTGGTCTGCGCCGCAGTACGGGCGCTGGCGGTGAAGCTCCTGGGCCTTCTGGACAGGACCCTTGGAGCGGCGGCAACGACCCTTGGAGCAAGTGGGCTGGTGCCAAGAAGCCACGGCATCATGGTGACCTTCCAGTGGTTCCTCCGTCCCCCTTCAACTCGCACGCGGATGCTTTTGTACCGTTGCACGATCCTCTTGGTGGACCTGGTTCACTTCATGGTTGTCAGGAGCCTCTCGGTGCTATGGGTGCCGACCCTGGTGATGCAGACGTTCGGGCGGATCCTCTGGAAGCTGGTGGTGATGTCCGTGGCGACTCTGGAGGTGGAGAATCTCATCCAGGCCTGCTACCTGGTGGTGCGGATCTTCAGGGTGAAGTGCTTCCTGATTGTTCTCATGTGGACGATGGTCCTTCTGCTGCGGAGCTGGTGCGTAATGCTGATTGTTTTCTTTCCCTCCAGGCTTCACTTCGGGAGCTTCATGATGTGGTTCACGCTGCACGCGGTGATCGTCAGGCTGGTGTACCCCGTGGCCCAGGCGGGCCTGCTCCAGCTGATGATGCTCGTGGGGGTCATGGTGGCGAGGCTCCGACTGCTTGCGACCCCCACCGTATACGGTATTCAGTGGCCAATCTATGTTCGCAATTTGGATGGTCGTTGGAGGTGTTTGTTGGTCGCTATGTCAAAGTTTGCGGAGTGATCTCTCATCCAGAACTAAATGGTCAGATCGGTCTTATCGAGTCTGTTCAGCCTGATGGAAAATATGGGCTCCGTATGTTTCTGGATGGACGTTGTATCTCCGTGCGAGCGTGCAAGGTGGAGGAGACACGGAACCCGTTCTTTCGGCAGTGTGTGGTGTGCGTCTGCGGTGACCCGTCAGATGTTCGCGAGCAGTGCTCTCTCTGTGGTGCTTCCGCTTCCGATCGGGAGGAGGTCGGACGTCGGCCAGAGTCGCGGGAAGGAGTCTTCCAGGTGTTCTCCGAGAAGCAGAATGGATTCTTGTGGAGCTGATTTTCCACGGCATGGTGCACTTGTTCTTCGCTTTCTGCGGCAGCGTGGGTCCTGACAAGCTCGCCGGTATGAGGTGTGCAACTTGGAGGCTATCTGCAGGGACGCCTCGTTCCGCGGGTTCATCGACTGGGAGCTGTGTGAGGCCACGGTCCCGCTCTTCTCTTGTCGTCTTGCTCTTTCCGTCTTGTCCCCTCGTCTTCCTCCTCTTCTCCCTCGTTCCCTCGTCGTCCTCCGCTCGGTGGTCAAACTGTCGGGCGCCGTGGGCGGGGGGAAAAAAAAAAAAAAAAAAAAAAAAAAAAAACTCCTCCTCCTCCTCTTCTATGTTATGACGAGGATGGATGTCGCCGCTATGTCCCCTCCTTCTTACCTACCTCCTGTCATGCCGGACCACGGTCCATATTTTTTCCTTTGTTGTGTTCCCCTTGGGGGGGGGCCCGACCGGGCCTCCCTGGGGGCAGCGGCAGCGTTCGACGAACCCCTTTTGCCTTCATTGCCTCATTGCCTCAGGAGGGGGAGGAGAAGGAGGAGGAGGAGGAGGAGGGGGAGGGAAAGGAGAAATCTCTCTCTCTCTCTTTCTCGTTGTTTTTCTCTCTCCCTCTCTCTCTATATATATAGATGTGTCTGATGTGTCTCTCTCACTCTCTCTCTCTCTCTCTATATCCCCCTTCACTCTGCCTCTCTTTCTCTCTCTCTCTCTCTCCTTCGGTGTCAGCTTGTGTAAAGACTTGGTTTCATCTCGTTGGCCAGCTCGCAGGCACCCATGATGCGTTGAAAGAGACGGAGGAGGAGATGGAGGATGAAGAGGAGGAGGAGGAGGAGGAGGAGGAGGAGGAGGAGGATGAGGAGGAGGAGGAGGAGGAGGAGGGAGAGAAGGCGGAGGAGGGAGGGGGGACGAAAGGAGATGAGAGGAGGGGGAGGAAGAGGAGAGGAGGGGAGGAGGAGGAGGAGGAGGGAGGAGGAGTTGAGGAGTTGGAGGAGGAGGGAGGGAGGAGGAGGAGGAGGAGGAGGAGGAGGAGGAGAGGGAGAGGAGGGAGGAGGGAGGAGGGAAGAGGAGGAGGAGAGGGAGGAGGAGAGGGAGGAGGAGGAGGAGGAAGGCAAAGACGAAGTCGAGAAGGATGGGGGCGACGAGAGCGAGGTGGAGTGGAAGAGGCGCGATGAGGAGCACAACCACGAGGAGGAGGACGAGGGGGGCGAGATACGCGCGAGATGGATATTGAGGAGGAGGAGGAGGAGGAGGAGGAGGAGGAGGAGGAGGAGGAGGAGGAAGACGAGGAGGACGAGGAGGAGGGCTACAGGCCAGCAACCAGCTTCGAGCTTCGAGGAGGATTGGGTGCCCATTAAGGGAACGAACAACAGCGAGAGAAAGAGAGAGATAGAGAGAGAGAGAGAGAGAGAGAGCGAGTCCAGGGGGGGGGGGGGGGGGGGCGAAGGGAACCGTGTCAGACGCCGAGACGGGTTCCATCCCCGCCCCAGGGGCACGCCAGAGGGCAGGCCCGCGACACAGCTCCGCCTCGGAGTCGGCCTCGGCCCCGGATGCCGGCAGATCTGCCGAGGGCCCGGGCGCGCTTTCTCTTCAGGCCAGAGCATTGGTCAGAGCGTGCATTACCTACCCCGCTTTCGCTTCCAGGCAAAACCAAGTCATACCACGCGCCTCCTCGTCAAGCGGCCTGACCAGTACAGGCCGTAGTTTGGCATCGCTTGGTATCTCTTGGAAGCGAGGGTGGTCAAAAGCGAGGTAGGTTTGTTTGCCCCCTAATTGGCACAGTTCCGCCATGCACGGGCTGGTGCGGCTCAAAACGAAGAGGGGAGCCTGGGCGCCTCCGTGGGCCCTGGGCGGGGCCTGCTCGCCAGGGGTCCCACCCAGACTGCCCCCGGACAGCAACCGAGCCCGCCGAGCAGGAGGGCGGTGGGGCCCCAGCTCGTGGGCCCTGTCGGGGGCGATCGAGATGGGTCTTGGCCTCGCTCGGACGTGATCCTTCTTCCTCGGCGAGGGTCGTTGAAGAGCATCCTGCATCACCGGGCAGCAAAAACACACGCACGAAATCGAACAATGCACGGGGAATGGCCGTCCGAGCGATGGCGAGAAGTGGGTACCGAAAGAACGGGTAACCGCTCGCGGGCGATAGTAAAGCACCCCCCTTTAACCCATCCTATTTTTTCCCCGTCCACTAGGATTTCATTGTGGAGAGGGCCGCGGAGGCCGATTTTTATAATCCACGGGAAAGTTGCGAATCGAATATTGCTATCATCTCTGGCGCTGGCAAAATGTAGGCGCCTGCGTAGCCACAAGACTCGATATCTCTCGAGTCAGCCTTGTGTCGTGCGCCTGGTTAGTCACGAGCCTCGAGATCTCTCGAGTTAGCCTTAGCCTTGTGCCGAGCGCCCAGGATCACCATCATCATCATCGTCATCATCATCATCATCATCATCATCATCATCATCATCTGCATCATCATCATCAGCATCATCATCGTCACCGTCATCATCATCATCTTCATCATCTTCATCATCATCATCATCATCATCATCATCATCATCATCATCATAGCATACATTCCCCGGCAAAATCGTTTATTATCCCCGCCAGAACCCCGAACTTTATTATTCCAGGGGTCATTTTCGCCCGCACATGGTTCCAAAAACCGACAACAGTTCTTGTTCATTTTGAAGCGGGCTCGCTGTCCGCGCCGCCGCGGTTGTTGTCCCTGGAAGGCACGAGGCCGCGCCCGCCCAACAGCGGCCGCTGTCGGTCTTGGACAGCAGCTGTTGTTGGGCATCGTACCCATGTTCTTCTTACCCATCTCGGGCGTCGAAAGGTTTGCCCACAGTAATCTGGGTTGGGCTAGGAGCAAGGAGGGTTGGATTCCAGGCCTCCCAGAAGGGTTCGGAGTAGATGGCGTCGTAGGATCGCGCCGCATCGCCGATGGCATCGGCTATGTGGCTCGATGTGGTGACCGATTTTCTCCATGCCGACGTCGCCGATCTATCCCCGATGTCGTTGGTTCATCGCCAATGCATCGCCGATGTATCGCCGATGCACGGACCCCATCCAGAAGACCTTTACGGATGGGGCTCGGACGAGGAGAAACCCGTTCCAGAGCGTTCCGGAGCGCTCTCAGCGCGTTCCAGAACGCCCTGAGGAGAAGGCCGCGGCGTTCGAAACGTTCTTCAGAACCACCAGATCTCAAAGATTCTCGATGTTTATCCTCACCCGATTGTATCCTCGTCCTGGCTTCGTCTTAGAGGTGCGTTTGTGTGTGTGTGCGGGTTTGCGGGCGTTCGCACCAACGGGCATGATTTCCAGGCGCAGCACTAGCAACAACAGAATTGCGCTCGACAGCCGTGCGGTCCACCTTCGATGCGGACTACGAGGTCGCAAGGATGCCTGTTTGGTTTGGTGGTTCAACTCATTTGTGTCCGTCGTGCTTCTGCTCTCGCTCTCACTCCCTTCACCATCCTCCCACCATTTTCGAGATCATAACTGCATGCGTGGTATATTTGGGAGCCTCTGCAAGCAGGCATGTGTGCTGAACTGTCAGTGTATCCCAGTTCGCTTCATGTGTGACGATCTTGGTGTGAACTGACCTCTTGCTATGGAAAAGTTTATGCGACCTTCTCGACACCTCACAGCTGGAACGATAATTGCCACTTGGGTTGATTCGCTCGATCCAATCGGGCACACGAACACAGGCTCTTTCGAGGGTTGGTGTAAGAAACAAGAAATATTGACACCATGTTCCGTTGACCCTCATGGACGGGATGCCGTTATTTCTGGCATTCATGGTTTCAGAGGTTCGGCTCTAGTTGAATTTATTCACTGGTCACGTGACCATGAGGCTCAAGTATGAGGAGGTCTTTCTACCATTGAAGCTTCGAGTATCCCAACTAGTGCATCTACAAACGATGCCCAGGCGAGTTGCATCCGCCAGGGAAGTGTAGGAGCAAACAGTGAAACAAAGGGGGGGCAACCGTCAAACCGAAGATCGGGATCCGCCCGAGCAGGCCCCAGGAGTTGACCAGGAGCGTCTTCGTTGATGTTTCTGTTTGCGCATCTGGCAGCTAACCTTGGCCATTTTGGGGGGCCCTCTTGGGGTCATTTTGAAGGGCGTTGGGGCTCTCTTGGGGCCGCCCTGGGCGGCACCCAACGAAAAAACAAGAATGCGCAAATCATTGATTTGCATTCGAGGCTTGGGAAGGGTTTGGCCCTCTCAGGAGCGTCCTTGGGAGGATCCCTGGCCACTTGGAACCGTCTTGGGGAATCGTGGGAATCTGAATTCAATAATTCTGGGCTGTGTCGAGCGATCTTGGAGGCCATCTTGGGCTTCCTGGGGCCGTCTTGGGGCCATCGTGGGCCACCTTGGACGCTCCCACGCGTCGCGGCCCCTCCCCGATCAGACCTAGGGAGGGGGGTAGGCGGAGGGGAAAAAGTGGTTCTCCAGGAAAAGAGTTGGCTCTCGGGGAAAAAGGGTTAGCTCTCCGGGCGACAGTAGCAAAATGCAGAATCGATTGGTTCTCCGGGTGGGACCCTTACAGGTCCCCCCCCCCGCCCCGAAAAACACACACACCAGACAACGAACCCCAAACAACAAACCCCTAACCCCTAACACCAAACCCCAAACCCGAACCCCCAAACACCAAACACCAAACCCCAAAGCCGAAATCCCAAACAGCAAACACCAAACCCCAAACACCAATCACCAATCCCCAAACCCCAAACAACAAGCACCAAACACCAAATCCAAATCCCCAAACACCAAACACCAAACCCAAATTCCCAAACACCAGACCCCAAACACCAAAGCCCAAACACCATACCCCAAACCCCAAAACACACCAAACACCAAACACCAAGCACCCAACCCCCAACAACAAACTCCAACCCCCAAACACCAGTTCTTACGGCTACTGTTACTACCACTATTACGAGTACTACTTCCACGACTACTACCACCATTACTACACTTACTACTATGACTACTATGACTACTCTGACTACGACTACTACTACCACTACGACTACGATTACTATTACTACTACCTACTACTACCACTATAATTTTCACAATAAATACAACTACAACTATTACTACCACTCCTTCTATTATTACTATTACAACTGCTGCAACGCCTACCAGGACTACTACCACCACCCCTACTGATTTATCAGTGTTACCATGACGTGCACTAGTTTTATAACTATCCCGGCGGCTACCACGACTACTACTACTACTACTGCTACCACTACTACTACTACTACTACTACTACGGCTATTAGCACTCTTACTACTACTATTACTACTACTACTACTACTACTACTACTACTACTACTACTACTACTACGACTACGACTGCTACTACAACCACTATCACTGCTACTACTACTACTACTACTACTACTACTACTACGATTACTACCATTACTTGTTAATGATTCTTATGTTTGTTTTGATTATTACAACGACGACCACGACGACAGCGACGAGTACGATTACTATGTGTATACGTTGCGTATACGCTTGCGCACACGTTTCGAATGTGGATCGTTTCTCTTCCGTGTGTTGTGCGTAGCCGTGTCGGATACGTTTCGTATGCGTGTTGTGGACGTTGTGTTCACACGTTTTGTATACGTGTCGTTTGTTTGTTGTATACATTTTGTATACGTGTCGTATATGTTGCGGGTACGCTGTGTAGGAATGTGCGGTATATGGGTCGTATATGGTTCGTGTGTGTTGTGCACTTATTACATATCGACTTGTTCGCATGTTGTACACGTTCCGTGAATGTTTTGTATACGTGTCGTAGACGTTTTGTTTTTGTTGTGCAGTTTCATGTATGTGTACGCGTTGTATATGTTCGTCCATGATTCGTATAGGTTTGTATACGCGTCGAATGTGTTCCGTATTTGTTTCGTGTAGATTCTATGCAGTGTTCGATTGTGTTCCGTATTTGTACCGTACTGTTTTTATTATTGTCTCGACCGCAGATGCTGGAATTACCATCACCAAGGCTACGACTGCCTCTGCTTGACTGCTGAGATGTTTTGTTTTAGTGGTAGTACTCCTACGGGGACTTCCATTAGTATTGCTATCACGATTGCGACTGCTCTAACTACTAGTAATACGAAGTTCACAACTACCACTAGCACTGCTACTACTTCTACTACTACTACGACTACTACTACTACTACTACTACTACTATTACTACTACTACTACTACTACTACTACGACTACGACTGTTACTACTAATACTACCACTACTAAAACTAATATTACTATTACTAATACTACTACTACTACTACTACTACTACTACTACTACTACTACCACTACGATGACACCAACTACTGCTACTACTACTTCTACTACTACTATTATTACTACTACTACGGCTACACCTTCTACCCTTACTCCCTTCCACGACTATTGACCACCGCGACCCCTACCATTACTATTTTCACGACTCCCCCTTATTACGTTTATCATTATTGCAGCCACGAGCACCACGTTTTACGATTATTGCGGGCACTATGGTTATTATTACTACGGCTGCTTCTGTTGCAACAGCGGCTGCTACTACTATCACTACCACTACTACGGCTACTACTACTAGTACTACGGCTATTATTATTATTATTATTGCTACGACTACTACTTTCATCATTTCTATTGCTCTACTAGTACAACTTGTACTACTACTATGACAACTACGACTGCTACCACTACTGTTGCTACTACTACTACTATTACTACTACTACTACTACTAATAATACTACTACTACTACTACTACTACTACCGCCGTTTGCGAAATAAACGCCCACGTGTGGAAGTACCGAGAGCCCCGCCCCGCGCCCCGCATTTCAATGTTGGCCACCAAACACGCCGAAGGGGAGTGCGAAGCGCTGCGAAATAAACGCCCTCTTCTGTTGGAGTGCCCTGCCCTCCCCGTCAACCTTGAAATGCGGGGGAAAGGGGGCGCGATTCGTCGTCTTGGTGTCGATCCGTAAGATGGGCGTTTATTTCGCAAACGGCGGCACTACCAATTCTACTTCCACCACTGCTACTACCACTGCTTTTTCCACGACTACTACTACTACTACTACTACTACCATTATCAGTATTACTGCTGCTGCGACTACTGCTACGACTGCGATTACTTCTGCTACTACTATTACCACTACGACTACCACTACTACTACTACTACTACTACTACTACTGATACTACGACGACTACTACTACTACTACTACTACTACTACCACTACTACTGTTACTACTACTACTACTACTACTACTACTACTACCAGTACTACCACGATTATTCTTTTTACTACGACTACCAGTATTATTATTATTACTACTACTACTGCTTCTCCTGCTACTACTACTACTACTACTACTACTCCTATTCCTACTCCTACTCTTACTCCTACTATTACTACTACTACTACTACTACTACTACTTCTACTACTTCTACTACTTCTACTACTACTACTACTACTACTACTACGACTACCACTACTACGACTACGACTACTACTACTACTACCACCACCACCACCACTACTACTACGACTACTACTACTACTACTACTACTACTACTACTACTACTACCACTACTACCACTACTACTACTACTACTACTATTACTACTACTACTACTACTACTACTACTACTGCTACGACTACTATTACTACGGTTACTACTCCGACTACTGCTACGGCTATTATTACGATTTCAATTTATACGACCACTACTACAATTACTCTTGGTGTTACTACGACGGTTAATTCGTCACATCAAGAGAGATTATCACGAAGAGTTGGTTCTCCCTGCAGCCGAGGCCAGAGTTGTGTGAAATCCTTGGCGTCTCTTGAAGGGATCGCATTCAGGTTTGAGTCCAGCAGAGTGTTGACGATCCAGGTGGATCAAACCCTTTTCCCAGAGAGCCAATTCTTTTCCCAGAGAACAAACCTTTCGCGTAGGGGAAGAGATTAACCTCTGTCCGAGGGGAAGACGGAGGCTGGAATACCGATCTCTTTAAACCACCTCCGCCCAAGAGGGCTGATTATCACTCCTGCGTCCTCCGGTGGTGCCCCTGCCCGAGGGTTGGTGGCAAGAAGGGGTTCGGTACATGGAGCTGGAAGTTGCGAACGGCAGGGATGGCAGGAAGAGGGATGCAGTTAGGAGAAAAGGAGGCGAGAGGGAAATGGATGAGGGAACATGGTAAAGAGCAGGAGGATGATGCATTATGGAAGATCACGGCTAGAGGCTTGAACAGGAGGGGCGAAGACGACGATGACGAAGAGGACGATACGAAAACGGAGACGGAGAAGAAACAGGCGGCGGAATGACGAGGGGACTGGGGCCTTCGGAGGACAGGAGGACCACCGTGCGGATGAGGAGCTAGAAGGGAGAGAACGAGTCGGAGGAAGAGGAGAGCGACGAGCAGCATGAGGAGGAGGAGGAGCAGCAGCAGCAACACCACAATGGAAAGCAGCTGCAGGAGAGGAAGGACGAGCAGCAGGAGGAGGCGGGCTGCCCCACGGGAGTCCGTGGGCTTGCTGTGGCGGCTCCTCCCGCATCGCCGATGCCGCAGCGGAGCACTGCTCAAATTCTGGCACGGGGTTGTGAACGACGATCAGTGGAGAGGAAGCATTGTGCCAAATACTTTCCAGATGTCCACAACATGTGTCAAACATGCCTTAGACATAGAAGGAGCCTGCTTTACACATGTTGTACATGCTTTTACCACTGCAAGCAGATCTTGCATTCACTGGTAGGAGTGTTGGGGTGTCCAATGCCATGGCATCCACAAACATGGGGGAAGGGGGTCTTGGCGGAAGCGGGCCATGGCTATCGCGTACCTCCGTGGAGCCAGGTCTTCACCCCCAGCGGGCTGTTCACGGTCCCAGGGTCGGGGGACTGCCCTGGGGGGCCCAACAACGAAGAGCAGCGATCTTGGGACCCGTTCGCCATTATATATGTATGGAATAACATATATATATATACACATGTATATCTATCTGTGCTTCACTGCGAAAGTCGCTCGCCAGGGCCTCCGCTGGACGGTAGGTGCCGCGTCGCCCGTGCCGCGCTCTGTGTCCCAAGATCGCCGAGTTTCACCCTGTAGCGCCGCGGTCGTTCAGCCGAGGGGGGCGGGGGAGGGGGGGAGGAGCCGAGACGGTGGAGCATGGATGGAGCAGAAGAAGGGAGGAGGAGGAGGAGGAGGAAGAGGAGGAGGAGGAGGAGGTGGAGGAGGAGGATGAGGAGGAGGAGAAGGAGGAGGAGGAGGAGGGGGAGGAGGAGGAGGGGGAGGAACAGGAGGAGGATAATGAGGATAAGGAGGTTGAGGCGGAGGACCACAGCAAACCCAGGATGCACCATCGAGGCTGCAACACATAGACCCTCCTGTCGCCTTTTCTCAGCATCAGTCCTTCCAGCTTCTCCTCTGTCACTTCGGGAGGCGCCCTCCTTTTATGAAGGGTGCCCGGCCACCCCGGCGAGACCCCTTCTCTGTAAGTGATCCGCGCCCATATACGTTGAGCTACAAGAAATCACGCAGGCAGGCTCGTGAAGTTCCCGTGCGGCGTCCAGCGATAGCCCCCTTTTGAGAAGGCGGTGGTTCCCATCCGTGTGTACAAGTGCTTCACACATTCACACTTATGGGCACAAGAGGAGGAGGAGGAGGAGGAGGAGGAGGAGGAGGAGGAGGAGGAGGAGGAGGAGGGCTGCAGAAGTCTGATGGGAAAGCCCCAGGTTGGAACGGAGCCGTGTTTCGTCCGTGAAATTGGTGCACAGCGTAGAACGTTGGGCCACAGAGTTTGGGCCATGTTCCAGCCGCAGCCGCATTTGTTTAACGGCTCGGCCTCCATCGATGCGAATGTTGGAAGCTTTTGCGATGCACGTGCGCGCGCCAAGGCGAAAACTGCATTTTGAGAGCCATTCGCCATCCGTCCTTGTACTAGTGGAGGCTTCTTCAGACGAATGTGCGCGGCGCTACGGCGAGAGCCGTGTGTTGAAAACAATCAGACCTCCATGCGTGAAGTTGTTGGAGTTTATTTTTCTCCAGGATAGTGAGTTGTAAGAAATGCCAGGCCTGGCCTACGAACGCCTCTGCTGGTGCGACAGGGGGGTTCTATGTAAGGAGAGGGTTGGAGGAGGAGGACGAGAGTGAGCATTCGTAAGTTGCGAATGCGGAGGTATAACGATGAGGCTTGATGATAAAGGGTTGGAGGACGCAATGAATCGGCAATGGAGGAGGGATCATATAGTGAGGGAACAATGAGAATGATTCGTGAGGGGTAGGAGGACGGATGCTGTTTCCGGATGTTTGGGGAGGTCTCGGTTGGATAATCCATCCAGCGCAGAGGGAGGGGGAGGGGGCGGGGCGGGCAGGGTGGTGAGAGCGCCCCACACTCTGATTTCGAGAGGGTCTCGATGCTCCTCGTGTTCTTTCACGGGTCTTCCCTCGGTGTTTCTTGGATGATCGACGCTCGATCCATATACCCCTGCTGCTGCTCCCCACTCTTGGTCAACAGGGTAAGCGGGGCATGGATATAAAAGACGTGGCCCAGGAGGCCAGGAACTCATCCATGCCCCCGCTCTTGCTCCCTGTGGGGTCAGGGCGTGTGCAATGGTCACGGATCACATCTGAAGAAAGAAAACGCCATAAACATAAATTTTCGGCGCTCCGCGCAGTTTTCTTGGATCTTCGCTGGGCCCTCCCGGCGGCGCCACGGGCGCTGCCCCTGGCGCGCTCCGCGCGCCAGGGAGGGGGGTCCAGCGCAGATCCAAGAAGCCCGCGCGGAGTGCCAAAAGCTTACCTTCATGGCGTTTCTTCTTCTTCTTCTAGACATGTCTAGGGCCTATGTCTCGCGCATCTGGGCGCAGGCTAGGTCCCCGAGGAGCTTCGTTCCTTGTCGAGCTTCCTTGCAGCGGACCTTTGGCTGCCTTCCGTGGGCCCGCCGGGGCGTGCTCCCTGAGGACAGCCCGGTCGACTTCCAGGCACACCGCTTGAGCGTTGCCGGCTTCGCTCCGACGGCTCTGAGCGGATCCAGCAGGCTCGAGGAGTCCCTGTGTGATCGGAGGGCGCCGACTGCACCGATCTTTGCGTGGCCCATCCTGGGCACTGCCTCGGTGGGTTCGTACAGGGGGGGCGCTGAAGAAGGAACCCTTTTTGGTTGGGGAGGGGCTCGGTGTTCTCTCTGATTGTGTTCCAGTCTGCCTTGGGTGTTACTCCGGTTTTCCATGGGAAATCGAAGTTTCACTTATTGGAACAAGGGGCCTCGTTCCTGATTTAGGGTTCCTTTGTCAACGTCCCGACAGTACGCCTTCCTGGCTTGGCGAGGAAGTCAAATGTGATCCCGGGGTCGAGGGTTCGCAGGCCGCGCCTCCAAAATGCACCGGGCCCCAGGGCTCCACAGGCCCTCCCCCAGATGCAATGAGGGGACGACGACGACGACGACGACGACGACGACGACGACGACGACAAGGACGGCGACGACGACGAGGACGACGACGGCGACGACGACGACGAGGAGGACGACGACGACGACGACGACGGCACCGCAGCACCCCGCACCCGCAGGGGGGAGGGGCGGGGGCACCGGGGCACCCTCCTCCACCGGGCCACGCCGACGGGGCCACATGGCCACGAGCACAGAGAGGGGGTGGGCGGCGCGCAGAGGGGGGTACAGTCGGGGCCCTGAAGAAGGAACCCTTTTCGTTGGGGAGGGGCTCCGCATTCCTTAAGTGTTTCGCAGCCTGCCTCAGGTTTTCCTTATGTTTTCGATCGGAAATCGAAGTTTAACTTGTGGAGAATAGGGGCCTCGTTCCTGATTTAGGGTTCCTTAGGTCAACGCCTCGACTGTACTTCTTAGCAGGAGGCTGCTCCTCAGAGGGCGCCGGCTTTTACATCTGTAGAGAAGGCCCACATCTTCTGAGAGGCAGGGGTGCTTCTAAGAGGCCTTCCCCCCTTCCCCCTACCCACCTCTGCGCGCCGCCAGGGGGGGGGTCTGGAGCCCTGGCTCATATGTGTCAAGCCTTGGCCCAGAGTCGGCATAATTAGCCAGGGTCGGTGTGGGCGTATAGTATTGGCACTTACCAAAGGATCTGAAGGCCGCGCTTGTGTAACGACGTCGGATGTCGGGGAACTTCGGGGCCGGGAGGCATCACGAGTTCGGGTGTCGGGGTAGGGACTAGGGGAACGAAGAATGACATAAACATAAAAAACTCGGAGCTCCGATCGGGTTTCTCGGATCGGCACTGGGGCCCCTTGGCGGCGCCTCCAACGCCGCCCCTGGCCCGCTCCGCGCGCCAGAGAGGGGGGTCGAGCGCCGATCTGAGAAATCCGCGCGGACCTCCGAGTTTTTATGTTTATGTCATTGTTCGTTCCCTTACAGGAGGCATCACGAGTTCGAGTGTCGGGGTAGAGACGGGGGGCCAGAAGCAATCAAGCCATGACAGGACGAGAAGGATTCTCGCTGCAGCCCTTGCAGCGGTTTTGAGATCGACTGTGTTTTGGCTGTCCCTGCCTCCTGCCCCGCCCTCCGGACGGCTGGACGACCGCTGGTCTAGCCATTGCTTGTTGCGCCCGTCGGCGCAGTTTGTGAATGACGCTGGTGCGCTCGCCTGTCAAGCAAGGAACATGCAGTCAGCACGCAATAAGTGCACAGGTTCAGGTTCAGAAGGGGGTTGACGTTTCTAAGCTTCCACTTTGAGCCCAGAGGGCAGTATCGGCCCAACTTGGGGTAAACGTGGTGCCGTTGCCTGGGGAGCCGGGGCAGATGAGCAGACCCAACGTTTTCGTATCACTTGAAACTCCCTCACCATGTTGTGGCCCTTGTCTCGCGGCGATTTGCCACATTTCACGTGTGACGCCCCGCTTCCGTGTGTGCGTTTCGCCCCAGACCCTACAGCCGTTGAGCTCCATGCCGGCCCTCATGCAGACCACTAGTGCAGGCTAGATCAACTCTGCTGTGGTGTCCATCTGATCGCGCCGTTTGCACATCCTGTGCCAGCGTCATCTTTTTCCTGAGACAATGTAGTAAGCACGAGCTTCCTGCGACAAGCAGCAGGTGCTCCGTGGTCAAAGTTCTTGCCACACAGCCGATGTGCGTTGGCATTGTTTACCTGTATTGCTGCTTTGTCCGAGAACAACACTTGGTGTGTATCTTACCTGCTGCACGTTCCATCAGGGCTATTGCCGCGACGAGCCTACACATCTCAGGATGCTAACTCATTCAGCTTCCATCCCAGGGAGGGGCTGGCCTTTGGATTGGTGGCCCGGTAGCCGCGAAAGCGTATAGAGGATAGCTCCGTTTGAACGCCGATTTGTTTTAGGGACGGCGCGAGGTGTGTTCGCAGTGGGGAATGTGGAGCGGGTATTGGTTTCTTGGGTCGAGGCGGATGTGGCGATGAATGAGGCTGCGTAGGCGGAGAGTCAGTCCTCCTCCACTCCTTATCCTATCATAATTCTCCATTGCAGCTGAATTGGTTGCAGAGGCACGGCTATAACTCTTGACGCTTCGCGTGTCCCCACCAGCCCATCCACAAACGATGCCCGGGCGATCTACCTTGATCAGGGCAGCGGAGGCGCATGCAGTGGATCAAGAGTTGGGTAAGCAGTCAAATTGAAGTCTTGGATCAGTCTGCGCAGACCCAGGAGCGAACCGTATGCGCTTGGACCTGCCGAATGAGGAACGGCGGGGAAGAAGGGTGAAGGGGAGGAGGAGGAGGAGGAGGAGGAGGAGGAGGAGGAGGAGGATCAAGTGGAGGAGGACGAGGAGGAGGAGGAGGAGGAGGAAGAGGAGGAGGAGGAGGAGGAGGAGGAGGAGGAGGTGGGGGAGGAGAGAGGAGGGAGGCGGAGAAATAGGCGGATCAAGAGGAGGAGCAGGGATAGGAGGAGGAGGAGGAGGAGGAGGAGGAGGAGGAGGAGGAGGAGGAGGATGAAGAAGAGCAGGAGGAGGACAATGGCGAGCTTGGATGCGTCTTGAGGCGTCTTGGGGGCCTCTCGGCGGTCCTGGGGGCCCCTTGCGTACCTCGGGCAGCCTCTTGGGGGTCTCTTGGGAGCCTCTTGGAGGCCTCTTGTGCGCCTCTTGGGGCCTCCTTGGCGCCTCTTCGGGCCATGTTGGGCGGCTATTGGGAGGCTTGGGGACGCTCTTGGCGCCATCTTGGAGGACCTCGAATAAAGAAGATGGGATGTTCAATTAGCCTTTCCCCTCTAGAGTGCCTAGAATCGTCTCTTGGACTCCTCTTGGAGCGCTCTCGGGGCGCTCTTTGGCGCTCTTGGGGCCGTCCTGGAGCCCTCTCAGGCCTCTCTTGGGGCTCTCTGGAGCCCGCTTGGAGCTGTCTTGAGGCCTCGGAATGCCATCGACAGCAAACAAGAAGGCACAATTCACTGATTTTCCTTAGGTTGTTGAAGGGTCGGTTTGGAACCGTTTTGGACCGGTCTTGGGGCCTCTTGGAGCATCTTGGGAGCCAGCTTGAGGCATATTGGGTTACTTTGTGCCATCTTGGAGGTCATCTTGGGCTCTCTGACGCCTCCTCGGAGCCGTCTTGGGCCACCTTCGATGCTCTGGCCGCTCGCGGGGTGCCCCGTCCAGGCCAAGGGGAGGGGGTGGGGCGAGGGCATCGACCCGTTTCAGGTTCCAGAATCACCCTGGAACGGTTCCGGGGTGAAAATTGGAACCTGAAACGGGTGATTTTCCATTTGGGCGCTTTCGGGAGCCTTGCGGGCGCATCTCGGGGATGGGGGGAAGTGCACCCGAGCTCCCCAAATGGTAATTTTCCAAATGAAATCTCTGGGAGCTTGTTTTTCGCGGCTGGGCCCTCCCGCGCAGCGTCGAGAGGTCCCAGATGGGTTTTCACATCGGAACCGTTCCAGGGTGAAAATCCTTTTGGAACCCTCTCCCGACGCAAAACGGCTCTGTCGGGGATGGGGGGGGTGTACCTGAGCTCCCAAAATGGCCATTTTCCAAATGAAATCTTTTCTCGGGGAGCTTGTTTTTCGCGGCTGGGCCCTCCCGCGCAGCGTCGGGAGGTCCCAAATGGATTTTCACCCCGGAACCGTTCCAGAGTGAAAATCCATTTGGAACCCCCTCCCAACGCAAAACGGCTCTGTCGGGGATGGGGGGGGTGCACCCGAGCTCCCAAAATTGCAATTTTCCAAATGGAATCTCTTATTGGGGAGCTTGTTTTTCGCGGCCGGGCTCTGCCGCGCAGTCGTCCGGAACCGTTCCAGGGTGAAAATCCATCTGGAACCCTCTCCCGACGCAAAACGGCTCTGTCGGGGATGGGGGGGGTGTACCCGAGCTCCCAAAATGGCAATTTTCCAAATGAAATCTCTGATTGGGGAGCTTGTTTTTCGCGGCTGGGCTCTGCCGCGCAGCGTCGGGAGGTCCCAGATGGATTTTCACCCCGGAACCGTTCCAGGGTGAAAATCCATCTGGAACCCTCTCCCGACGCAAACAGCTCTGTCGGGGATGGGGAGGGGTGTACCCGAGCTCCCAAAATGGCAATTTTCCAAATGAAATCTCTTATTGGGGAGCTTGTTTTTCGCGGCTGGGCCCTGCCGCGCAGCGTCGGGAGGTCCCAGATGGATTTTCACCCCGGAACCGTTCCAGGGTGAAAATCCATCTGGAACCCTCTCCCGACGCAAAACGGCTCTGTCGGGGATGGGGGGGGTGTACCCGAGCTCCCAAAATGGCAATTTTCCAAATGAAATCTCTTATTGGGGAGCTTGTTTTTCGCGGCTGGGCTCTGCCGCGCAGCGTCGGGAGGTCCCAGATGGATTTTCACCCCGGAACCGTTCCAGGGTGATATTCCATCCGGAACCGTCTCCCAACGCAAAACGGCTCTGTCGGGGATGGGGGGGGTTGTACCCGAGTTCTCAGAATGGCCATTTTCCACATGAAATCTCTGATTGAGGAGCTTGTTTTTCGCGAGCGGGCTCTGCCGCGCAGCGTCGGGAGGTCCCAAATAGATTTTCAGCCCAGAACCTTTCCAGGGTGGAAACCCATTTGGAACCCTCTCCCGAAGCGAAGCGGCTCTGTCGGGGATGGGGGGGGTGTACCCGAGCTTCCAAAATGGTCAATTTCCAAATGAAATCTCTGATTGGGGAGCTTGTTTTTCGCGGCTGGGCCCTCCCGCGCAGCGTCGGGAGGTCCCAGATGGATTTTCACCCGGGAACCGTTCCAGGGTGAAATTCCATTTCGAACCCTCTCCCAACGCCAAACGGCTCTGTCGGGGATGGGGGGGCTGCAATCGAGTTCTCAAAATGGCAATTTTCCAAATGAAATCTCTTATTGGGGAGCTTGTTTTTCGCGGCTGGGCTCTGCCGCGCAGCGTCGGGAGGTCCTAGATGGATTTTCACCCCGGAACCGTTCCAGGGTGATATTCCATCTGGAACCCTCTCCCGACGCAAAACGGCTCTGTCGGGGATGAGGAGTGTACCCGAGCTCTCAAAATAGTAATTTTCCAAGTGGAATCTCTTATTGGGGAGCTTGTTTTTCGCGGCTGGGCCCTCCCGCGCAACGTCGGGAGGTCCCAGGTGGATTTTCACCCCCGAACCGCTGCAGGGTGAAACTCCATCCCAACGCAAACGGCTCTGTCGGGGATGGGGGGAGAGGGGTGTACCCCGGCTCTCAAAATGGCAATTTTTTGAATGAAATCTCTTCTCGGGGAGCTTGTTTTTCGCTGCTGGGCTCTGCCGCGCAGCGTCAGGAGGTCCAGATGGATTTTCACTCCGGAACCGTTCCAGGGTGAAAATCCATCTGGAACCCTCTCTCGACGCAAAACGGCTCTGTCGGGGACGGGGGGGTGTACCCGAGCTCCCAAAATGGCCATTTTCCAAATGAAATCTCTCATTGGGGAGCTTGTGTTTCGCGGCTGGGCCCTCCCGCGCAGTGTCGGGAGGTTCAAATGGATTTTCACCTCGGAACCGTTCCAGAGTGAAAATCCATTTGGGGCCCTCTCCCAACGCAAAACGGCTCTGTCGGGGATGGGGGGGGGTGTACCCGCGCTCTCAAAATGGCAATTTTCCAAATGAAATCTCTTATTGGGGAGCTTGTTTTTCGCTGCTGGGCTCTGCCGCACAGCGTCGGGGGGTCCCAGATGGATTTTCACCCCGGAACCGTTCCAGGGTGAAAATCCATTTGGAACCCTCTCCCAACGCAAAACGGCTCTGTCGGGGATGGGGGGTGTACCCGAGCTCCCAAAATGGTAATTTTCCAAATGAGATCTCTTATTGGGGAGCTCGTTTTTCGCGGCTGGGCTCTGCCGCGCAGCGTCGAAAGGTCCCAGATGGATTTTCACCCCGGAACCGTTCCAGGGTGAAAATACACGTGGAACCCTCTCCCGACGCGAAACGTCTCTGTCGGGGATGGGGGGGGTGTACGAGCTCCCAAAATGGCAACTTTCCAAATGAAATCTCTTATTGGGGAGCTTGTTTTTCGCGGCTGGGCCCTCCCGCGCAGCGTCGGGAGGTCCCAGGTGGATTTTCACCCCAGAACCGTTCCAGGGTGAAAATCCATCTGGGACCCTCTCCTGACGCAAAACGGCTCTCCTGGGGGCTTCTGTAAGGAGCCCAGTGAGGGCTTCTCTAAGGAGCCCAGTGAGGGCTTCTGCAAGGAGCCCAGTGAGGGCTTCTCTAAGGAGCCCAGTGAGGGCTTCTGTAAGGAGCCCAGTGATGGCTTCTGGAAGGAGCCCACTGAGGGCTTCTGTAAGGAGCACAATAAGAGCTTCTGTAAGGAGCCCAATAAGGGCTTTTGTAAGGAGCCCAAGAATGGTTTCTGTAAGGAGCCCAATAAGAGCTTCTGTAAGGAGCCCAATAAGGGCTTCTGTAAGGAGCCAAGAAGGGCTTCTGCAAGGAGCCCAATAAGAGCTTCTGTAAGGAGCCCAGTAAGGGCTTCTGTAAGGAGCCCAATCAGGGCTTCTGTAAGGAGCCCAGGAAGGAGCTGAGAGAAGCCTTCTGGCAGGAGCTGAAAATGGGTCCAGATGGGTAAGAAGGGGGTTGGAAGAGGAGCTTCTCTAGACCACCTGCGCCCAGAGGGCTGGTGGGATTATTGCTCGAGGTTTCTCTGGTGGATGGGAGCACAGGTGTCGCTCGCCACAATACATGTAGATCCAAATCCGCTTGCGCCGGTCATGCGGGCACACAAGTTTGAGCCAGCAGCGATACGTGATCAGCGGGGTCCCCAGCTTATAGCCTCTCTTTGACCACAGTCGATGGCCATCTTGCGTGCTTGCCCTTCCCCAGGGGGATAAGGCTCCGCGATCTCTGTTGCACTGTACATAGCAATGCAGCTTTGAACTGTGGCTGGTGTGCACGCGCAGACCGCGAGACGCCGCTCGGGCGGCGGATGCCGCCGCGTGCTGGAGGCGGCTCGTTCGCGCGCTCGAGGGGCCAACCTTTGGGGCAGACGGGCACAGCAGGCCACAGGAGGAATAATCAGGATCTTCGTGGGCCCTGGAAGCGACAGGGCCGTTTTTTTACCGGTTCCGTTTTGCCTTTCTTTTTGTTGCCGGTTCCGACGCCGGTTTTTTTACCGGTTCCGTCGCCGTTTTTTGACCGGTTCCGGCTCCGGTCCCAACCCTGGAGCCGTTGTTTTGCCGTTTCCGGTCGCCGTTTTTTTGCCGTTACCATTTTCAAGGGACATTTTTTGGAAACGGTGAAAAAACGACCTTGCCGTCTCCAGGGCCCACAAAGATCAGGATTCATACCGCGTGCACAGCGGTGATGATCGGCGCGGGCCCGGGGGGGCAAGTGAGAAGGGGCGAGCCTTCTCAGAAGGCTCGGAAGTCCTTTCTGGCCTTCTGAGAAGTGTTCTAAGCCTTCCCCAGAGACACAGTACACCTCTCAGAAGGCCGGAGGCCTTCCGAAAAGCCCCGCCGCTTTCTGAGAAGGCCTTCTCCTTCTCACGTGCCCCCACCGCTCGCCACCGAGAGGTGATGAACAGGCAGGGAAATGGCTGCCCTCGCACCCCCCGGTGCTCGCGAGAACTGCTTCGGAGCTCAGCTGGCGCTGTGGCCCATGGGAGCCCCCTCTCTCCCCCCTCACACAGCCTCCTCCCATCCCCATCATTTTTACCTCCTCCCGTGTATCCCCGTCTCCCCCTCCCTTCTATCCCCTCCCCTGTACACGCCGATCATTGAAAGTAGGTGTTCTTGGGCTCCCAGATCCCAATCTACTTCAAGCGCCTTCCTACTTCAAGAATCGATTTGCTTTCGCTGCGTTGTGTTGTTCTCATCTCTGGGAGAGCCTGAACATGATCTACTTTACTTTATCCGCCTTCCTACTTCATGCTTTGACCGACTTCTTCCGACTGGCATGCATCCCACTATCCCCCTCTTCTCCTCCCTTCCTATACCCTTTTCCCCTGCCCCTCTCGCGCCCTGCGCCCCGATGGACCTCCTCGCCCCCGCGGCGCCCGCCGCTCCCCCTCCCCCCCCTCGAGCGGGGGAGCAGGCCAGAGAGGTGGAACGAGAGAGGGGGGGGGGGAGGGGGAGGAGGGGGAGGAGGAGGAGCAACGAGGAGGAGGAGGAGGAGGAGGAGGAGGAGGCGGAGGAGGAGGAGGAGGAGGAGGAGAAGGAGGAGAGGCCGAGGAGGGGGATGGAGGAGGGAGCGAGGGCGGCTGCGAAGTTCCTTTCAGCCACGGGGGGTGGGGCGGGGAGGGGCTAGCACGGCGAGGTCCGCGCAGCGTGCCCCCGACAGCGCTCGCGGCGCGCACGGGCGCCTGTTGCCCGCACTGCATTCGCGAGGAGCCCGCGCAGGCGCAGCTCTCAGAAGTTCGCATGTGGTCCTGGAGGCCTTCGGCCATGGGCCATGGGTCCTTGGGGCCCTCGGCACCGGCACCGGTGGATGGGGGTCCCTCCCTCACCGAGGAGGAGGAGGAGGTGGAGGAGGAGGAGGAGGAGGAGGAGGAGGAGGAGGAAGTAGGAGGAGGAGAAGGGACGAGGACGAGGACGAGAAGGAGAGGAGGAGGAGGAGGAGGAGAAGGAGGAGGAGGAGGAGGAGAGGAGGTGGGACTGAGGAAAGGAGGAGGAGGAGAAGGAGGAGGAGGAGGAGGCGCGAGGGGGACGGAGGTACGAGGACGAGAAGGGGGGGGAGGAGAAAGGAGGAGGAGGAGAGGAGGAAGGAGGAGGAGGGAGGAGGTGTGGGAGGAGTTGGGGGAGGAGGAGGAGGAGGAGGAGGAGGAGGAGGGCGGAGGAGGAGGAGGAGGAGGAGGCCCCCTGTGCCCTGAGTCGGGGCCTCTCAAGTGGCCCGGTGGTTCCCGCTGGCGCCTCGCAGGCGGCCTGGAGCGGGCGACGAGAGCGGGAGGTGCACCTGCTCGGGTCGTGGCCGGTGCCCGCCCTGGGTGCAGGATCGGTGTGTATCTTTGCCTCCCTGGCCAAGGCAGGAGCGCGTGTGTGCACCGACCCTGGATGCCAGGATGGGCCTGGCCAGGCTCGACGTATGCACACAGCTCTCTCTCTCTCTCTCTATCTCTCCCTCTCTGCAGGGGGTCCAGGACCGCCCGCAGAGGCGACCCCCCGATGCCGGTGCCGGAGCTATGCTGCTGGATCCTCCGCAGAGTGGCGCCCCCTGCTCAACAAGAGAAGAAAGAGCCACCACCACCAGCTCACGGGGGCTGGTGGCCGCCCCCCCCCTCCGAGCTGGTGGCACCCCGTTCTGGGCGTGACCCCAGAGAGTGCCCGGATCGGAGTGCCACCAGCTCGGGGGGATGGCCATTGGGAGCGGAGTTCTATGGAGTTGTGGCTGTTGTGGTTCTTACTGCTCTCACGACATCCCTCGCGGGGAGCCTGCACGCGACGAGTCTGCACCTGTGCGCGCCCAGAGGGGCGCGCTTTTCGCGCGCGCGCGCTCGCGGGAGCGCGCGGCCGCAACAGGGGGGGGTCAGAGGTTGGTCCCTTGCCTTCCTGGAGGTGGGGAGGGGGAGGGAGGGAGGAGGGGGAGGAGGGAGGAGGGGGGGAAGGATGAGGAGGATGTGAACTAGGAGCAGGGAGATGGACAAGGAGGACTAGAAGGGACGAGGAGGAGGCGGAGTAGGAGGAGGATGAGGAGGTAGGAGGTAGGATGAGGAGTTCAGGATGGGGAGAGGAGAGGAGGTGAGAGGAAAAGGAGGCGGAGGAGGAGGGAAAGGAGGAGGAGGAGGAGGAGGGGAAGGGGGATGAGGATGAGGAAGAGGAGGGGAGGGAGGAGGAGGGAGGAGGAGGAGGAGGAGGGAGGAGGAGGAGAGGAGGAAAGAAAACAATGAAGAGGGGGGTGGGGATGGGGGAGAGGACGGTGAGCTGGAGGGATGAGGAGGGGAGGAGGAGGAGGAGGAGGAGGAGGAGAGGCGTACGTGCTTTGCGAGGTCAACGGCTGGTAGTGGCGTTGGTTTAGAGGCAACGTCAAAACTGCATCATATTGCATCTCTAGCCATGAGCATGTCACAAATGCAGTTTGCGAGCTGCGAGGCCTACCCACCTTACCTGGGAAAACTATGGAGCATTATGCGGACGACTGTCCGTCTTCCGCTGTGCTTGTCAGCGAAACGGCGCAGGGTAACCGACCTCTCCAAGTTGCCAGGTTTCGCGAACTGACCTCGGTAGCAGAACGCCAGGTGATTGGGGATGTTGTTTGTTGTGGATTATCAGCCTGTTCCGCGTGTCTCGGTGGGCCTTGCCCTGTTGCGGGATGCGGTTGCCCAGCCAGTCTACGATTGCAGCTGTGTATCTTGAGTGCGCCGTGAGAAGAATCTCGTGGCCGGTTTCCGAGGGGCCCGCACCGTGGATAACCTGGCATCGCTCGGACGTGTGCACTTTTTCTCGGCGAGGGCCATCGAGGAGCATCCTTGATCATTTGGCGAAAAAACCACGCACGAAATCGACAAAAACACAGGGAATGGACGTCCGAGCGATGGCCAGATAATTACGGTAGGTTTGCGTCGTGTCGACCAGCGGCGACCCCAGCGCGGGCGTTCAAGGTTGAACGCCGCCGGCGACCCAGAATCGATCGATGTTGAACGATCGGACGTTGCGGCAGCGGCCGATCGTTCAAGGTTGAACGATCCCTGCGGTGTCAAAAACCAACGCTGGGGTCGGCACGACACGAACCTGCCGTACAAAGGCGAATGTGTCTAAACGTTTCAGCTTTCCAGCTTCGATGCGCAGCGTCAGCGAGCGCAGTCTGGTGGTTTGTTCAGGTGGTGGTGCCCGTGCCCGCTCGAGCTGGGCCACCGGTTGGGTCTCGGAAGCTGGATGCTTGGCACATGGCATTGTAGTGCAGTGTTATTGGCTACACCTTAGGCGATGCCTAAGAAAACTTACGTTTTCGGCCAGAGTCTCGATTATTCTTAACGTTTCAATGTAAATCCTAAGATTTTGATAGAAATGTTGGTTATTTAAATTCTGAGACCATGAATTTATTTTCCCATGATGTCTTAACCATTTCGCGTGGTGCACGTCAGGGGCGTCCGTTTCTACACCACTCCCGTCGTTTCTCGCAGACGCCCTTCAGCTCGGAGAAGCCACCATCGTCGCGAACCATATGTTGACGCAGTGAACGGTCACATGCAGTCGGCGGACCTCGAATAGAAGCAACGATCAAGGCGAGGAAGTCTAGCTTGGTCTGGACTCCATGTGTACTGAGAGCATCCTTACTCCAATCAGTGGATTGACCCATAGCAAGCAAGACACACAACGGAGGAGAGGAGATGAGGGAGGACGAGGGCAACAGGGAGGTTACCCCGACAGGACAAGGTCGAGGAGGAGGACGAGGACCAGGATGATGGGGCGGATGGGATGGAGCGGAGAGGGAGGGGGAGAAGGGGGAGCGAGGTTTGAAGAGGGTGGAGGGAGGAGTAGGTATGGGGGAGGAGAAGGAGGACGAAGGATGACGAGGAAGACGAGGAGGAGGAGGAGGAGGACGAAGACGAAGAGGGGGAGGAGGAGAAGGAGGAGGAGGAGGAGGAGGAGGAGGAGGAGGAGGAGGAGGAGGAGGAGGGGGGAGGAGGAGGAGGAGGAGGAGGACGTGTGAGAGGTTCAGGAGAGTACGGGTGGGAGGAGAGGGGGAGGGTACAAACTAGGTGCGCTCGCGCCATATCTGACATCGTACCCCTCCCGCCCATCCGTTCCCACTGCGTTTTTGTTCTCTACACGCCGACGCTTGCCATAGCGGATCTGGAACTCCAAGAGGACCCCATCGTGTCATGCGCAATGGCAAAAGGGAATTGCGTACATTGGATGAGGAGGTGGCGGATGAGAAGAAGGAAAACGAGGAGAACGAAAAAGGAGGAGGGCCAGGCTGATCAGCAGCAGCAGGAGCTGGAGTGGAAGGAGCGGGAGGAGCAGCAGGATCAGGGTAAGGCAGAGGAGAGGAAATGAGGGGGCGACAACTATGAAAAAGGACTCGGATCCAGCAAGGTGGCCCGCTGGCCCGCGCTGGGGCGAGAGCATCATTCTGAACGACGGGAGCAACGCGCCGATCCGAAAACCAGGCCTAGGCTGCAGCGGGATGACCCTTCTTGAAACACCGAGCACAATCGGATTGTAAATAATTCTTCCGAACAAAAAAGCAGCTGTTGACATCCATGGATAAAAAGCAAAACGCGGAGAGGGCCGAATGTCCTCTGGACAGGGTCGGCGGAGAGGGGGCAGCAACACAGTCGACCCGCATGGCAAGGGTGGGCAGCCTTCCCAATGGTACCCTTGCATCCTTGCCTCCTCGGTCCATCCTTGGCCACCTCCGTTGGCCGCGCCCCGCTCGAAAAGCTCCCAGATGGCCTTCCAAGGCCCGTGCATTCTTATCGTGCGTCCTTACTCCGAGTTTCCTACCAAGCGTCGGGGGGGGCGTCACCCCCGCCGACAGCACCACATCGACCTCCGTCGCGGGCAGCCACCGCGCGCCGAAGGCGCTCCGACCCCCGCCGGAGCGCGACGACGAGGCGAGGTTGCCCCCCGTCGGGGGGTACGCCCCCACGCTTGTCAAGAAGCCCAGAATATGATACGGGTTGATTGTGTTTATGATGTGTGATTGTGGAGGACGTTGGAGGGGGGGTGATTGGGAGAGGCCAGACGCGTTGGTGCATTAAGGGCATCTCGGCACGGTTTCGAGCGGGCTGGTCCCTGCGCGCCCGGCCGGGCAAGTCTTCCTTGCGCCCCATCGCCTCCGTCCGCCCTCCTCCGTCCACCCCCGGCCCCCCTCATCCATCTGGGCTCCATGCATCCTCCATGCATCCTCCCCAATTCGGGGCTCAAGAGACGGGGGTCAATGCAAGCGGGGGTCAGTCAGAGCGCCAGATCTTGCAGGATCCTGCAGGGCCAGGCGTGCATTGACCCGGGCTCGGGTGCAGGATCCTGCAGCATTCTGCAGGATTTTGCAGGATTCTGCGAGGCATGCCTGACCTGGGTTTGGAGTGACCCGGGTGAGAGTATCCCCGACCTATCCTCGCCTGTCTTCTGAAGAAGAAGAAGAAAACAAGCTACATACATAAATGTTTGGCGGTCCGCGCGGATTTCTTGGATCGGCGCCAAGGCCCCCTTTGGCGGCGCCTCCGGCGCCGCCCCTGGCGCGCTCTCCAGGCTCCATGCATTCTCCCCCATCCCCCTCCCCCTGTCTTTCGGAGAAGAAAAATGACCACACGCAAACTTTCGGCGGTCCGCGCGGATTTCTTGGATCGGCGCCTGGCATGGCAGCGCCTCCGGCGCCGTCCCTGGCGCGCTCTCCGGGCTCCATGCATCCTCCCCCATCCCCCTCCCTCCCCCTGTCTTTCGAAGAAGGCAAGAAGCCACACATAAACTTTCGGCGGTCCGCGCGGATTTCTTGGATCGGCGCCTGGGCCCCCCCTGGCGGCGCCTTCGGCGCCGCCCCTGGCGCGCTCCGCGCGCCGGGGATGGGTCCAGCGCCGATCCAAGAAATTCGCGCGGAGCGCCACAAGTTTTTGTGTGTGCGTTTTTTCCCCACATCCTGAGTGGGGTTCTTGTTTTCCCAGAACACTCTCTCCTTCTCCTCCTCCTCCTCCTCCTCCTCCTCCTCCTCCTCCTCCCGCGTCCTTCTCCTAAACCATACCATACGATACCATTCCGCACATCACCATACCATACCAAGCCATACCATACCAATACCATACCATACCAATACCATACCAAGCCATACCATACCAATACCATACCATACCAATACCATACCATACCAAGCCCTACCCTACCAATACCATACCATACCAATACCATACCAAACCATACCAAGCCATACCATACCAATACAATACCACACCAATACCATACCAAGCCATACCATATCATACCAATACCATACCAATACCATGCAACACCTGTTATTTATCAGGTTTCGTCTGAGCTCCCTCCCACCATACCAATACCATACCAATACCAATACCATACCAATACCATGCGCCCCTCCCACCCCTCCAGGGAGGCCCCGCCTGAGCGAGGACGCTATTCGAAAACAATGTTATTTATAAGGTTTCGTGCCCCTCCCAGCCCTCCAGGGAGGCCCCGCCTGAGCGAGGACGCTATTCGAAAACAGTGTTATTTATCAGGTTTCGTGCCACTCCCACCCCTCCAGGGAGGCCCCGCCTGAGCGAGGACGCTATTCGAAAACAGTGTTATTTATCAGGTTTCGTGCCCCTCCCACCCCTGCAGGGAGGCCCCGCCTGAGCGAGGACGCTATTCGAAAGCAGTGCTATTTGTCAGGTTCCGTGCCCCTCCAACCCCTCCAGGGAGGCCCCGCCTGAGCGAGGACTCTATTCGAAAACAGTGTCATTTATTAGGTTTCGTGCCACTCCCACCCCTCCAGGGAGGCCCCGCCTGAGCGAGGACGCTATTCGAAAACAGTGTGATAGAAAAAGATGGAGAGGGCGAGGGCAGGTCGGCAGTTTCATGACAAAATTATCCCTGATTCCGCTATCCCAATAACCTCATTATGTGGGGAACTCCGTTAGCATAATTCTGTCTAGTCGTAAGTCGGGCCTGTCTCTCTACAGGATGAACACTTGAAATAGTTAAAAAATAGTCTGGGAACGATGTGTTGACCATTTTGGTTTTATTTTTCGTCCCAAATCCGACTGTAGGGGGACATGTGACATTCCCGATCTAATTCTGGTCTTCCCCCTCCCCCTCACGGAAGCACGGCGTTCTCGGCCTCTGGGCTCCCAGGGGCGCGGGCTTGGCGGCCCCATCGGACCTCGCATCCCTGCTTTGTCCCCTCCCCACTCCTCGTGCCTTCCCCCTCCCTCCGCTATCCTCCTTCCCTGGCCTTAAGTCGGGCCTCTCCGTGCACAGGAGGAATATTCAAACATGGTTTTTTATAGTCATGGGACGATTGTTTAAAACATTATGGTTGATTAATTTCGAATATATGATGATGTTTTATTGTTCGTCCACAATCCGCCTGTAGGGGGACATGCCCGACGTAATTTTAGCTCTCCCTCCTCCTCCTCCTCCTCTCCCTTCCCGTCTCTGCCTCACCCCACCTTCAGCAACTCGGGTTTGTCCCGTGGGCGTCGGGCGGGGCTTCTTTCCGGCACAGAGGGAGCCCATGCCAAGAAACGCCCTGCTTGCCTCCAGGGTGCCCTGCGTCTCTTGGGCTTCGATGGTTCTGCTATGGAAGGCGTGACGTTCCCACACCAAAAATCGATGGACGCCCTGGGTCTCAGAGTCAGGATTATCCGTAAGGGCTTCGCCCCCTGCCGCCGACCCCCTCTCTCGGATAATGGGCAATGCGAGAGCGAAATCATGAGGCCTTGGCGCCGCCGTGAAGCAGCGTCGGGACTTCACGCGAAGACGATGAGTAACTGGGAAGACACATTGAGATTCTGATGATATTGTTAAATTCGGTGTTGCATGTCGATGGTTTATGGCTTCGGATACGCGAATAGCGAGTACTTTACAAGGGTGTATGGCTTTAGAGTCGCAAATATAGCGTAATTTACGCAGATGTATGGCTTTGGAGCTTGCGTAATTTACGAAGGTTGATGGCTTCGGACACGCGAATATTGCATAATTTTCGAGGGTGTATGACTTCGGGGTTGCAACCATAGCGTCATTTACACAGGTTTATGGTTTCGGAGACGCGAATATTTGGTAATTTACAAGGGTTTCTGGCTTCGGGGACGTGAATTTCGTGATTTACGAGCGTTTGGTGCCTCGGGGACTCGAGCATTGTATAACTTACTAGGGCTTATGGCTTCGTGGATACGAATACAACGTATTTTGCGAGGGTGTATGGCTTCGGGGACGCGAATATAGGGTTTATGGCCTTGGGGACGCGACTATTGTGTAACTTACTTACGAGGGTTATGGCCTCGGGGGCGCGAATTTCATTTGTTTTTATGTGTCCCATAGCACGCGATTCGGGCGTGGTAATCCGGACGCTTTTCGGCTCCCCCCCTCGCGCGGTCTAGAACAAGGAACAGTGATACAACACCAAGCAGAACTATCACATTGGAAACTGGAACCTGCAACTGGCGCAGGGAGCAGCAAACCTTTGCCCTACAGCCTGGTGGCCCCACACGGGGGACGGCGGATTGTGGAAGGTTCTTCTTGTGGTCGAGCTCCTACATACGGTGGGGGCGTTGGTAAGGAACGTGCACGGGAGGCTTCAGACCTTGGAGGGTTCCTTATCTGATGATGGCGGCGGTAATATCCACTGCCGATCCGCGATTGGAGTTCCACTGGCTTCCAGACCCTGGATTCCTTACCCAATGCTTCCTTATCCAGTGCCCCCACCGTACTGTTGCCGAGCT
>CAUYUJ010015261.1:42500-62500 GCA_963575745.1 Prorocentrum cordatum
ATGACGCCGATTGCATTCGCTTGTCTTTGGACGTCGATGAGTTATCCCACTCAGGTCCGCTTGGAGTGCGGTGACGTGCGCACGTGGAGTGCTCCTGGAAGCTGTCGCTAAAGGGCGTTTTACTGATGGACGTTGAGTCAAGCCTGGTTCGCAGCACAGTTTTCAGAGCTTGTCGCGCGCGAGTACCTACATATAGGCAAGAGGCCATCGACGTGGAAGGGAAACTTTAGACTTATGATGCTCCAACCTACTTGAGCTCTGACCGCGAGAAAGAATTTCGAGCACCTGGGAAGTACCGGAACGGAAGGTTTTTCACGTGTCGGGCCTTGGGAGGCTATACTCGTTCGACACTGTTTCGATCCTTGTTCTGGGTGCTCGAAATTATTTCTGGGGTGTGATCCCTAAGTTCGATGGGAGCAACATAACTTGATATCTGTCTTCAGCATTATCAAGCGAGTCTGTGCCACTGCTTGTGCGCAATGCTTGAATGATGTACATCGGGCTAGGCAGGGTTGTGAAGCCACGTCGCTCACGTAATGATCGCGATAGCCTCTGCTAGCGCGATCACTTCTCAAGCCAGCGCGCGAGAAACTCCGCTAATTAGCAGGAGAACAGGAATGGCACTCGCGGTAAATGCGAGTGTGAGTGCATGCGTGGGCAAGCGAGTGCTCCTCAGTGGACCACGCGCGCCAATGCCTTGGTGCGCGTTTGGCAACGCACACTTGCCCGTGGAGAGCTGTGAGCGCGACGTTCGAGCAGGCCGGCGGGAGCGCAGGGCCAGCTTCGGGGGAGGCTTGGGAGCAGGCCAAGTTTCGAGCGGTGATTCGGGGCAGGTGGGGGGGTCCATTCTGACATGAAGGTTGAGGCGAGCATCGCTCCACAGATGCGGGGCGTTCCAGGAAGGGCCTCGGCTTCGAGGATCGGCCACTTCTTCCACGGCGGAAGGCCCGTGGCAGGCGGCTGCAGCAGAAGGAGGTTGGCTCGGACGGCAGAGGCTGGCGGAGGTCTGGCGGAAGGCGGCGGAAGCAAAACATGCGTTCCCGAGAGATTCATGTTTTGTTGGGTTCAGGGTTCCCAGGACCCGTCGTATACATATATATATATATACATATATACACATATATATATGTAGAACGATATACGTATACAAGGCTGCATGGACGTTTCGCGCCATGCACCTTGGTCCTCGAAGTTCAGTATGCAGGCGGGACGGCAGGAACGTGCAACCGACAATTTAGCGATATTAGCGATAACGCCTTCTTGCCCTTTCCGGTATTGTCGTTCTTATTCCTTATCCTTCTTCCATGCATCTTTTTTTTGCTCATTCTCGCCATCCCCTGCGTATTTCCCCCATCCTCAGCTCTTTTTGCGGAGGCTTTCTTTTGGAGAGCCTCTGGGGGCCAGCCTCTGGGGGCCTCACGGAAGTTCTTCCGTTTTTTAAGCCTTTGAAGGGCTCCACGGCGTCTTCTGGGGGCGTTTGGGGGTTTCCTCGGGCCACCCTGCCTCCAACCGCGGTCTCCTTGAACGACCGGGTCACGATTTGGAATATTTCGGAGGGTGTTTTGGGGCCATCTTGGGCCGTCATGGGGCTCTCTTAGGTCATCTTGGAACCCTGTTGTGCCGTCTTGGGGCTCCCTTGGACTGCCTGGAAGCCCTTTCGGATGGTTGTGGGGCGATTTTCGAGCTTCCCAGGCGGCTTCGGACGTCCAGAAGACCGCTGTCTTGGAGCGTCGGGAAGCCAAAAAGAGGAGAACCGAAAATTCACCAAGGACCGCAAAAAAAAAATTGGGGACGTTTCGGAGCGATCTTGGGGGTATGACAGCTTATTTGGGGTCGTCGTGGACCGTCTTGGGGCTCACTGGGGTCGTTTCGGGGGCGCGCTGGAAGGCCTGGAGCCTTCTGGGGCCGTCTTCGGGCTCTCGTGGGGTTCTCCTGGGTTGTTTGGAGGGTTGTCCGAGAGGCTTGGGGTGGGCCAAATTCGTTAGGGGATGGCGCTTTTTCAAAGGGTCCCCAGATCTATAAAACAAATGAATAGGAATAGATGTCAAATGAAAAAAACGAACATATGTTTTAACGATATGTTCGTAAAGATCCGAAGCACACGTATAGCGTGTCCCTCGTTGCCACCATTGCTCTTATCGCTAGCTGACACATTCCCTCAGATCCCATGCAGTGGACCATGTACTTTCGCACAGCTGCGTGCTTTCAGCAAGACAGCGTTGCTGTCCAGTTGTCTGTTCTGAGGGTGGTCGCATGGAGTGCAAACTGTTGCCCACCTTCACATCGCGCGCTGCGACCAGACGGGCTCAAGGTTTGCGATTTGTGAGGGGTCCAAGGATTACAAAAGGAGGCAGCAGAGATGGATTCCAATGCGCCAAAGCTTGCGAAGGTGGAGAAGGCCCGGGACAGCAATGCATTATTGGATATTCACGTCCGCGCTTGCATTGCTTAAGAGGGTCATGGTATTCAGTTCGGGCTTGAATCATACATTTGGATAGGTATCAGAAACCATGCGAGTTCGTGGGCATACGAATGCAAGGGGGAACAATGGAACCTGTTGGATTGCCTCGTCATGATGTTTTGTGTGCGTGTGTGTTTGAGTGAGGTTGGATCTGGCTTCTCCAGTAAGTGCTTTCCGTTTATTATGGCAAGAAGGGGTGCCTTGTCCTCCTCCCGTCTGTCCTCATAATTTTGTTCATCACCCGCTTCCCTCCTGGTCCTAAGCAGCGAAAATTGTAGGGGCCTCCACGGTCTGAAGGGTCAGCGTGGCCATCGCGTGCAGCGTGGTTGTTAGGAGATGAGTCGGTCGCTTGTTTGGCTCGTTGCCCGTGGCTCATCGTTGTCCTCGCGTGCCTCTCATGATTCAGCTCGGTGGCTCGTAGCCCAGAGTGGCCCGCCACCTATGGTCGCCAGTGGCCGTGGCATCCTTCCGCAACAGTGCACACTAAATTCTTGAAGGTCTTGACCGTATGGTGCATTCCTGCACGGTGAGATCTCAGGCGTTTGATCACCTGCGTCTGGCGTGTGCTGTACAGGGGGTTACTGGCGCCTTCGAGACTCTCCGAAGAATCATTGGCATCCAGCCACTTAGGAATACCGCAGTGCAGTGATGCTGCATGTCATCCGTTCTGCTTGGCGATCTGAGCGCAGGTTGTGTGTCCCGTGCTGCCTGCACTCCCTGCACGGCTGCACCTGGCGGCGGGCACGCACCTCACGAAGACTTGTGCCCATCCTGTGTGCAGTGCCTCCTCCATGCCTGCGAGGTGCCGCCGATCCTCACCACCCACCAAACCACCCCAACCCAACCCGAAGGCTCAGAATTACCCTCGATTTCCAGTGGTGGGGGGCTCGGGAAACATCGAAATTAGCCTGACGAGGGACCCAACCATATGCAGGTGCGAGTACCGCAATAGTGATTCATTTTTTCGGTGGCGATCCCTATGAGGCAACGAACCGTGCTAGGGGCGTGCCGACATGAGTGGCGTGGTACACAAAGTGAACGAAAACGATTGATCTGAGTACGTAGGGAGACTGAGCGCGGGTGAATCTGCGCGCGTGCGTCTGACTGTGAATGATCTGCGTGCGAGCGAGTCTACGTGCATGAATGCGAATATGACAAAGCGTGGTGCAAATGTGTATGAATGCCAATAGTTTGACAACGACTGCCTCTGAATACTCGTGACGCTGGGCGTGGCCGCCGCAAGGAGCTTCCCCGGGACTCCCCGACGGCATCGCCCGCGCGCCGCGACGCCAATGTCGGCGCGCCCCCCCGCGAGGATCGCGCCCGCTTCCTCCCCTTCCTTTACTCCCTCTTTGCCCGCGCACTCAAAAGTCCAAGGCTGCGGGAGCAGCGCAGCGCGGAGCCCCCGCGACGCGCGCAGGTCACCCCGGAGGGGTCCCAGCGACGCGCGCGGGTCGTCCACTGCGCGGAGCGAAGAGAGCTAGCTGGCTGGCTGATAGCGGGCAAGGCTCTTGCCGCTGGGCAGAGCGACGACGGGCGAGCGAGGCGCTGGGCGGAACGCAGCACGGAGCCCCCGCGACGCGCGCAGGTCGCCCCGGAGGAGTCCCAGCGACGCGCGCGGGTCGCCCGCTGCGCGGAGCAAAGAGAGCTAGCTGGCTGGCTGGGACCTGCGGTGGGGCTCCATATGGGGCCACGTAACGCTGTACTGGGCAAAGGAGACGCATGTGGACTGCGCCACGGGGACCTTCGGTGGAGCTCCCTATGGGGCCACGAAACGTGTGAGGGATGTGCCGGAATGGGTGTGCGGGACGCATGCGGGCACTGAGACCTTCGGTGGAGCTATGGGGCCACGGTGAGACCTGTGCGGGACGCATGGAGCTCCTTCGGTGGATGGGGCCACGAAACGTGTGAGGGGTGTGCCGAAATGGGTGTGCGGGACGCATGCGGGCACACCCACTGGGACCTTCGGTGGAGCTCCCTATGGGGCCACGAAACGTGTGAGGGGTGTGCCGAAATGGGTGTGCGGGACGCATGCGGGCACACCCACTGGGACCTTCGGTGGAGCTCCCTATGGGGCCACGAAACGTGTGAGGGGTGTGCCGAAATGGGTGTGCGGGACGCATGCGGGCACACCCACTGGGGCCTTCGGTGGAGCTCCCTATGGGGCCACGAAACGTGTGAGGGGTGTGCCGAAATGGGTGTGCGGGACGCATGCGGGCACACCCACTGGGACCTTCGGTGGAGCTCCCTATGGGGCCACGAAACGTGTGAGGGGTGTGCCGAAATGGGTGTGCGGGACGCATGCGGGCACACCCACTGGGACCTTCGGTGGAGCTCCCTATGGGGCCACGAAACGTGTGAGGGGTGTGCCGAAATGGGTGTGCGGGACGCATGCGGGCACACCCACTGGGACCTTCGGTGGAGCTCCCTATGGGGCCACGAAACGTGTGAGGGGTGTGCCGAAATGGGTGTGCGGGACGCATGCGGGCACACCCACTGGGACCTTCGGTGGAGCTCCCTATGGGGCCACGAAACGTGTGAGGGGTGTGCCGAAATGGGTGTGCGGGACGCATGCGGGCACACCCACTGGGACCTTTGGTGGAGCTCCCTATGGGGCCACGAAACGTGTGAGGGGTGTGCCGAAATGGGTGTGCGGGACGCATGCGGGCACACCCACTGGGACCTTCGGTGGAGCTCCCTATGGGGCCACGAAACGTGTGAGGGGTGTGCCGAAATGAGTGTGCGGGACGCATGCGGGCACACGCACTGGGACCTTCGGTGGAGCTCCCTATGGGGTCACGAAACGTGTGAGGGGTGTGCCGACATGGGTGGTGATAATGATGATGACGACAGATGATGATGACGATGACGATGATGGGGATGATGACGATGATGATGAAGATGGGAGGAGGGAGGGGGCAGCGGGAAGGAAGGAACGCGGGGCGCTGTCTCTTCAAAACGAGGACCCAACACCACAGGATGGTTGGGAAAAACACATGTGGAACCCTTACCCTCCCCAACCCGAAATTCGGGTCTTCGGGTTGGGTTGGGGTGGTCTGGTAGGTAGTCAGATCCGCTCCTTCCCCCGCCCGCTCTCGTGTGCCGTCGTGTTCCCCCCCCCGCCGCCCGAGATCCTGGGACGCACCGGCTCTCGCGGCGGAGTCATCCAGGAGCCCCCCCTTCTTCGACCCGAGCCGGCTGCGCTGCGCCCCCCTCGCGGCCTGCCCACTGCCTCCCGCCGCTGCAGCACGCCCCACGACACCCCGGCCCTCTGGAGGGGCAGGTGGACTTCCGGGCCCCATCCCCGTCCCCATCCCCTATTCGGGACCCCCACCGAATTGCCGCCCCAGGTTGCCCCTCGAAGCCCGAAGGGCACGGCCCACATCCCCATCTCGGGGGGTACATCGGCCAGCGGGGCCCCGGCCACGCCGCTGGGGCTGGGGATCGGTTCAGCGATGCTCCTCCTCGGGGACCTCTGGGCTGGACTCCGCCCTCCGAGGCTGGGCTGCTTCGGGCTGCATCTGTCCTGTCTGTGGCGGTGGCGGAGACGCCTGCGGCGAAGCACCGCCCCCCCCCCTGCCTCTGTGGGAGCGCCCAATGCGGCCGAGCTTTGGGTCCGGAGCTTGGACGAGCCTCTCGGACCACGTGATCCCCGAGCCGTTGCGGGACCCCTTCGTGGAACACATGGGTGAGAAACAGAAGGGGAGAAGAGGGAGAAGAAGGAGAAACAGAAGGAGGAGGAGGAGGAGGAGGAGTGTTTTGCTGTGGGCAACTGCCGGGAGGACTTCGGGGAGAAGGCCGCTAGGCAGGGCTAAAGCGGAGGATGGGCGAACTCAGAACACCCTTTTCACAATGATGCCGACGCCAGGTCCATGGGCTTTAGGCGGTACTCGAAGAAGACGAATGAAAAGACGACGACGTCGTAACACCGTTCTTCTTGGCATCCAGCAGTTCCCGCACTCTGGAGTCCAAAGCTTCGGGAGATGGACTGCCGTCAGAGAGGAGCTTGAGGATATACTCGGCTTCATCGAAATGCTCACCAAAGTTCGTTCGCACACATACGTTATCACGTACTGGCGGATCAACATGGGCAACCAGATGTCTCTTTCGGGCGAAGATAACTATGCACATGCACCGATCCTGGCAAGGCCCATCCTTGACCCAGGATCGGTGCATAAGCTTTCCTGGCCAAGGTAGGAGGGCGTATGCACTGATCCTGGGCTCAGGATGGGCCTGGCCAGAATCGGTGTATGTGCATAGTTCTCTTTCCTCTACTCTTGCTATCGTCGGTTTCGACACTTTCAGGAGCGAGCTCAGGCCCACGACCAGCAGGAACATGGCGATGAAGACTACCCTGATCATCATCACGCGCCAGATCTCCAATGCTGCCTTCGACGGCGTCGCCACCAAGGCCGTCGCTATCGCTATCATCATCTGGCTCAACTTCTTGTTCTTGAGCTCCACGATGGGACTTTTCTAACGCATGTAGCTCCTCCTGCTGCCTCCTCGCCCGCACCTTCTTCTGCTTCTTGAGCTTCTTTTTCTGGCGCCGCGCCAGCAGCTCCGCCGCGGTGAGCTCCTTCCTGGACCTCACGATGGCCTCGGCGGCGTAGGCAACCGTCTCGTCCTGCGCGGAGGAGTTTTGGGGATCCTCATTGACCTCGGCGGGGTCGGCGGCGACTCTGGAAGAGAGCACCGGCTCGGAGTCGCTGACTCGGGATGGGCGATCTTCCCCTGGAAGGCGGCCGAGCACGGTTCCGTGGACTCGAAGATGCCTGGCGGCGGTGGGAGCGGAGCAATCTCCTCCCGCGCAGACTCCTCCATCTGCCACTGCTCGTGGTACGGGTGGTAGCGTTTCTTGTCCTTCTTGTCCTCCTCCACCTCCTCTCCTTCCGCTTCATGACGGCGATGTCCGTCCACTTGATCTCTTCCTGGTGGTTGTCGTGCCCAGTGGCCATGTCCGAATACGTCGACGACAGGAGGTTGAGGCGGCGGTGGCCTCATCACCACCTCCTGGGACTTCAAGTGGTCCGCTGCAACATCCTGGGGCAGCTCCGCTGGTACAGGTGGTCGTAGAACCTTACGCACACTCTCCGAAGTGAGCACCAGGAGCGACGTTGTACCCTGCAAGCAGCGCGCTGACGTACCAGTCGTCGATGAGGATGATGTCTACATCGCCGATCCGATTGAGGAGGTCGCCAGAGACCAAGGTGTAGGGAATGAAGACACGCATGCACCAAATTACAACCACCAAGAAAGACTCGACGAGTTTGAAGCCGTCGTCGCATACCTGCACTTCACCGGCAGCGCCCCAGGCCGAGATGCAGCCCGCGCTTCCGGAGGCCCTCAAGCCAGCACCATGGATCCAGCGGCAGGCCTCGGGCTCGGGCGGATGCTCGAGCTCAAGTAGCTTGAGGGAGAAGAATGATGAGGAGGATGAGGAGGAGGACGAGGAGGAGGAGGAGGACGAGGAGGAGGAGAAGGAGGAGCAGGAGGAGGAGGAGCAGGAGGAGGAGGAGGAGGAGGAGGAGGGAAATGAGGAGTCCTCTTGGGGCCTCCTGGGAACGTCCTGGAGGCCCCTTGGAGGCATCTTGGGGGCCTCCCGCGACCTCTTGGGGGCCTCTTGGGGGCTTCTTCCGAAGAGATAAACAAAACAACATAAACATTAACTTTGGCGCTCCGCGCGGATTTCGTTTTGGATCCGCGCCAGAGCTCCCTCCCTGGCGCGCGGAGCGCGCCAGGGGAGGCGCCGCCAGGGGGGCCCAGCGCAGATCCGAGAAATCCGCGCGGGGCGTCAAAAGTTGGCCGCCTCAGGGCGCCCCTGGCCCCAGGGGCGTCGACCGGGAGCGACCGATACCGAGATGTGAAGCAAAATCGGGAGCGACCGATCTTGTCGGTCGCGACTGGACAATTCAAGTATCCAGTGATCAGGGAGGAGGGGGGGGGCGGCCCCTGCGTCTCGGGCGGGTGGCAGTGGGGGGTGACCCTTAGTGGGCCCCGAAAATGGCAGGGCCGTTTTTGTCACCGGTTCCGAAAAAGCGCCCCTTGAAAAAACGGAAGCGGCAAACAATCGGCAACTGCACACGGCAGTCACGGCTCCAGGATTGGAGTCGGAGCCGGAACCGGCGCTAAAAACATGGCGACGGAATCGGTGACAAACACGGCGTCGGAGCGGGCAAGAGAGCGGCAAAGCGGAGCCAGTGAAGAAACGGCCTTGTAGTTCCCAGGGCCCACCAGGGCCACGGGTGCCGAGGGGAAGGGGCGGCCCCCTGCGTCTCGGGCGGGTGGCCGTGGGGGTTGGCCCACATGGGGGGTGAAGAGAAGGGCCCTCAAGGGGCCCTCGAGGGCCAAACGCCTTCCACAAAAAACCTTCCCGAGGAAGGTCGTTTTTTGGGGGGGGGCCTCGGGGGGAATCCTCTTGGGGCCCTTCCCAAAACCTTCCCGAGGAAGGTTTCAGTGCCTCCGAAAACCTCCCAAAAACCTTCCCGAGGAAGGTTCCGGCGGGTCTCCGGACGTGCCCCAAAAAGGGGCCCTGAAGGGCCCATGTCGGGCCTCTGCTTCGCCCCCCAATTTGGGCCATCCCCCCCCAAGTATCAGGAGGGGAAAAAACACACAGACACAATTGATCGTCGAGTCCCCAGAAAATATAGGAAAATATGGGGAGTGGGGGGGAAGACAAAACCCCAGAAAATGTGGGGAAATATGGGAAATCCTGTTATTTGTGTGTATTTGTTTGTGTGTCCCAGGGCCCCTTCAAAGTATTCGAGCAGCGGCGAAGCGTCCCCGCTTTCCTGTAGGCCCACCAACAACTATTCTAAGAACCTTTCTGTGGTCTGCGCGAAATGTTCTTCGACATCTGCTGGCTGAGATTCCTCGCGTTTTAACACATCGGGCGTTCGTTCTAGGGACATTATTTTGCTCTTAGATCGGGGGTGGACAGAACCCCCAACAGTGACACGTCGATTAGTGAATTGTCCGTTTTCGGTTTTCGAGAGGGCGCCGTGGCCGTTATTTTCCAGGCTTGCGCCCGCCAGGTTTGGGCCCGAAGTCGTTTTCACTAAACCACGTTTTACTAAAGGGAGGTCTGTCCATCCCCGATGTTTGAGTCCGAAGACAATCCCGCGGTAGGCCCACAGGAATGCCGGGACGGCTGGCCCCTGCTCACAAAGTATGCCGGCCGCCCGAGCGGTGCTGTGGCCGCGGTCGGGCTCCTTCTCGTCGAGGAGGCGGCGGAGACATTGGCTGTCGCCAGGCAGCACGGCTTCGTGACGGGGGGCCGTTCCCATGCTCGGCGGCGAGCCCGGGGGGCCGTTTCCATGCTGGTGTGCCCTCTTGTGCGTTCCTCCGTGTTGTCCTCCCTCTCGGGGGAGAAAAAGATACGGATACGTGTCGTCCCCCTTCGTTTTAGGCCTTTCCTGGTCCTCCTGGGGAATCCTCGTTGTCACCGCTGGATTCGCCTCGAAATTCTGGTCAGAACGCACCCCAAGAGAGGTCCGGGGACAACACGTATCCGTATCTTTCCGCCCCCCAGCCCTCCCCCTCGGTTTTTCGCATGGCCTTTTTTTTCTGCTTCTTGTTCCGGCGAGTTCCGGCCACGCTCGCAGGACTTGCGTTCCGCTGGCGACCGTGGCCCGGGGCGGAATTGCGAAGGAGCGTGTCTTTGCAGAAGGTTCGGAAGTCCCCGGGCTTAGGATGTTCCAGTCTGCTTTAGCCTGGATCGCCTGGAAGAATTTCGAGCACCAAGAACGTGCCGAAATTTGACGGCTTTCACGAGCCGGGCCCTGGGAGGCGACACTCGGTCGACACTGTTTCGACACTTTTCTGGATGCTCGAAATTATCGGAGGGTGAAAGAAGGGGTCTGCAATGGGGGCTGAATGGCCCATGTGTGCTCATTATATCGCTCATGTATCTGATCGGGTACGATTGGCATCCAATGTTGGCGGTCATGGAGGGCCAGTCGTTCGTGCCCGCGCGTTGCCCGCGCGGGCAAACGCGCCGTCCATCCATTATCGTTCATGCGTGCGGGTGTTCTTGCATATCGCGCGTGGTTCAGCGACGTGGAGTGCAAGTGTGTCTTGATTTTGCGATTGATGCCCGCGCGATTCTCACAACATGTGAATTCACATTCTCCCTTTCCCAACATGTGAAGTCACATGTTCGTTTATCCCAAACTGGAAATTCTCATTCTGGTCCCTTCATACATATTATAACCCAAAATTCCCACAATTGAATTCACATTTCCTTTTCTTCCAAAATGTCGGTTCATTATTTTTCCCAAACTGTGACTTCACATGATGCTTTTCCCCACAATGTGAATTCACATTTTCCCTGGCCCTCAAGACCTCCAAAACTGAGGCGCAGTGTTCCGCGTGTCAGATTGGCTGGGCAGATGTTGACGCTCACCTCGCCGCTTTCGTTTCCTCCAACGTTTTCATTTTGCGCCGTCAGCGCACGTTGCCTTGGGCGCCTTTCCCCCGCCCCCTTGCTTCGTTTGCCCTCAAGTCTCGCGCATGGGTGCAGACGGGGCGTTTCAATTGGTTCTCCCGTCGAATACAGCAATCGAGGATGTATCACCCATGCGTGGCCCCAAAAGAACCATTGCCAGGACCCTGCGCCCGATCCCCACATTCACTCTCCAAAATTATGTTTGGGATGTGGTCCTTAAATGCGACGGGGACAACATAAACCATAGGAGGCCTTCTGAGAAGTGTCCTAAGCTTTTTCCGAACAGACGGACGCAACTGTACCGGAGGCCTTCTGAGAAGCCTTGCCGCCCCGCCTTCTGACAGTGCTTACTCCTTCTCACTTCCCCCCGCGCTCATCGCCAATATACGACATCGGCGCGCTGCGTTGCTGAATGAGGCGGCGCTGGCCTCACGCTTCAGGAGTGCCTTCCCCGATGCGTGGATCTGTCGTTCTGGCGCCCACGCGCCAGATCCACGGATCCCTGATCCATGTTAGCGTGTGCGCGCGTCAGGGACTCTCCACGGGCCCCAGGACTGTCCGAAAACGGCTCGGGATTGAGAGTTGGTCCTGGGGGGCGGGTCCCTGGGGTTAAGGACCTCTTTCCTGGAGGGCCCGCTTCATTCCTGCTGACCCTCGCCCCAAGCTGCTTCCTGTGGGGCCTGGAGCGCGTTTTTGTTGTACCCTCTGGGCCATGACGCGCGTTATGCCTCACTCCCCTCCCCCTCCCCCCCTGAACGCAACGCTCCCCCCTTCAGTGCGTTCCTGGCACTGTCGTAATGCGTCCAGCACCACAGATGGGGGGGGGGGGGCGCTACGTTATGCTGCCTCCCGTTTCCCCTCCCCTCCCCCCCCTAACGCCCGCTATGGCCGCGAATGAAAAGAGCGCTCTTTCAATCAAGGGAAAAAAACACCCGGACCCGACAATTTGCGTTTATTAAACGGCCCTGGGCGTTGTCTAACCAGCCCTGCCCTGCTCGGTTCTTTATTTGGGCGCTTTTACTAAACGACTTCGCGCGTCGGGGTGTCTGTTATGGGGGGGGATTTTTCTGACCTCTATTCAAGGTTGAACGATCCACGCAGTAAATCGACGCCGACGGCGCCACGACACGACCTTGCCGTCTGCAGGTTTGCCGCTCGGCGTGCCGGTGTGTGGACCGGCGCCGTTTCGAAGAACGAGCGGGCTTCTCGGCTGCATCCGGCTAAGAAACAAACAAACGACACCCAGGTGTTTGGCATCGCTCGGACGTGTGCATTTTTCCTTCGGCGAGGACCATCGAGGAGCATCCTTGATCACTTGGCGAAAAAACCACGCACGAAACCGAACAAAAATACAGAGAATGGACGTCCGAGCGATGCCCAGGGTACGGCCCTCCATGATGCACTACGCCCCATCGGTGGCCGTAGCGTATACCATGCAAAAACCCACGCCAGATGTCCAGGTATACGTTACGGCCCCTGGGGGCCGTAATTAGGTGGGGTTACTCCCCCCCTTGAGTGGCGGCTTGCCCGATCGTTCATCTCACTGCGCGCCTCCTTTCAAGCTCAGTTGCCGGGCCTCTCCGTCCGCGACGTGCCCGCCCGCCTCGATCCATGTCTCTCCATTTGCATTCGCTCCATCCCCCCCCTCCTGATTACAGTGAGGCTCTTGACCTAAGGAACCCTAGATAAGGAACGAGGCCCCTTTTTTTCCATGAGTTAAACTTCGATTTCCGATCGACAACATAAGGAAAACCTGAGGCAAGCTGCGAAACACTTAAGGAACGTGGAGCCCCTCCCCAACGAAAAGGCTTCCTTCTTCAGGGCCCCGACTGTATGATGGTGCCCTTTCCCTTCCCTCCCCATCCCTCCCTCCCTTCTCTGGACCCCTCTCCCGCGCTGGCCCTCCTTCATCACGTCTCTGCATCCCCCTTCGCTCCCATCCCCTCGGGAGCTCCCAAACGGGGTGGTGACCACACCGTGTGGTGAGTCGGTGGGGATTCGGGGTCACCGCACGGTTTTGGGACTTGGGTCGTTCTCCGAGGATGTCTCGGGCGACTGGGGCCTCCAGGGTCCCAAAACCGTGTGGTGACGGACCGTGCGGTGAGGTCTTTGCGGATTTCGAGGTCACCGCCGGATCTGTCACCGCACGGTTGTGGGACACCCAAATCCCCCCTCGGCGCCCCTCCTCGGCACCCCCTGTCCACCCCCACCTCCAGAGTTCGTCGCTCGCCTGCAGCCTGAGAACCCCGTGAGCTCAGCGCAGCCCGTTCCGATAGCATGGGAACAGCCGGTCCTGACCTGCGCCTTCTTCTTCTTCTCTGCCTTTGCTCCTCTTCGGCGCCCCCGGCCCCCGGATCTCTCCAGGTGCGCGTGATGTTCATGACCGAGACCACCCCGGAGCTGGCGGGCCGGTCGCTCATCCGCAACGTGAAGGGACCAGCCCCCGCGCCCCCCGCCGACGGGCCCCCTGTGCCGCCCCCAAAATCCAGCGCTGCATGGCGCCGCCATCGCAGAGCGGATTCCGCTCGGAAAGGTCTAGACGCGGCCCGGCCTGTCCTGGAGACTTCCGTTCCGGATATTTCGAAGCGAGTTTCGTGCAGATTTCTGGGGGCCAGGAATGAGGACTACAAAACACCCACGTGAAATGCGCGTGGTTCTTCGCTCGCCGTTTGGGGGATTTGCATTGGCAGAAATCCAAGCAAAAATCCGCTGCAGCGCGTCTGCAAGGTCTGTGCAGTGAGACGGTTCAGGTTCCAGAACCACTTGGAATGGTTCCGAGGTGATTCTGGAACCCTGGAACTCACCCTTCCCATTTCCAGAATCACCCTGCAGAAGCTTTCCGGGGTTTAAATCACCCATCTGAGGCCTCTTGAGGGGATTTTCCCAAAGGCCTTCTTGGGCCCCTTACGGAAGACCTCCTTGAGCTCCTCGCAGAAGGCCCGTGGCGCTGCCCCACCTCCAGGGTCTCGCCGGTGCGCGCCACGGTCTCCCATGCCGCGGCGTCGGGGTCGCCGCCCCTCGAGCGGGAGAGAACGTCAGGGGGGGGCAGGTGCACGGGGGGACTTTTCCGGGCTTGCAGGCGCGCTTTCGCAGGTTGCCGCACATTCTGGTGGGGGGCGGTGGTGCGCGCCGAGGGCTCGGGCACCGAGGTGGCGAGGGGTGATCGGAGGCCTCGGTCTTCGGCAGCAGGTCATGCGAGTCCTGTGCACCCTGGTGGCTCCGTCCTCGGAGTACACTAGCGTCGCTCAGCGTCTGACATTACCGGTGAGAGCGACGACCCAGCGCCGAGCAGCGTCGATCGGCGTCGATGCGCAAGCCCACCGGATGGCATGGGAAGCTCCCGTCAGTTGCCACCGAATCTGGCCTTTCGAAGATCTGGGCCTTGGAAGCCGGGGGTGGCCGAAGGATCCTGGTGACGGAAGTCGAGGCCACGCCGTGTTGCTCCCGATCGGCCCGAGCGCGGTGCCGAGGTGGAGCATATAACGGTAGCGCTTAGCGAAGCGCGGGCTCGAGATACCTGGGTGGTTCAGGCAGGCTGCGGGATTCACGAGAGCGAGGGGGAGGAGGAGAACGGCGAGTTGGAAAGGAGCAGCAGAGCAAGAGAAGGGGGAGGTGGGCAGGGGCGAGGTAAGGACTCTCCAGCGCGACGACATATTGCGCCGTTGGGGTCTATCAGGGGCATCTCAGCATGGCAGATGGACGGTAGGTTCGCGTCGTGCCGACCGACCAACACTTTTTTGCAAGCGCAAGAGGCGCCCTGTGTCAAGAGTAAGGAAGCGACACGACGCGGCGGGGGGGCGGCTAGCCACTCGGCAATTGTTTGTCGTGCATAAGGGGCGGAGGAGAGGTAGAAGTGCTCTTCCATTTGCACGCACGGTCCGAGCATAGCCACCGTATCATTGTTACATCACTCCCATGGCCTGAGTGTTCTCGACGGATCGCTGCACTTCCAAACCCACCATCGTATTTTTCTCTCGGCACCTATCCAGTTGAGGGTGTCACATCCATACTAGGGATGCTCTCGACGCTCGTCTCACAGTAGCATTCATTGCATGTCTCAGCTGCTCACGTGGCCTCAATGTAGACAGCTTCTTCGCCCTAGTGCTTATTTCGCGTGATCCTCGCGCTCTCTCTCTCTCTCTCTGTTCTCGCCCTTATCTCGCCCTTCTCACGCTATCATCACGTCTACCATCTGGCCAGCTATTGTAAGTTGCTATGTCATTCGTGTTGCAGTAGTGGTGTTTCACGTGCGCGTGCTCAGTTGGTTTACGGTGCGTACCTTAGCGCGACTTACATGGGTTGTGGTCGGTTTCTTGGCGCTTTCCTTTGCGCCCCTGCCAGAAGCGCAGGTCGGGAAAGTGGCGCCATCCCGAATCGGACTCTGGACGCTTGACGCTGCTGCCTGTCCGCAAAAACCAAACACACACACAGCCTGCTGCCCCGCCCAAAGAGAGATGCGGAGGCTCCTGGGCCAAGGAGCAGTGCCCACCCGCCCCGCCCTGCCGTGGCAGCCGCGGCAGCCGTGGCCGTCGGGGCTCAAGAGACGGGGGCCGATGCAAAGGGGGGGTCAGTCAGAGCGCCGGCTCTTGCCGGATCCTGCGGTGCCAGGGCTGTGCTGACCCGGGCTCGGGTTCCAGGATCCTGCAGGATCTTGCAAGGCCTGACTGGCCCAGGGTTGCATTGACCCGGGTCAGTAGATACCCGAGGCCTCCGCGCATGCCCGCTGCGTCGCCCTCTCTTCCCTCGCTTCCGCTTCCCGGGACCGTCGGCGAGTCGCACGAGTCGCGCCGCTGGGTCTGAGCAGCTCTCGGCGTCAAGAGAGACCGTGGGCCCCGTGGACGGGGTCGAGGGCTCTGGGGGCCCGCCCTGAGGCATAGAGATCGAGTCGGCGGCGGTCGCGCGCAGTCCTTGGCGTCACTCCGGGACCAGATGCCTCCCGCCGCTTGCGCCATACAGTCGGGGCACTGGAGAAGGAACCCCGTTTGTTGGGAAGGGGCTCGGTGTTCCTTGGTTGTTTTCAGTTTGCCCTGGGCTTTCCTTAGGCTTTCAATGGTAAATGGGAGTTACACTGATGGAAAACAACGGGCCTCGCTCCTCACTTAGGGTTCCTTAGGTCCACGCCCCGACTGTACAGGGGAGGCCCATGTCAAGAAGCACCCTGCCTGCCTCCAGGGTGCCCCTGGGCCTCCTGGGCCTCGAGTGGTCCTGCGGCGGAGCGCGTGGCGCGCCCCCACCAGAGGTCGGTGTGGACGTCCTGGGGGAATTCCTAAGGATTTCTTTAGGAATCCCTAAGGACTCCTAGGAACTCCTAAGGATTCCTATAGGAACCCCAAAGGCTTCCTAGGAGCTCCGAAGGATTCCTAGGAATTCCCAAGGATTCCCAAGAATTCCTGAGGATTCCTAGGTCTCGGGGCCGGGCTTCTGGTAGGAAGCCTCTTGTGGTCGGGCTCCTGCTGTGGCCACTCAAGCCGTTTTGGCTCCCGGGGCGGGCCGGGCCGCGGCACCTGCTGGGGCTCGGACTGGCCGGCCACGCCGTGTCGGGGAGTGCCTCCTGCGCGTGCGCAAGGCTGGCGCGCGTTCCTCTGGGGCCGCGGCGGCGTCCTGCCCGAGATGCCCGAGCTGATGGGCCTGTTCTCCACCACGTGGAGGAGGAGGAGGAGGAGGAGGAGGAGGAGGAGGAGGAGGAGGAGGAGGAGGAGGAGGAGGAGGGGGAAGGGGAGCAGAAGGTGGAGGAGGGGGAGAAGGAGGAGGAGGAGGAGGAGGAGGAGGACCCCCTCCCCCTCCAACTTATGGTGGTGGTGGCGGGAAACAGGCCCATCACGAGCTGACGCGGCTGCGCGTCGGGCTGCCCCCCATCCCGGTGCCCCCTTGGTATTCTGCGGACAGTTCGGGCAACATTTCCGGGGGCTTCCTCTTCGAAGTCTACAGGGAAATCAGTGCAATAGGCGGTTTTGACATCGAGTTCGTGTACATGAGCGACCCCGACTATTGGAACGACGTTGACAATACGGGGAGACAGTACCTTGACGCTGGAGCGGTCGACATGGTATGGAGCGCCAACGGGACAGTGCCGAGTGGGTACGCTTACACGCAGCCTATACTGACCTACCCCAGCATGATCCTCACGAAAAGGGTCAAACTAGCTTCGTCCATGTGGCAAGTATTCGCGCCATTCAGGACAGAACTCTGGTGCACCATCGTTGCCGCAATTTTTTTTGGCTCTTCTGTGATGACTCTGCTGAATGGAATCGCCACTGGAAGCACGATGTCGCTGGGTTTCTTTGGCGGGTTCCCCAACTTACTGTACCATACCGCAGCAGCGCTGCTCGGCGGGGACGAGTACGACTTGTACCACCGCCCTCAGATGGGACGACTGTACCGACTCGGGCTGCTCTTCTTAGTGCTGATCTCTAGCGCAACATACACTGCGAATTTGGCAGCCTATCTTTAAGTCGGGCACGTCCCTCTACAGTAGGAACGCTCAAAAATAGTAAAACTATACTGGGGACTATTTGTTTGACTAGTTTTGGCCAGTTTGGTATATGGTTTGACTATTGTTTATTTTTCGTCCATAATCCGCCTGTAGGGGGACATGCCTGACCTAAGACTATCTGACCAAACCGCAATTCAAGGTGTTCGGCCCTCAGAGTATGCGAGAGCTCGAGAGGTCGAAGGCGTGCTTTGTCTGGGCTGCGTTCGCGGACACGTACAGACAGTACTTCCTCTCGGACTCGCAGATGGTACTCCCGCCAAGCGATATCGCAGCATCCCCCGTTGCGTCTAGCTAGGGGGCCACATGCGAACCCTACCCCTACCCCTCCGATTTCTAAAGGGTAAGGTGGGGTTCACTTCGCTCGGGAGCTCCCGAACGAAGTGAACCCCACTCTCCCCCTCAGAAATCGTGGAGGGTAGGGGTAGAGTTCGCATGTGGCCCCCTATTAGCGCTTGGGCACGCGATCTTCTTCAGAGTGGCGAGTGTGACGCCATTGTGGATGTCCAGCCTACTGCCCATGCTCAGGCATCAGAGCATTGTTCCACGATGTACCTCAACCAAAACATCAAATTCAACTACGCATGCGTGTACCATATCGAAGACGCCTACGGCGAATCACCGCCGCCCCCTGCCTTTTTGGAAGCGCCTATGTGGCCCGAATCAAGCTTCGGACCACGGCGAATCAAGGAACACGTGGGCATCTTGAAGGTCATCTTGGCCGTCTGGATCGGCAAGCCATCTTGGTGGGTCTCCCGTCGGAATCTGGCCGTCTTGGAAAAGGCATCTTCGGGGCCCGTGTTGGAGGCCTCTTGGGCCCTCTAGGGGCCATCTTGGAGGCCACTTGGGCCATCATGGGGCTCTCTTGGGGGCCTCTTGGGCGATCTTGGGGGCTTCTTGGGCCGTCTTGAGCCGTCGGAGAGCCGAAAAGGCGCAAATGCCAAAATCCTTCAAAAACCAAGGGAAAATCAATGATTTTGGCCTCTTCGGACTCTCCTGGAGGACCTCTTGGAGGCCTCGTGGGCCGTCTGGGAGGCCTCTGGGGGGCCTCTTGGGCCGTCTTGGGCCGTCTTGGACTCTCTTAGGCCGTTTTGGAGGCCGTCTTGGACCATCTCGGGCGGACTTGGAGGCCATCTTGGGCCATCTTCGCGATTTTTTGAGGATGTCCCGAGCGAAACGGCCGTTTTTGGGCATTCAGAGATGGGTTTTGGGCAATTTGCGGGTGGCCGGCGGGACGGGCCGAAGCCCATTGGGGAGTTCGTTTAGAAAAAGAACCAAAACCAAAACCTGAATCATCCAGCACGCCGTGCACCCCTGCAAGCAGGGGGCGGCGGATCTAATGGCCTTCGGCCTATCCTGCCACCGTGCCTTTGTTGTGGGTCATAGGCCTCTAGGATGTACACTGGGATGTCGTAGGATGCTTCTCGGGGGCCTCTGGGGGGCTGTTTCGGGGGCCGTTTGGATATATCTTTGGGGCCTCTTGGGGCCTTGTGGGGGCCTCTTGGGGGCCTCCTGGGGCCTCTTGGGGGCCTCATGGGGCCTCCTGGGTGCTTCTAGGGGTGCAAGGCTCGGATTTGGGGTTCGTGTTCTCCTCGTGGGCCCCCTCTTGGGGCCGTCATGGGGCCATCCCGTCTCTGGCGCCTCTTGGGCCGTCCTGGGGCCCTCTTAACCCGTCTTGGGACCCTCTTGGGGACCTCAGGGGCCGTCTTCGGGCGGTCTTGAGGGCCGCTTGGGGCGGTTTGGAGTGTCGGAAGCTAGAACCATGGAAAACCCAAAGACCACGGAACAACCTAGGGAAAATCAATGAATGTGTCCTCTCTGGGCCCTCTTGGGAAGGCTCTTGGGGGCCTCTTGGCACGTCTTGAGCGCTTTTTCGGCCGTCTTGCGGTCATCTTGGGCGTCTTGGAGCGATCGTTCGGCGATTCGGGGCCTTCTTGAGCAGTCTTGGGGACCTTTTGGCTTGTTCTGGTGCCCTCTTTGGGCCGACAAAGTCATGCGACACCACGCCCCGGAGCCCAGGGGTTACGCGTCAAGCTGCGGAATATTCGAGAATGTTTGGTCCAGGCCCCTCAACGAATCCTCAGGATTGAGGATGAAGGCTCAGGGAATTCGGCCAAGGACCTGAGGACGCTTCAACTCGTGCCTCAGGGCACGGTGGCGGATTCTGCGACAGAACGACACGGAACTTGCAACGAGGATGAGCACAGCGACGTTATTTTTGTTGGCGAGCAAAAGGTACCAGGAAGTACTAGAATCATCACTCGGGATCGGCACAGTTTGCGCTAGCGACTCCAGTGCAGATGGCGAGGATGGGGAGGACCAGATCACAGTGTCGCAAATGAGCGTAGTGTTCATCGTTTTCGGTGGCTGCGGCATATTGTCTGTCTGTTTTGTCGTGGCGCAACGGATGCTCAACGGAGGACGGCCTCTTCACGAAGAGAAGGACGAGGTGCAAAACGAGAAATTGGATTCCAAGTTGGGCGTGCTGGAACGGAAGATAGACTATCTGACAGCCCAGCTTGGGTCCACGATCGGTGAGAAGAGTCACCCAAGCGGCTCGACCCCACGTGGCCGTGTCAGTTTGGGAGACGGGGTGATGGTAT